>JAKLNL010000004.1:939334-1376293 GCA_022814505.1 Talaromyces liani
TTTAATTGTCAAACCACATTCCACCACACAAAACACAAAACCAAACACCCATGCCCCCCTAATTTACCAACATAAAAAAAAAAAAAAAAAAAAAAAAAAAAAAAAAATGAAAAATGATCGACTAACTAGAATAGGGATCAGTATATAAAGTAGTGCAAAATAGGCTATTACGAGTACCACGAATAAAGGGTTGGATTTATAGATCGCTATTGTTAATCTTGTATGATTTTCTATAGAAACTCTATCGAGACTTGAAGAAATTTAATTCTAATAATTATTCTAGGAGGTAGAGTAAGTGCTAAGCTGAGCTTATCCTATGGTTCGGTTCAAATGGAGGTGTAGCGGTCTATAGTAATTGATTCTGCACTGGACTACCGTTTCTTCCAGCATCGGCTCTTCTTATAGGTGGATAAAATCGATGCTGTTCCATTGTGAATACCAACTTATGAGGCATGCAATTCTTGACATGATACTTTGCTTGAAAGTGCGGGGTCAAAGCCTAAGAATATGGACTAGTTACCTATGTTTGGTTTCTTGATTCAATTTCGGTGTAATGAATTACCGATTATCTGGATATCTGTCAACTGGTTGTTCGTCATCGGGATATGGCAAGGGAAAGATGTGGCATAAGAAGTAGCGTCATCTCTGGATCAAAAAAACATTTCTTGAAACTGGTTTTCAATGCCTACCCCGGTCAGGGAGAAATCAATTGATATATAAACCGGCGGTCAAAATGATAGGACTTGCAACCCTCCTTGCCCTAATATATACAGCATCGGCAAACACCCTCCTAGTCGAGCTAGACTATGGCTCCTTCCAGGGTTATTATGATGTGGACTACAACATGTCATATTGGAAGAAAATACCATTTGCCGCCCCTCCAGTAGGCGAGAATCGGTTCAGAGGTCCCCAACCACCGGTTCAAATCGACGGCACCTACGATACAGATAGTGACTTCCTCGGATGCCCACAAAAGCTTAGTACCGGCTCCGAGGACTGTCTGTATCTGGGCGTGTTTGCAAGACCGTGGAGTAAAGGACAGAAACTACGCCCCGTATTTGTCGAGTTTTATGGAGGAGCATTTGTCCAAGGTTCTGCGTCATCCGCGTTGCCTGGGATATTCTATCCGCTGTTAAATTCAAGCGATGAGAACGACTTCATCGCCGTCGGTCCGAATTATCGAGTCAATGCATTTGGATTCTTACCGGGGCAAGAGGTACACGATGATCATATGTCCGATTTGAATGCTGGTTTATTAGATCAACAATACGCATTGGAATGGGTACATAAGTACATTCATCACTTTGGCGGCGATCCATCTCAGGTTACGATTATCGGCCAGAGTGCTGGGGGAGGAAGCACGGTAGCGCAATCGATTGCAAACGGTGGTAGAACCGAACCTGCATTGTTTCAAAGGTCGTTGTCGTTGAGTCCATTTTGGCCCAAGACATATCGGTACAATGATCCAGAGGCGCAGGCTATCTACGACCAGTTCACGCGTGTGAGCAACTGTTCCAGCTCGAAAGATACGCTCAGGTGTTTGAAGGCTGCCAGTCTAGAAACATTGATGATAGCCGCGTACAATATAACATACAGTGACGAATACGGACCTTCTTCGTACACTTGGGCACCAGTCATAGACGGCCACTTTTTACGCACCACTCTCACCGAAGCAATAAAACATGGTGATATCAATGGCGATGTACACTGGGGAATGTATAACACATATGAAGGGGAAAATTTCATCCCACCTTCACTCAACAACTCTGATTCAGACTCAGCGGATGCAGCGTTCAAGCTTTGGTTGAGTGATTTTCTGCCTCGACTCTCCCAAGATCAGCTGGAGCGTCTTGAAACTGTCTACTACCCGCCAAACGGAAGCAGTGAGAATATTGAGAGCTACAATTCTTCTTTTGTACGCGCGGAATTGGTATACCGAGATCTTGTCCTCGCTTGCCCTGCGTATTGGACTGCTAGCGTTGCTGAAACTGGATACCTAGGCGAGTACACAATATCCCCGGCCACCCACGGGAGTGATGTCTCTTGGGTAAGTAAGAACGTAGCATTGTCGTCAATATTTTCTTTACTGATATATAACAGTGGAGCAAACCCAATGCCCTGCAAAAAGAATACCCAATGATCTACCAAGGATTTGCAGGTGCCTATGCGTCCCTGATACAGACCGGTAACCCTAACACAAACAAGTTGACCAATTCCTCGGAAGCTGCAGCCCCGAATATCAGGACGGGAAAGGAATGGGTAATAGCAACGAACGGCTTTACGACTACAAAAGTTGAACAGTTGAAAGACCGATGTGGATTTTGGAAGGATGTGGCAGCTAATGTTCCCATCTGAGGACAGAACCAGGAGGTTCGGAATGTAGATAATCAGTCTCAAAACACCTTCAAATGTTGAGAAGGAGGATTTGCCTGCCTTGCTTAGACCAAGTTAGCGGATATAATATATTCAATCATCACCGTACTCATTCCAAGGTTACATATGTATATGTTTTGCATCTATTCTTCAGCTTCGTCTTCGTCGTTTTGTATAATTACCCTAACCCTAGATCATGTTACCCATCCAGGGTTAGTCGACTCCTTAATAGTGCTTAGATCCGTCTAAAACCTGTCAAGCCATTTCGCCTCTGTTTCGATCTTCCATACTGACAGTTCTTGTCAGGCTCATATAGATGTGAGCAACAGAAAAAGGGTCGATGCCACTACAGTAGAACCTGGCTATAACAAACGGAAGGCACTCCAACATCCAGATCCGATAGATAGAAATCTTGAACCATATGGCAAATGGGAGCACTCTGATATAATAACCGGTATAATCAATAACAATTGAGAGCACTCACCATATTTATATAAATAATATGTAACCTGAAATCACTATAATGATAGGGGGGCCTTCCGTTCGTTATCGAGGTTCTACTGTATCTTGCAGAACGGCTACTCACGACTCAGGCCGGCTAGCTGCGGCTTGAAAAAGATATCCATGGATGTCATCAATATATTTTCTGCACGAACTGGAGAATGTACTTCGACGGATAAGCGAGATATCAGTTCCAAAAAAACCGACTCGCGGCACGCACGCCCTTTGACATCAATTTCTGTGGATACTTCCGTTGATATCCCGCGATATGACTCACGGACGACAATGATCTGAGTCACATTATCGATCGATTGACGATATGAGCCGTATAAATACGCAACATTGGATCTATACACCAGACGAAAGGGTCAAGCAAGGAACAAGGATCAAAAACATCAAAAAACAATGTCAACCCCTAATATCGATGCTCCATTCGGCGCCCCGCTTCGCTCATACTTCCCCTTCCCCTCCAACTACTTCAACATCAACCACGGCTCATTCGGAGCGTCTCCCATCTCAGTCCGAGATGCGCTACGGGAATATCAGCGCCAAACCGATGCCGAACCGGACAACTTCATCCGCTACAAGCTTCCGGAATTGATTGACAAATCTCGTCGCGCGGTTGCGGAGCTGATCAATGCCGATGTTGATAATGTTGTTCTCGTCCCGAATGCTTCGACGGGCGTAAACACCGTTTTGCGTAATTTGATCTATAAGCCGGGGGATAAGATTGTGTATCTGGGTACGACGTATGGTGCTTGTGAGAAGGCGGTTATTCATATCGTGGATTCATATGTCCCCGAAGGCGCGGTGGAGGGCATCAAAGTGGATGTAGAGTATCCGGTATCGAGTGAGGAGATCTTGCGGCGGTTTGAGGATGCAATTTCCCAGAAGGGAGTGCGCATTGCTTTGTTTGATACCATTTCAAGTCTTCCGGCCCTTCGGTTGCCGTTTGAAAGAATGGTTGCGCTGTGCAAGAAGTATAATGTCCTCAGTCTGATTGATGGTGCCCATGCCGTGGGCGCTATTGAAGTCGACATGCGTCGATTAGATCCCGACTTCTTCATTAGTAACTTGCACAAGTATGTTGTCTCTCAGCTAACCATTGAAGCAGATCATGTAACAAACATGGCTAACATTCTTACTTGCAAAGATGGCTATACGTCCCTCGCTCCTGCGCAGTCTTCCACGTCCCTGCGCGAAACCATCATCTAATTAAAACATCATTCCCAACATCCCACGGCTACCAACCCGAAGAACGGCCCGGACGACCAAAAGTCCCCAACCCCTTGCCAGCAAGCTCCAAGTCAGCATTTGCACAGTTGTTCGACTTCGTCGGAACAATAGATTATTCACCATTCCTATGTGTGCCCGAAGCAATCAAATTCCGGAAAGAAGTCTGCGGTGGTGAGCAGAAACTTTTGCAATATATTACCACTCTCGCGAAACAGGGCGGGGATCGTGTCGCTAGTATCCTGGGCACTGAGGTCTTAGGAGATGAGGATCAGAGGAAGGCTCCCATGGTCATGGTTCGATTACCATTGACATTCGCCGCGGACGAGATTCAGCAGGGAAAACAGCATTTGCTCCGCGAGCAGATTGAGAGGGAAATCTCAGAAAAGCATCGAACATGGATCCCGCTAATCTATCATGGAGGACACATGTTTGTCCGATTAAGTGGACAGATTTATCTAACATTGGACGATTTTGAGAAAGCTGGTCAGATTCTCGCTAAAGTTTGCAAAGCGCAGCATAAGGCTAAGCTCTAGTTGCTATTTCTAGTGATTAAAGTCATTCTTTCAGCACGCAACAGTCTTCAGGCGGATATGTAATGGATCCTTTTCCCACAGATTAAACGTCTTTTGTTCCCTGAGCCAGTTGCGGCTGCCTTCGCGTAATTCAAGTTCAAAGTTCCATAGCAGACGACACATGGTCATTCTCATTTCGGCATATGCCAAACTAGACGCATCAATGATTAGCCCCAATCAAATTTAAATAGGTGAAGGAAAAGATATACTTCTGCCCAATGCAATTCCTCGGCCCAAACGAGAACGGCTGACACGCATCCCTCTTATCATTCTCAAACCTCTTGTCCGTACCCATCCACCTCTCCGGCACAAACGTGTCAGGTAAATAGAAATTCCGACTGGATCGATTCGCCGACCATTGATGAATGCCCACCGCCGTTTTGGCGGGGACAAATCGTCCGCATATAATCTGCCCAGGGACGGGTGTCCTTCTAGGAAACGCGTTTGGTGCAGGAGGATATAGTCGAAGTGATTCCTGTAGCACTCCTTGTAGGAATGGTAGATTGGCTGTTGAGTGCATGTCGATATCTGATTCAGATTTGAAGTACATGCGGATTTCGGCCGTGAGTTTCTCCAAAGATTCAGGGTGTGTGAGAAGAAGGTATAAAGCGCCTGAGAGGAGAGTAGCGGTTGTCTCGCTGCCAGCCGCGAGGAATATCACTGCCGCTCCGATGTATTCAGGGTATGTCATGGCGTTTTCATCTTTTGCGCGAAGGATATATGACACTTTTCGTATTCCGTCAGTCACCATTCATTACTAACAAGAAAATGTGGCAGACATACTAAAATCAGCCCTCTCCGTCTTTCTCCTCATCCTCTCATCAATCTTATCCTTGCTAACCTGCACCTGATACTTCCGATCGTCGACTAGCCGTCTCGGAACAATAGCCAGCATCAACAACTGCTTCAACGGTGACGGAAACCGTCTCGCCGCTCGAAAGTAATTCCCGACTTTGATCATACTGAAAATCACCTGGATATATCGCGTATTGTTGACAGGGTCGAGTAGACAGCCGAATGGACTGCCAAAGGCTAAATCGCCGATTGTGTCGAAGGTGAGGAAATTGAGCCATTGGACTATGTCGACGATGCCATCACTGCTCGCCCCTTCGCTAGTGGGAACAGCGCGTTTCTTTAATTGCGCAATGAAAGTATCCAAATGAGTCTTGATGACATCCTGTTGCGCCGTTAGGGCCTTCTCCGAAAACGCATGGGACTGTAACCGTCTCAAGCGGCGATGGTCCTTGTCATTAGCCACGATGATATGAGTATTCGTTTTTCTGCGCGTGCCGCCGAAGAAGATGGGATCTTTTTCGAAGCTGCCTGGTCTGTCGCGAGTGCGGTGGCCTTTTCACCATTAGTTCTTCAAAATATAATATGAACCTTTGATCCTGTAAAAAGAGACGTACCGCAAATATCAACCCAAGCCTGCGCTGAAGTATACGAAAGCTCATCGGGCGCTATTCGCACCACTTCGCCGTACCGGTCATGCCATTCTTTCTGCTTCAGGTGCTGCACGCCACCGAGGTCGTAGTACAGATGGCACAGACGTGTTGCTCGCGCTAGCAACGGGCCTGGATAATGTCGCAGGGGATGGAAGAAGATGTTGTAGACCAGTTTTGAGATTGTGAAGAGGACGGTCTATGCTCAAGTCAATGATCGGGTCACTGATTTATGGGGAGTTTCTGGGGGGTTGACTTACGCTGATCAGGATGTAGGAAAGGACTGATGTCCATTTGAGGTCAAGGATAGCCATGTCAACATCGACTCTTCTGCCATCAACCCTGTAATTTCAGTGTGAATCTAAACGTCGAGGTAACACCAAGAAGGGGGTTTGGACATTGAAAAGGGGAGGTTACACGGAAGTATATGAGTAGATGGCGGTACTGTATTAGGCGTAGCGCCATATACCTAGGCGAACTCGCCTATATGAGGCCTTCCACACAGTAGTTAGCACCAGCACGCCAGCACACTCCATATCACCACAATAGAGAGATTACTATGTGCCATTTCCGATCCCATGATAACCTAACCATTCGAATCGCAATTCTATATCGCGGTTGATATGTTAGACTGAATACAAAATTTGAATGAAAATAAATACAAGGAGACATACAGGCAGCACTTTTTGATCTGCAATTTCTGCGCATGTTGTCGCATGAAGTTAGCACTAGAGCGACGACAAACGAGGAATACGGGTACGCTATACGGCTTATACGACTGGAACGAATTAGAGTGTTTCGTCCTTCCAAGCTACGTAGATGCACTCGATCTTAATGAATCCAAACTATAATCTGACAACAAGTATGTACAGTTTACTACATACGGAGCAGTTGATCTTGAAACACGTATATCAGCACGGTGAGTTACAGAGCTCTGCTAATTTGTCCACGCTATGTTGTTGTATTAAGGGCTAGTAATGCTATGGAAAGAGCTTGTAAATTCATCTTCTTTTCCATTACGTCTTCAGAAGGAGATGAGATCTTGCTAACACGAATAGATCTCGACCTCGAAATCGCCCATACTTCGTTTATCTCTTTGCACCAAATGATCCACCTCTATCTGCCTCAGGACTCCAGTCACATATCGGGCTCGGCGTTGCATGGGTCATCGTCATATCGGAGGATGCAGTTTCTCAAGAAGATGTTTTTCTGGAACTCTCTGAAGGCGTAGGATGCCGCTCTCATAGAGTGAAAACGTACATAGACTTTGAGCTTGGTCGTTGGCTCATCTAGATCGTCGCAGAATCTCTTGTAGTAGCACTCAACAGAGTTCTTGAGGAACGTTCCGCCAATGACCGCTTCAATGCACTCAATTAGAGCTTCTGGAACCTCATCAATTGTCAAGCAGCGGGTGCAGCCCCCCCAGATGGCCTGTTTCATGGTATTGCCAATGGGGTAAGTTGCGGTTCTCTCAAGCGTCACATGAGCACGGACACCATCTACGAGGAGGCCTCTTTTCTTGACGCTCTTGCAGAACTTTTCGGCAGAGATTTGATGCAAAAAGACGACTCTAGCTGTATGGTAGCCAGTGATCGGAAGCGTGTTGAGAAGATCGGCAGAAAAGACGTCTCCATAGTGAATCTGAGCGAGCACCTTATCGAGCGTAGTCGTCTCCGGAAGGTTCTCGATACGAACAGTGCGGTACACATCCTTGTCGGTGGCCTTGGGAATATAGCGCATGCCATATTGAAAGAACCATTCGTCTTGAACATCGCAGTGATCCATTGAGCTTAGCATAGCCTCTTGTTCCTCTTTCTTGTTCGGATGGAGATTGATGAACTTCCACGCAATTGTTCCATCCCATGGCACCACGGTGGACTTAGTGGCGGTCTTTGGAGAAGTAACGAAGGTAGAAGGTTGGTCTGATTCCTTTATTTCCGAGGGGCCATCGATAAGACTTGACCTTGGAGAGCAATATATGAGGGTTGAAGGGACTGGAGTAGAAGGACGTTGACTGGATGTACTTGGTTCGAATTCTAGGGCTTCCTATAACCAGTCAGATACAGTAATCCAGAGTCCAGCCAAAGGAATATACTTACAGCGCTTGACGGTGCCAAAGGAGAATAGCAAACTTCAAAATTCGAGGTTGGGTTGGTCTTTGGAACGAAGGCCTAAATCTTTGTCAGTCTTGCTTTTGACATCCCTTCTGATAACTTACATTGCGAGTTGGTGTCAAAGTTGGGGTCGTCAACAAGCTTGGTGCATCCAAGAGACTGAGAGAAGATAACGCTCTAGCGTGCTCCACAATTCTCGAATCCGACTCTTTGGTAAGGGCTTGAAGCTCAGAGACGTAAGATCTGTGACCTGAGGATGCCTGCAAATTATAAGATTGGGAGTTACACAGTTATACGATGCTTACTTACTCTGGGAGTTAATGTCTGCGCGTAAGGCTGAGACAAGGCATATGCACCGCCTGCGGCAGTAGCTTGTGGTGGTTTTGAGGACACATTTTGACCCAAAGTTTGATTCTCCTGCTCCATGTACTGGACACGATACTCCAATAGACGTTGCTGAGCCTGGAGGGCATAGATGGTTCGTTCGAGTATCTCGAGGCGGTGTCTGATTGGGGAGTTTGGATCTGCCATGCTTCGGACAGCTGGGGTGGGGGAAGCCCTTCTGATGTGCAGTCTCTGAGAGGATGAGATGAGGACAGAGGTTGAAGATTAGAGTGAGAGAAAGAGTGTGTGTAATGAGATGTAGGAGGGGGGTAAAAGAGAGGAAAGAGGAGAGAGAGGGGAGAGACCAAACGGTGAGGATGAGAGAGAGAAGATGAGGTGAAAGTTGCCCAGGACAAGTCAGGTGAGCACGTGAACTGGCAGTGTTTGTTTGCAAACAAGGAAGCTTCCTAATTGGGAAGGCGCGACTGGTGTCTTATCGATAAGCAAGACTTCTCTTTGGTATTCTTTCCCTCTTCATCCAACAGAGAGGGTCTTCTTTATGAAGTCGATTCGAGTACTCACAAATATCCATTCTCTATACTTTGTACACAGGGAACAAGCCACGACTGGCTCACTGGACAAAAGACCCTGGCTTTCTGAATCCTCGCGTCTCCGTTTGTAGACCTTCTACCTCCCACCTACCAAATCCAACATCGGCAATCCATCTCCGCAACTATTATTTATCGACCTCGACGGCACCCACATCAATTCATTTCACACTTAGGGTGGGCCGATTTGTCGTACAAAGGGTGCCCAGTAAATCACAGAAGCAAGTCAAGTTAAGTCGTCGATACACAAGACCTGGAATGCCGCACGACTGTATTGGAGCTCAATACATGTCAGATCAGCGTGGGTATAGATACCAGGAGGATTACGGTCTTTCTAGTGTACGTCACGAGCGGAGGCCGATAGACTTATGATTCGGCTCATGGAACAAGCCATTTGCAGACGTTGACGCCAGTAGGCGCGTGGGATGTGTTGAGGGTCTATTTAGCCGCCAATTATCTGGCAATGCTGGTTGTTGAGGAGGAGATATTTGCTGTTGTAGGGATGATGCTGGAAATGATGATACTACGGGGGACGTTGTAGTGCTGGGAGTGGAAGTGGCAGAAGGGCTTGAAGTTGGGCCCTGCCCCTTAGTGCGTTGAGAGCACTAGGTAATACCTAAGGATTTACATACTTACATATCCAACCGAAAACACAGGTTATTGGACTGGTTCCACCGCATTGTTCTGACACTACCGTGGCAATCAAAGTGATTATTGAAGTAGACAGCTTCATGGTGAAGACGATGGTAGTGTAGCTGTTATTACCGTCGAAACTAGGTTCGAGAACATCTTAAGTTCCATGGATGTATAGCAATGGCATACATCGGCAGATCCCCCTCAGCAAGTTGCCTCATACCCCAGATATGAATATTTTCCCAGATTAACAGTTCGCATGTATGCATGTCCGATACTGGCGAGATCCTTCAAATTAGACACTACCTATGTACCTAGTATTCTTCCACAAATGATATGACTTACATTGCGTGCTTGATAGCCGATACTACCCTTCTGCGCTGTGACTTGTCCATGGCTAATTATTCTACATATTCAAGTACTTATTATTACGAGGACATAAGAGAATGTTCAACCTTAGAAACGAGAGATTACGACAGGCTCTCCCACCAGTTCTCATTGTACACTGTGTGCTCTGTTGCAATCAATATTAGGGTTACGTGAAAATAGAATTATTCAATCCTCAAAACAGTGGGCTCTTTTGCTGGTAATCTCAGGGCCACTTATGAAAGCCTGATATGCTAGCAGATGCTTGCTTCCCCAGGTGTTCATTTGCAACCTTGGGACAGTAAGAAGTGATTGATCCGATACTCCTCTTGACTGGTGTAACCGCATATTGAGTCAGATTTGATATGCAACATCAATATTAACCGAGTCCTTGCTACGAAAAGAATGCAATATTCCGATCTTATATTATTAATTAAGCGAAATATATATTGCTAATAGGATATTCTCAAGTACAAAACTTCCGACTGTTATGTTGTATACCTAGGTATTCTTTTAACCGAGTCTCTTTTTCAATGTTAGAATATACATACATACCAGAAGATATTCGAAGTCTACCTAGGAAGAACCAGCTGAGTTAGATATCAACTTAATTTCATGTCAAGCTACCTACGTACTTTACTTTTCCTGGCGCGCAGCTTTTACTGAGTAGAACTGAACACGACAGATCCGTGAGCCTTACATAGGCTCACCAGTATGCTCAGTAAGCGCACTGATTTCTCACTGAGCACAATATATGCCTTCATAGCACTGTCACTCTTACTAGGTTACTACCTCTAACCACTTCTCCTCCACGAGTTATATAGTCGCATATTAAACCTAAATTCACTTTGTTTCCTGATGTCTTATCTATCTGCTCGACCTTATATTCTGGCAGATAATCTGCGATGCTCTCTCAAATGGCCATACTGCCACTCTTATTACGTCCTACAAGAAAGGAGTGGAAGTCCACCATCCCGTTTCACCAGTGGCTCTCAATCCTTCATCGCAGATCCAGTTAAATCTTCAATCAGCTGAAGAATATACCCGGAAACACTCAACATCCCTTTGATATTATTACGATGAAACAAGAAAGAAAGAAGAAGGTGTAGTTGGAGATGTTAAGGATAGAAGGTCAATCACGGGATATCCAAGGTGGTGTGCTCCTGAGTCAGGAGGATGAATTTGAAAAAAACTGCACTACATTGGGCTGAAGAGGCCGATCATCCTGATATAATTAAAGTACTCTTGGAACAATGAGCAGGAATAAAAGATCCCCGCAAAGACAAGATTACAAAGTCACCCTTCGTCTACGCGGCTGAACTTGGTAATAAATATGCTGTTTAATTGATGGTCAACGAACTTCGCAATCGAGGCAGCCAATATGACCTACGAGTACTCAAAAATCAGTGTGGAAAAGCGTGTTATGAAGCATGCAGAAATGGCTATAGTGACATTGTCGATTTTCTCCTTCGCCAAGGGGTTGATGTCAATCTTTCTATCGAGCAACGACGGTTGCTTTATTGGTCAACAATTAAAGGCAATCTTTCAACAGTCAAAGTACTAGTGAAACATGGAGCTAGAATGGAGCATGAGAGAGACTGCGGAGTTGTGACTGCGCTGATTTCCAGTGGCAGCTCGTGTATAGATGATGTACGGATTGGCGTTAGCGCAGAAAAGGTTCTCCATCTGCTGAGATCCGGTTGCAACGTTGCAAATGGTGACATGCTTGCTTGCGCTCTGTGGTGCATAGCGAAATGCAGCGGAACAGGGCACCGGTGGTATGCAACATCTGACCAAAGAGAGGAAATGATGTGGCTCATGCGCAAAAATGGCTTTGACGAGAAAAATTGTCGACACTGTTTCAAGCGAAGATTCGATTCATTGAAAGACAAACTGGATCGAGGTGAGTTGATACGGTATGTAATGAACCAGGGGCTCCGAAAATGGAATTGTTATTGATTATGCTTGGAATGTCATATGAGAAAACAATCATGCTCAGTGAGCGCTCACTGAGCGACACCATGGACACTAACACTTATCATATGATGAGGTTAAGCAGCTCAGTGAGCATGAGTCTGGGCTGAGATCTATGCAGTGAGCTGGGCCGTGAGCGCCCTCACAAAGGCGGCAGCAGCTGCAAAAGGAAGGTCTAGGTAACTATCATTAAGGTGAACCACTTTCCATATCAAACGAATTCACCACCACACTTCCTCCAAGCGCTGAAGTGGCATAGTTAAAGATTGCGTAGCGATAGCCCATGAAAAAGTTCCACGCATTGTTCAAGACATAAGACGACCCAATGCTATGGAAAGTCGTGCCATCCGTACTATAGTAAAATGCCGCCGTTCGACCACTGCCAGGGTGAATATCTGCAGAAGCCCGTAGCCAAATCGTGGAAGTACCACTCGGTAAATTAACACCAGCGACTTCGCTGCCAGTTGAGGCAGTGTTCCAGTTGGAATCCATAGTAAGTCCCTGTACCATGCTCACACGGAGAGTGCCACTGTTATTTATGACGGCGACGTAGGCAGACGAGTCGCGCAGCATAGCAAGCCCACTGCGATCTCCGGGTTTCATATTGTTTATTGTAAGTTGAATAGTTGCGTATGATTGGGGTCCGAGAATACGATGTGTCAATGTGTTCCGGGCAGCGTAGAGGTCATTTGTTACTTTGGCAGTTTTTAATGTGAGACCGTTGTTCACAGTGTAATAGTTTGGATCTGGGTTGTGGTTCCATTCCCATTGTGGACCGAGTGAGGTTCCTTGAAAGGTATCCTTGCCTGTGGGAGAAGACAGTGTATGAGGTGTCAAGGGGTATGGATATGATGTTCCCCAGCCCCCGTTCACGGTCGTAATGACGGGGAATCCATCTGAGCCCCAGGTTATCGGGGCTAGAACAGGTACGCGTCCTCCGGGGTAGCTGTCAACAAAGGCCATGTAGTACCAGTCGCCATTCGGGGTATCCACGATTCCCCCCTTGAAGGTGTTAGTGAATCAATGGGGGTCGGTATCCATGGGTACGTACCTGATGCGGGACTCCTCCTCCGGAGATCGGGGTTGGAATATTATTCAGTAGCTGTTTCTGGGTGTAAGGACCCCAAGGACTGCTTGATTTCAGCACATATTCAGCGCTGGCAGGCTCATCATTGAGAATGTAGTATTGTCCATTTCTCTTGTAGAATCTTGATCCCTCAATGGAAAAACTCGAACTAAACACTTGCTGTGTCTTAACCTGACTAAGACCATCGGAGGAAAGCTGAGCAACCGAGATCTGAGTACCACCATACGCCACATACATCGTGTCATCATCATCAATAAGTAAGCTGCAGTCATAGTAGCATGTGTTGATTACTCCACTTTGTGTCCATGGACCCGTCGCAGAAGGAGATGTGAACACATATGTTTTGGAAAATTGGATACAGCCGATCCAATACCACATTCCATTGCTCTCACGATATCTCAACGTCGATGCCCATATACCTTTGACGTATGCCTGGCCTCCATTTAAGTTGTAGATGTTACCCCAGTCGAGGTTCGGGACTGAATGGCCAATGAATTCCCAGTTTACTAGGTCATAGGAGTGAAGAATGGGTGCTCCAGGGGAATAATGCATGGTTGATGCAGAGTAGTAAAAAGTGTCGTTCACGCGGAAGATGTCTAGATCAGCCAGGTCCTCCCAGAGGACTGGCTGATTGAAGTTAGTAGCTAATGTGGTGGCCGCGAGCCACAGCGTGGGAAGGACTCTCATGGTGGAAGGTGATGTTATTCTGGGGTGAATGATAATGGATATTCTATCTAGGAGTATTGGCCGTTATATATATCTTTGCGTATCAGCCTCCAGTCTTCTACTCGCCAGTCGTTTCATCTAGAAGAGGGTGAAACTTAGGGCTTGAGGCGTGCTCGTTGGCCGACGACACGCACCATGTTTCATTTCGGTAGTTACTTCTTCTCGTCTGCCGAAAACCGCATTCTCCTACTCGTGGATAATCTATGATTCATTTGTTTCAATACTTGATCGACAGGTGGCGTAACTAGAAATGTTAAGAGTGAAAACTACTAGTCACTAAGTTGCCTATTTTGAATGAAGAAACATTGAACTCCACAGTAGTATCCAGTTTTTGGCCCGATGGAGTATTTCTACCGGATGTTTTTATGTTTCTTAGCCTAAATTTGAGATGCATGAATAGGTGAACCCCAGGTTCGAATATTATCCGATTTCTGGGGTAGCTAGATTATTCTGATGATTTAATATTCCGCGGGGGCGGGGTGTGTCTTCAACAAATGAAGTCCGTGATGTTCTCATGATTTCGAATGCGGGATACATATGTAACAATGGATCTTACGTTGAAGGTTGCCGATGGTAGGCACGAACACCTGGGGATCATCCAATATTCCGTTTACGATCATGGACCTACAAGGCTTCATCTTCTCCTTTCTGTCGCTGGCCCTTTTGGTCAGCGGCCAATATGACGGATCTCGATTCGCATGGTATACTTCTGCTGCCACCGATTTCAACTCTGCCTTGCCGGTGGGCAATGGCCGGTTGGGGGGCCTGATGTATTGCACTCCTACAGAGAAGGTTTCCTTGAATGAAAACTCCATTTGGAGCGGGCCCTTCTTGAACCGTCTCAACCCAAATGCCAGTTCAGTCTTGTCACATGTTCGCTCGATGCTCGAGTCAGGAAACATCACCGGAGCTGGCCAAGTTGCTCTGCCGAATATGGCTGGAAACCCAAATTCGCCTCAACATTACACGCCATTAGGCCAGCTCAGTCTCGATTTCGGTCATAGCAGCCAAAATTCACTGAACAGATGGCTTGATACCTATCAAGGGAACTCTGGCTGTAGTTACATCTACAATGGCGTCAACTACACGTAAGCATACCCAGTAATCTAACAACAGTACACTTACCAGTCTCATAGACGAGAGATTATTGCCAATTATCCTACCGGGGTCTTAGCTATGCGGCTTCAGGCTAGCCAGGCTGGCCAACTAAATATCAATATCTCCTTATCACGATCACAAAATGTTATCAGCAACACTGCTTCCACATCCGGAGGAGTCAACTCAATCATCATGAAGGGAAACAGTGGAGGGTCCGACCCTTACTTTACTGCAGAGGCCCAAGTTATCCTCTCTGGAGGTAAGTACGATTCCTTATATTTGACATAAATTCAAACCAACATTACTCTAGGATCCGTCTCTGCCTCTGGATCTAGTTTGATGGTTCGCGGAGCAACGACTGTAGACATTCTTTTCGACGCCGAAACTTCTTATCGGTACAGCACTGAAGCAGCCGCTGAAGAAGAATTGGCAAGGAAATTAAGCAGTGCGATTAGTCAAGGTTACCCGGCATTGCGAACAGCTGCTATTGCAGATAATACAGCCTTGATCGGCCGCGTTTCTCTTGATCTGGGTAGTTCGAGTGGCTCAGCTGCAAACCTACCTACGAATCAACGACTGTCGAACTACAAAAGCAACCCTGGAAACGATGTTCAGCTGGTCACGCTCATGTACAATATGGGTAGACATTTATTAGTAGCTTCATCCAGAGATACCGGTCCTCTTTCATTACCGGCTAACCTCCAAGGAATATGGAATGAAGACTTCAACCCCGCATGGGGCAGCAAGTATACGATCAACATCAACCTGGAGATGAATTATTGGCACGCAGAGACGACAAACTTGGCAGAGACCACGAAGCCCTTCTGGGATCTCCTTGCACTGGCGAAAACTCGAGGAGAGCTCGCAGCCTCATCCATGTATGGGTGCCCCGGGTTTGTCTTGCACCACAACACTGATCTTTGGGGAGACCCTGCACCGGTTGACTACGGAACTCCATACACTCTTTGGCCAATGGGCGGATTATGGCTCTCAAGCCATTTAATGGAGCATTACAGATTCACAGGAAACAAAACTTTCCTTCAGGAGACTGCTTGGCCGATCTTACAGAGCGCTGCTGATTTCTCTTTTTGTTTTGCTTTCCTATGGAACGGTTATTATACAACCGGCCCATCCTTGTCGCCCGAGAACTCTTTTATAGTCCCTTCAAATGAGAGCACAGCAGGCCACTCAGAAGGTATTGATCTTTCGCCCACAATGGATAACTCCCTACTCTACCAGCTTTTCAGTGATGTGATCGAAGCTTGTCGAATCCTTGGGTTGACATCCAGCGAATGCAGTAACGCAAAGAATTACCTATCCAAGATCAAACGGCCTCAGATTGGCTCGTACGGACAGATCCTTGAGTGGCGTCAGGAATATGGCGAAACAGATCCCGGCATGCGTCATCTCTCACCTCTCTTTGACCTCTACCCCGGATCACAAATGACTCCTACCGTCTCCTCCTCGCTGGCAACCGCAGCCGGAGTCCTGCTTGACCATCGTATGCAGCACGGTAGTGGCTCGACGGGCTGGTCGCGCGCCTGGGTCATTGCCTGCTATGCGCGTCTTTTCAATGGCGGCACGGCATGGAACAACGTGCAGACCTTTCTACAAACCTTCCCTCTAACAAACTTGTTCAACAGCAATGACGGTCCACCCATGCAAATCGACGGAAATTTCGGTTTCACTGCTGGTGTTACAGAGCTGTTCCTCCAATCTCATGCTGGCCTCGTTCATATTCTACCAGCTCTTCCAGCGGCAGTTCCTACTGGTAGTGTTACTGGTCTTGTTGCACGCGGCGGGTTTGAGGTCGATATCCATTGGTCAAACGGTGTTCTTAAATCTGCCACTATCACGTCTAAGTTGGGTAGTACTCTTGCATTAAGTGTGGCAAACGGAAGCTCCTTCAGCGTTAATGGCCAGAAGTATTCAGGGGCGATTGGTACACAACCTGAAGAGGCTTACAATGTTACTTTACAGTAGGCGCTGGGGACAGAAGGACCGCTACATATAATGTGTCAATTGATACAGTAGCATACAGAGACACATTCTATTCTGACCAGGCCCAGCGAGCAGACCATGATGTTGTCATAAGTACATGCACAAGATTGGTTTCAATATAAATAAGCTTATACGCTAGTTCATCAACTAGTATATGCGTAAGCTCGCTTGCTGGATTACTACCTAGGTAGTGTGCAAAACTCATAGTACGCTAGCCAAGTAGTACCTAGATAGGTGTGCTTCCCTGACGTATCAACTACGTAGGTAGCTCGGTGAATAGCGAGGGTCAGCTCAATATAGTAGTTGATGGGGGATATAGAGCATTAGCTAAGTAGAGAAGAAAATGGATTGGAAGTCAATAGGTCAGAGCGTGCAGCGGTCACGGGCTGTCACAGTGCCATTGGGTTCCTTTTCTGACCAGCAATGAATCTACAGCAATCGAGGAAGAGAGATCACAGACATCACGAATATACCACTCCGTCGCAAACTTGACACAAAATGTCCGCAGCGTACCCTACGCAAAAGTATTCTGCTATATCTGTATGAATAACGAACGCTTATATCGCCCTTGCACTTCGTCTTTCTATCATTCTCGGTGAGCGGATTAGATTGCTCAGCTTTGGATTACTGTCAAGGGCCTGCTCAGTTCTACTCAGTGAGTAAAGGCGGTTTACACTATGAACGAAGAAAGAAGAACATATTCATATTAACTGCCATAATCAAAGTCCAATCTAGTTGCTCCCCAGTCCAAGCTCTTGCATGAAGATATCAGCCGCCTTTTCGCCAACAGCCAAAGCCGTATTATTTGTATTTGCAGCAACGTTATGTGGCAGAATACTCAGGTCCGCGATTCTGAGCCCCTCGACGCCGTACACTCTCAGGTTGCCATCCACAACGCCCCTATTCTGCAAGGGTGCCATCTTACATGTGCCTGCAGAATGCCAAGTGGTCCCGACATTCTCACGCAACCACTTTTCCAATATGACATCGTCCTCAGGAGTATACTCGATGTCCTTGACATCTACAAGGGGAGCATCTGTCTCGATGCATACAGCTTTAGACAAGGCTGGGAAAGGAGGATGGCAGGAAATAACTTCCCCTCGATATGTTTGCATGCGACGTGCCATCTCACGCTGTTTCTTGTAGGCCCACATATGCTGCTTGATATCGATGTTATCTGCGTCAGCGAAAAAGCCGGTTTCAAAGTCGAGTGGATCATTTAGTCCAGATCCCGTAATATGCAAATGGCCGCGAGAGTAAGGGTGTGCTGTGAAGACCGTAATACCGATATACTGCCCAGCTGGGATGCTCGATGGATCACCGGGAAATCTGTATACAGTGATTAACATCATTGACACCATTAAACAGTGTACCAATTAATGAAAGCTAACCCATTGACCACGGACATGAGGACCGCTGGTTTATCTGGGATATTTTTGAAATCGAGATCCCATGTCTTTTCGTAAGCCGACCCAAGTTTTTCTATATCTGCTCCCGATGGCCGCAGTTTACAGGTAATGTCCATGGAATTCCATCCTAAAATTGGATCATTGTTTTTGATGAGATCTTGGACATTACTGCGGCCGCTAAGAATTGCATCGACCGTTTCTCCAGGCTTCAAGCTAGATTTGTAAGGGTATGAAAGTAGCTGGTGATCTTCATATTCTTCACCAACACCCCGCACTTCTGCCACGAGTGGTATGCCCGCTCGCTGGAGAATTTCCGCGCTGCCTACACCGGATCTTTCTAGAACCGATGGAGTTCCGCAGGCACCGCAAGAAAGAATTACCAATTTCCTGGCTTTGATTTGTGTAGGAGACATGCTTGATCCGGACTTACAGCACTCCACTCCAATGGCTCTTTTATCGTCATCGAACAAGACACGCACGATCGTGCTCTCTAGAAGAACATGCAAATTTGGATGGTCTCCGTCCTGCAGCCGAGGATGCAGATACCTAGAGGCCGCATCTTGTCGTTTCCCGTCCGGCGAGATATAGCGCATTGCCCGCTGAACACCATTATTGGCATCTAGGTTCTGCAAATCCTCGATCTCGGGCCAACCAACCATCTCCGCAGCTGCAATAAAATCATTCTCCGATGTAGTGGCCCGAAAAGATCCACTCGATACGTGGATTGGGCCTTCATGACCATGTACATCTTTGGCTCCGGGCCCATGATATGTCTCTAACTACATGCTTAGTTTAGCAGAGCGCTTGCAACCATTAACAGAGGGAGTGCACACCTTGCGAAGGTACGGCAACATATCGTCAGCCGACCAACCAGGTGTATTCCATGAATCAAAATCAGATCGTTGTGCACGGCTATACATCATCAAGTTCGTGGATGAGCCACCGCCGAGGACACCTCCAGATGCAATAACAAGTTCTCTATCCCCGAGTTGTTTCTCCTTGTTCGTCTTGTAGAATATGTTTGCTGTGCAGCTTGGCATCAGGTTTGCAAGGAAGAGAACAGGTACAGCGATGGTAGGCATGTCATTGTTGCTTCCGCCCTCGACAACCAAAATGCACAAACCAGGGTCGGCCGCGGCGAGTCTTGCTGCTACAACGCAGCCTGTAGCCCCTCCTATGGTAAAACAGACAGGTTATTTTATTGCTCCAAATTGTTGCTGGTGCTAGGAATCTATACCTCCCGCAATAATCACATCCACCTCACTGAGCCCACCAGGCAATACAGTGTATATCCCCATTGCGACTTTGGAGTTTGCGTTATAGCCACCTGGAGTTTTGAATGAATGTTGAAGAAATGGTATTAATGAGGTTCGATTTATCCAAGCTATAGTGCCATGTTGCCAACTCGACTCCACCTTCCAAGCCGGATGTAGTAACAAAGGGGAGTCTTGTGTTACGTCGCGTGGAATTATGTATGCCACTAAAATCTAGTACTCGACTAGTATTTCTTTGTTCTTCACCTCCTTCTGCATATGCATGTATGGGATGACATGTCAACTAACTGCATGCATACTATTCTCCTTCCACAGCATTAGGTAAGGTATCTGCATGAACTGCCCTTCGGATGCAATGCACCGCTTGTGTTAGATAGTTCCCCCGAGGAAATTCGTGTGCGCCATTATGGACCAGGTTCAGACGTTGAGCTGGGTCACACAATTTGCTCAGATCTGCACCACCGCTTGGTGCTGTCCTGTCGTTTGCTCCCCAGATATGCACGGTGGGCATTCGGATAATAGAACTGCGCAGCACGTCTCCATGATCATCAAGCAAGCCCAAGTAAGTCAATTCGACGACACTTGCTGCGCTAGAGAAGAAAATCGCGCATTGAAAGCTCTGCTCTTGCTGCATTATGTACGCAGCCGCCAGCACTGCCCCGCCAGAAAATCCCATGACTGCGTCAAAAGGCCCTTCGGCGGATATGTATTTGTGTAGCTGCTCAATCGCGTCTCGCAGTGTCGATAGATCTTCTGGGTTGTAGAATTCATAGAATAAATGACCCGGCGAAGAGATCCTTTCGATCCCTGGAGTAGACATTTAGCTTGCATCCCTAGCTCTAGTTTGTAGCAAAAGACGGTGAGTGTATATACCCTCGGACATTCGGGCGGAAATGGCTGCTTCAACAAACTCGTATTCATGTCCATCTTCAAGCTCGTACCGGAGTGGCGCTATTAGTCCACATCAGCCTTAAATGAGAGGCACAGTAAATTATGAAAAAGACCATCACCAGTTTGCATCTCCATGATCTATTCAAATTAGTGTTGTTCAATATTATGAGCAATTCGGTAGTCCCACTTCGTGAGGGCTTACATTGGAATTTGGCCCATTTCCATGAAGACAAAGAAACCTCATCTTGAAAGAAAAGAAGAAGAAGAAGCACTGATATTAAATGTCCTAGAATAACTCAGAGACTGGTGATATTCTGTAGCTACCATATGTGTTTGAAGTAATGTAATGAAAGACTGGAGGCATACACTGATTATATACCTGATTGCTGGAATCAGCCATACTTAAGAGCGCAGCCTAATGCATCTATCTAGGTAATACCTAGATGTGACAGTGGAACGTAGAGCTCAGCTCGTAATCAGATACAGTCATTTGATTTATCAAATCAGATTGCTCGATAATTGCTTCTTTCTTATTCTTTCTTTTTCTCTCGCAGTTTTTATATTCAAGTGTTAACATTTGAATGTTGGAAAAGACCGCCTATTATTCTATTCAACTTAAATCAGGTATGTATTCTCCAGATTATAAGATCATCAATTAATCCAAAGAAGTATCTTGAGTTATACCAGCGTTAGGCCTAAGGTATCAATATGGCTGAAGCTTCTGCGCGCTACGCAATCATCAAGTCTCGAGTCTCAACCTCTCCCGCTTCATGAAAAGAGATGTAGCCAGGCCAAGAGCCGTGCCAGTGATGTTGAGGTAGAACATTTTACTCACAGTGCGAGCAATCGCATCTAGGATATCATGTTGGATGTGCAGCTCAAGACTATTGAGGAAGCTCCTATCTGCGCCATCGATAGTGTCCTGGATCGTGCGACGAGACATACCAGGTAGAAAAGAAGCTATGTCCTCCGTGGCTACATTGAGGAATATGGAGCTGGAAATACCAAGTGACAGAGCGAGACCAGCCATTTGAGCACAGGACATTAGTCCAGTTATCTCGGAAGTGAAGGAGCGATGTGCCTTTTGCATAAGCTACAGTGTAGCCAAGTTGCATGACCGGGCCGCATCCGATGCCTTGGATGACAGTAGAACCACAAATGGCTCCTCGAGACGTGTTGTAATTAATTGTCACAAGAAGGCCGTTTCCGATAAGCATCAAGACGCTGGACATGAAAAACCAGAGCATATATATAGGAAACTTGTGAAATACAGGACCTGAGACACCAGCACTAACCACGGAAGCTGCGATAAATGGCATAGTGTAGACTGCTGCATGTAAAGAGGAGTCACTATATGTGAATTGAAAGAAAAGGGGTAATGAGTAGATGGTGACAACCACGTTTGCAATAGCGATTGAGGTCCAGGTAAACAGGACGACCATCTCCCATTCACCAAGAAGCTTGGAGGGGAGAATGCCCTCAAAATCGAACAATCGTAACCTTTGTTGAACGAAAAAGAATGTCCAAATAGCCAGTGTTACCACATAAAGCCCGATCATTTGGCCACTTCGATAGTTATATAGTATGCCCCCAAACCCAAGGATCATGACCACAGAGGTGACGCCACCCAGAAATAGCAACGCACCCAAGTAATCGATACGCCTGATACGCTCCAGAATGGTTTCCTGAGTTGGAGGTTTTGTAGCTGGAATCAAGAATATACATGCTGGGGCAGCTGTTGCAGCGATACAAATGTTGATGTAGAATGCCCGTCTCCAAGTGGCTTTCGAATCGGCAAATAAACCACCAACGACTGGACCTAGGACGGTGCCCAGACTCCATGCTATGCCGACATGATTAAGGTAATTATTTCGTTCCGCGGGGGTGGTCATGGCAGATATAATGTTGATTGTAGCAACATAGATACCTGATCCACCAAGCCCTGCGATGGCGCTGCCGGCAATATTAGCCTGAATTGAGCGTGCTGATCCCACGATAGCAGAACCAATTTCAAAAATCATAACCGCGGCCATATACAAAGATTTGCTGTCGAATTGATGGTTCAGCTTCCCCCTGGGACAGGATTAGAAGCAGATACCTGGAAGCAAGGTATAATACTTACCACAATGGATTAAACCCTAATTCCCCCATGGGGTATGCAACGGAAAGCCATGGGAGCATATCAACACGATTGAAAGCTTCGACAATATCGGGTCTGACATTGGCCATGACGGTGTTGTCAAAGGCATAGAGAAATGTCGAAGATCATAGGGCCACCACGATAACAATCCATGAAAACCCGGTCACTTTGCGTCCACCTGAAACCTCGTCAAACATCTTTTTGTTGGTTCGCGTATCTCCTCATTTATTAGTCCATGTTTTTCCTCCTGTGAAAGGATCTAAGCCGAGGGGCAACTGGCCATGGCGGTAGCATTAATATGGTAGGTCTTCAAGTATACGGAATGCTCAAAAAATTCTCAGAGCAAGCAAAGAGTCACAAGAAGAAAACAAGTGAGTCGTGATCGTTCTCGCAGGTAGGATTCTTACTCACCCTGCAGTCTCTTACCGCTAGAGCTGCCGTTCGTGCAAACGCCCGTATCAAAAAGGGCTGATCACCCAGACACAATGTCTCAATCCACACATTTGAGCTCCGCCGCTATTCCTTTCGTTTGTATGTCTGTGGAATGTAGGACGGTCTAGTCTACTTCTGCAGTTGAACTATCACAGTTGACATTCTGCAGTCGGATTTATTACTAGCAGGGTGCAGCGAAATTTCGTCCCAAATTTCTCGCTATATATCAGCTGATACAGCAGAACCTTGGAACAAGAATAAGAAAATACACCGCTTGCATTCTTTGTGGAGCCCTCAAAAGTTTTGTGTCACGGAACGAGCTTGGGGGCGCATTCCCAGGCGCATATCGCAAGGCTCATACCGTTGAGCCAAAAAGACCAAGACGTCTAGCCAGAAGCTAGACATTTCGCTCGCACATATAAATCATAGAACGACAGAGAACACAAGGGTTAAAGGCAGAGACGTGGGGTTGGGGCTTAACCAAACCCTTACTTACATTTTGACGCCCTGGAATGGCCGGATCTGCCAGCTCGCGCCCGATGACGGCAAACCATTGATGAACCTTCTCTCCAATGTGTCGATCATCCCGTTTCCAATCAATCGGTTTCAGTCGGCGTGATCGTAGTTCGGGGTGTCGCTTGTAAAAAGCCTGCGGCCAGTTTTTCCCTGGCGGCTGGATCTTCGAATCACTGGCCGGATGCTGGAAAATCGACGATCGTTGACGCGCAATAATCACGGCCAGCGATCGCAGGAAGCTCACCGGCAACGGATAGCCGTTGTTGGCTATGCGCAACACGTGGCCCACGAGCACACGTTCCTCTGGAGGCGTGAGATATTGCTGATTGGCGGCTTTGTCTCGCTTGGACGGCTTTCCATTGGCTCGGCGCCATAGCGTGGATGCGGGAATCCCGGTCGATCGTGCCTGATCCGCGTATGACGGCTTTTTACTTACTGTACGGCGTGGCTGGCGATACCTAGAACTAACGCGGGGGACCCCGGGAAATATTGCGGCTGTATTAGGCGATTTTAAGGAGTCTCACCCCCTTCTTGACTAATCAAGGGTATGAGGAGAGGATAAGGCGGAATTATTGACAGCAGAGTATGGTTGCTTTTAATCGAACCTCTGAAGGATACCGCCAAGTGCTCCGGGGGCTTTCTGGCCCGATACAATGGTGAGAAGAACGCAGAGGTTGTTTTCTTTACAAACAAATCATTTCTATGAGAGGATCCAGTAAACGAGAACTAATGCTACAGGCTCAAATATCACCGTAGACAAGATCCTTCCTATTATATACGACTAGTCGTCAATATGGGAAGATAAGTTTAGGATATTCTGATCCGATTCAGTAGCATAGGGCCATAACCCAGTTTCTATCATGCAATCCCCCACTATACCCATGTACTGCGTACTTTGCTGATGCGAAGCTGGACATTCTTGGTGCTTCCCCCGGTAGAGAAAAGCTGCGCATTCGTGGCATTTTCGTCAGGAAAGATTTGGGTTGTCATTGTGGTCTGTCCTTGTCCACCAAAAACCTCCACACTTGACCAATCCACAAAGATACGCAAGGTTACAGTCTTATCGGAGGCTTGCGAAAGAGGAGCATAGTAGACACTTGCGAATGTGCTGTCAAATGTGACATCTCCAGATTTCGTTCGATCGACAAAGACCTGCTGAGTGGCGAAGTCATATCCTATTCGTGTCTGCTGACTGAAATCCTTAGAGGCTCGTACAATGATTCCGAACTCAGAACTTCCATTCGTGCCGACCCCGCTGGAGAAGGTTAACTCAATCTCGGCTGCATTCCCGATATCGCCTAAACTGTGGGTACCAGTTATAGAAGGAAAGGTTGATGCAGTTTCAGTCTGGGTAATAGCATTCCAGCACTCCTCAGGATCTTGAACCACTGCTATGCTCTCATCGATTGTTTTTAATGAAAGTTGACGAGGAATGCTCATTGCACTCCTCCAAGGGCTCGTTGGTATGACCCCGCCGTACTGCCAGTTATTCATCCAGGAGATGATCGTCCGTTGATACTGGGGGAGCCCATTGTAACCTTGGGTTGCGTAGAAGTCTGGGCCCCAGTCCAGCCAGTTGGCGTTGTTATTCGTGGCAGGGGTGTTGGCAAAGGAGATTTCGTCGACATTGATATGACCCCAACCCCCGGTGGCAAGGTCAATGATCTCAATCACAGCAGTTTGATTTTGGAAGGCACTAACATCCCAATTGTGCCAGGTGAGTTGTTCACTATTGGATCCAGTTGCAGCATACACAACATTACCATCAATCTTCAGCTGAATCGCAGTTTGGTTAATGTTGTCCCCACCTCCGATGAGGAAGTTGATATACTTGTACGAGATTGTGAAGGAAGGGGATGTCAGAGTTCCGGTAGTTGCGTCCCCGTTCAAGAAGGTGTTTACCAGCTGGTTTCCAAGGAAGCCTGTCACCGGGTTCTGACCCGGCAAGGTACCAGCCACGGGGGAGGTACCGATGAAGTCACCGGTAGCTACCCATCCGCGATCGCCAAAGGAACGGTTTCCCTCAAAATCTTCAAATATGAAACTACCGTCTGGGGGGCCACCGCCATGGATACTGTTTGAGTCCGCCGTAAACGTGGTTCCGTTAAAGTCACCCAAAAAGTACTGAACTCCTGAACCTACAGTCCCAGGAGGGCCTCCAGGATTAACACCAACAATAGCAACCCATTTGACCTTTGAATTATCTCCATCAACAGGCAACGGAAAGATATTTGGGCACTCCCAATTACCTCCAACAGCATTAAAAGGTCCAAACTCACTCTCCAAGTCCCATTGCTTGAGGTTGGTGGATGTATATATGAGGAGCTTATGAAGTTTTGCGAGACTGACAACAGCTACCCATTTTCTAATAGGTTCATGCCAAAAGATATTGGGATCACGGAAGTCAAGAAACTGGTCCTGGTATGGAGCTGGCGGATCTAAGATAACAGGGTTAGCCTCATCGTAGGTGGTCCATGTGGTCCCATGATCGAGGCTATAGGCAATAGACTGCGCTTGCTGATTGTCGTGAACTTGCTTCCCACTTGGCAAGACCTGTGCTGTCGGGTACTAAATTGAAAGCTATATTAGGTCATTGAACAGCTAACCTCGGTCATGACACTCACGTAAGATGTATACATAGCGATCCATGGAGCTTTTCCCTTCTTACCAAAGCCACTGGTATTGTTCTCGTCTATGACAGCACTTCCAGAGAAGAACATTTCAGTAATATTATCAGGATATCCACGCGCGAGAAGAGCAACAGGCTGTTCCTTCCAATGAGCAAGGTCCTCACTGGTGGCATGGCCCCAGGACATCGCTCCCCAGGTGTTTCCGCCTGGATTGTACTGGTAATACATATGGTAGGTCCCATCAGCATACAAAAGGCCATTGGGATCATTCATCCAGTTTTGCGCCGGGGTGAAGTGGTATTGAGGACGGTAAAGTTCCGTGTAGGATTCCTTCGTTGGGGCCGCATCGACCTGGGATAGAAATGCCCCCAGAAGCAGGACCTCCCACCGCATGCTGATCGATTTCATGTTCGCGATCAGAAATATTTGTACAGGCAAGGAATATCTGGAATTGTTGATTTGACTTGCTTGAGAAAACACATATTGCCTCTGATTTATATCCACCTTCCCAGAGGAAGACCCTCAATTCTAGAAACAAAATACCTCACCGATGGAGGAAAGTGTGGGTATTCCTGCTAAGTTGACTTGTCCCACTCAGGTCTTTTTGGGAGACTGAGCACATTTCAACCGACAAAACGGAACAAAGAGAAACAAAATAATTGCCCGTTTTCTCCAATGCGACGGGGAATTTCGCGGAGCACGTCTGTGTCTCCGCGATCATCGTAACTTCGAGATGCCTCCGCAAATGCATTATCCCACACCTTTACTCCATACCCCAGAATTTTCCACTCCAGGATTGTTGAACTCCTTAAGACGGAGGTTTATCGGAAATTACATTCCTACCGAGTTGGCTTAGTCGAAGAGAGTTTCCGTTGCTTATATCTAAGACTCCACAATCATCACAGGTACCGGATGCCCTCCGCGACAGTCTCACGCGCTTTTGGTTGGAGATTTTCAACTGCCGAAGATCTTATGCAACCCAAGATGGAAATTAATCGCGCCACCTTCTCTCTTGCGCGTTTCATGATCCTAGTTGAGATGCAAAGAATAAAAACATCTTTTCAGATATTCACACACACTACAGCTTTAGACAGTCAAGATCGTCGAGATCGTCGCTAGAATGAGGTATCAATATTGGGAGAAACGCATCGAATATGAATGCTAAACGAATATATATTTGCTTCACGCCTTCCACTGTACAGAATGCATTTCTCATGCGGCTCTTATCTACACCTTCATCTTTTAACAAGCCCAGAGTTACGAAAACCTTATATCCCAAATCATGATCTCCCAAGGACTTACCGGGGCACTCAAAGCACTTCCATTAGTCTGTGCCCTCGTTGCGCCGGCGGTAGCCGATGACTATCGGCCCGCCTTTCATTTCTGTCCGGCCGAGAACTGGATGAACGAGCCCAATGGGCTGATTCAAATCAATTCAACTTGGCACCTATTTTATCAAGCTGACCCAACTGCAAATGTTTGGGGCAATGAGTGTTGGGGCCATGCAACCAGCTCCGACCTGCTTCATTGGGATCATCTGCCCATTGCCATTCCAGTCGAGAATGGCATTGAATCGTTCACTGGGACCACTTCTTATGATTCGAATAATACGTCTGGCTTAGGCACGTCGACTAATCCGCCGTACCTTGCCTTTTTCACTGGTTACACGGAGTCGAACAAAACACAGGACCAGCGCCTTGCTTACAGCACGGATCTTGGACAGACATGGGTTAAGTTTGCTGGCAACCCAATCATAGGGCAAGCCCAGGAAGCACCTCAGGATATAAGTGGAGGGCTCGAGAGTCGTGATCCTAAAGTATTCTTTCATGCTCCATCAGGGAAATGGGTTATGGTCCTTGCGCATGGCGGTCAGGACAAATTGACATTCTGGACGTCTTTAGATGCTAAAAGCTGGACGTGGGTGAGTGACCTGTCATCGTCCCAGATTGAGGGATTCCCATCTAGTATAACCGGATGGGAAGTGCCGGATATGTTTCAACTTCCCATCCAGGGCATCAACAAGACAACCTGGGTCTTAATGTTCACACCAGCTCAGGGATCCCCGGCTGGTGGCAATGGTGTTGTGGCGCTGACAGGGTCCTTTGACGGGGAAACATTTGTGGCTGATCCTGTGGATCCTTCAACACTATGGCTAGATTATGGACGCGACTTCGATGGTGCCTTGAGTTGGGAAAACGTACCTGCATCAGACGGGAGGCGCATTATCGCCGCTGTAATGAACAGTTACGGCTCGAATCCACCTACAACTACATGGAAAGGGATGCTCTCCTTTCCCCGGACGCTAGCCCTTAAGCAAATTAGTTCCAAGCAATACTTCCTTCAGCAGCCAGTCGCCGAGTTAAGCACAATTGATGGCACTCTCACAAGCATTCAGAATCAAACCATTACGCCAAACCAAACGCTGCTTTCATCGATTCATGGAACTAGCTTGGATATTCGAATGGTTTTTGTAATTGATTCAGGTGCCACGTTGTCACTAGCAGTCCGCAAGGGAGGATCGGAACAGACGGTCATCCGATATTTCCAGTCGAACTCGACGCTCTCTGTTGATCGAACGGCGAGTGGAGATATCTCCTATGACCCAGCAGCGGGGGGTGTCCATACCGCACAACTTGCACAGGACAACACTGAGCTAGTTCACATCTGGGCGCTAATCGACACGTGCTCCGTGGAGGTGTTTGGAGGGGAAGGAGAAGCAGTTATATCAGACCTTATATTCCCCAGTAACTCTTCTGACGGCTTGTCTTTGGAGGTGTCTGGAGGGGCGGCCATGTTACGGTCTGTGAATGTGTCCTCAGTCTCACTTTGATTGACATCTTCTGCGGTCGCTGACAGCGATAGTGTCAGGATTCGCTCTCGCTACAACACAACAGGTCTCGGCGCTCGGAAGAGCTACGCTTTGTGGAAGTTCTATGGTTATTGTTGTTCCTTGTCGCTCGTCGTTGCTTGATAGATTCAATAGCCTTCTTTATTTGTAATCCACAGGACCTGCTATGTCGAGTTAAGAGCTACAATGGCCTCAGAAGAAGATGTAAATGCCGCGCTTGGAAACGATATTGCCCTCTTCAATCATACCCTCACAATGATGGCTACAAAACCCCCCATCCATCCATGTCGTATGGATCGACAACATTGGATGTGCTCAGCATATCCGCAATACCGCTGCTAGGTTTGTGCAAATGGAAAAATACTATAAACAACTATTAAGAAACGTCAACACCTGTACAACTCCGTTAGGGTTGGAAACTGTGAACATCCTGTGCAGCGTGCGTGGCAGAAGGAAATGGTTTGCAAACCCCATATAGGTGCTCCACCTTCTCCAGCGTGGAGCATAGGTCAATTTTTCAAGTCAAGGTGCCGGTATTCGCAACAAATCCAACGGCAAGAATTTGTACGCTGCAAGCGGGCATCATGGAGTGTACGCACCTGATATTGGGACGAGAAATAGCTTTCTTATCTATCACGTCAGTTCATAGATGACGCTCTGGTACCACCGACTGGCTCACATGAGCGACGCAAACCTCAAACAACTGAAGAAGCAAGCGCACGGGGTCTGAGACGTAGAACCCCGTGCAACCCATGCCTTCAGGGATGTAATACAGAGTAGGATTGAAAAACTCGCACTACTTAATTTATTTATATAGTTTTTTTCTTTCATATTTTGGCTTTAAATATTGAATATTGGCGTGCGGCGGCGACGAATTGACACGTTAACTAAGATTCACTAATCAGAGCACATAAATTTTACATTTTCTGCTCAAATTTTTCCTATATATACTACGTAGTAGAAATTGAATATAACATCATAAAATTCCATTACAACGAGAGAGCCTATGTTACCGGAAATTCACATTTTGTAATTAGAAGGCCCCAGCACTACCAGAGTACTCTGTTACCTGTAGGGCGTATGCATGATACATACACTCCACAAGGGAACTGTTGGTTCTACGGGGCCTTAGACGCAGCTAAGGTTGCCGTAATGCTAATCCAATCTAGCCTACAAGGATTAGCTGATCAATATAGCTGAATAGCATCAAATTGGTAACTGGCTTCTAAAGCTATCTAACGGGGTAGGATGGCCATACTTATAAGTGCGTGGTGGCTCCCTCCCATGATCGTATGGTCAATGCCGTATGAAGTAGATACAAAGCTCCGTTGTTGGAGACCAGGCATACAAAGCATGAAGCTATTCGCAAAGCAACAAACACATACAACAAAGATCCGTAGCACGTTGTGGAGCCTTGCAGCGGGCTCACAGCGCGCACGTACATTGCAACGGCAATATCCGCTGGGTTGGCATACGTACTACCTGGATCCGGATATCGCTCAGGAACCGACAGGAACAGATAGAACAGAAAGTTTCATGTGTATATTAACACCGCGCGACTGGTTTCTGTCTGAGTAAGGCAAGCCGGGCAAAGTTGAAGCCACTAATTATGGAGAGCCAAAAAAAAAGAGATATTGCCGCACATATGGATGCTGCTGTTGATACAGCAACTTGGGAGTCTGAGTTCGTCATCTTTAGTGATTCTGATCTATTCTGGCTTTTGTCATTCTAACATGTCTTCCTACGACTCTCTTTATACCTAGTTTCTCTACAGCGAAGAATATCTTGAAGCTACGTTTTCATTGATCCCCCCAAAATCATGACTTTTCTATCTTATTGAATACCACATAGATGGCTGACTTTATTAGCTCTTTTGGGTCTATCACCTACTTAGCGCCATAGCTGACATTTTTAACCGGGGATACAGAGTAAACATGTAAAGGCAGCCAAATTGATAGTTTTTATGATCCGAGTATTTACGGAAACACATAGCCCATGCGCTGTTGCTTGGAGCAATGCCTGCATCTAGGGGTCTCTTCCTATTTGCTACCGACACACAAGTTTACAAGACTGCCAGCCGTTCATTTGATCAAGAATCATATTATGAATTCATGACACTCAGTGCGATGGTTGCATTTTACGTTTTTAGTTTGAGGCTCAATTACGGACAGAAGACCAGTGTGCTGATCTGAGCATACAATATCTAATGCTGCGTACAAGCATAGCTGCGGTATAAAGCTGTAGCTGTAAACCGGATATGCAGGTTTCCTAGACATAATTCGATACGTATTCGCCATTATACCTAGGACAAGTATCAGAACCCCCAAAAATGGGAAAGGTGCCATAGGCCAAAACTAAATCTCAGGCAGCGTATGTAGCTTCGGTGGCAATCTACATCAGTCTATCTTCTTTCTCTATCATCATCCGGTCGTCAAGTATCCATCCAGGATTACGTAGACAAATATGACAGCATATGCGAGGACTGAATGATACTGAACAGTAATTCTAGGCAATTGAAGCGATATGGGGCCTGCTTGTTTAACGAGCTTCCCTTCTCTAATGGACATTTGGAGGTCATGTAGAAATGCAACTTGTGCATAGTTAAGCCGAAGCTGCATATGGATGATTTTCATTTCAGTGCTGAAAATATAATAAAGTATAATCTCTGGTATTTTTCTGTTTCAAGATACAACCTATCAGTCTCCCCTACTGAACACTGGACAATTGAGAGTCCGATGTCAACTGGTCAGTTCCGTACAGTGATATATTCAGCAATGTCTTCAGAAGACGTACTGCCTGCAGGCTTTGAAAATGAGGATCGTGGTCCTCCCTTTGAGGCTTTTTTGATTATTTTAACTATTCTATCCATACTAGCCATAACGCTACGCTTTTGGTCGCGAAGTCTCCTTTCTACGCGAGAAGGACATTATCACAAGCGGTTTTGGTGGGATGACTGGCTAGCTCTGGCAGCTATGGTACGTATGTTTCAAATCTAGCACCTGTAAATTCTAACTACCCTCTTATAGCCATTTTTGTTCGCACAATTTGGTATAGAATATGCATTGCTCCGACTAGGACTAGGCCGTCATATTCAAACATTATCGCCTACAAACTCGTTGATGACTCTGAAGCTTATCTATATTGTCTACTTCATGTATGACGCCGCAATATGTACAGCAAGAGCGTCCGCGTTGTTATTCTTTAGCCGTGTCTTTCCGAGGCATGTCAACACAACGGTATTTAACGTGATGCTGTGGGCACTCCACGGTTTTAACGTGGTTTGGTTCATTGGGATCGTGTTTGGTACTATATTCCTCTGTCAGCCCGTTGTCAAGAATTGGAACCCCGCCGTCCCAGGATCCTGTGGTCCAACAACGGCATTATGGATCGGTAGCGCGGTTCCCAGTGTGAGTATCGATTTGGGAATTCTGATCCTTCCCATTCCAAAGATCTGGGGTCTTCAAATAAGCCTGGCGCGAAAGACCGGAATTGCCACTGTATTCCTACTTGGCTATTGGTGAGCGTGAACTTCCATCTTATTGCAAGGAACGAGTCAAGGGGCCTAACTATTCTACTTGTCAGCGTTATTGTTGTGTCATTGGGCCGTTTGATTACCGTCGTCCGATCCGGCAACGCATTGAACGTTGATATCACCTGTATGTTACCGAAGCCTTGATCAGTGCGTATAGAATAAAACAGCTGACAATGAATATAGATGATGCTATGCCCGTTGTGTATTGGGTAACTGCAGAAGCTCCTGTACTTCTTCTGGGAATCTGTCTTCCGTCTATGCTACCTCTTGGCCGGCACCTATTGTATAAAGCACGCTCGATTTTGAATACAGAGTCAAGAGGCCGAGTCATTAGGGGAAGATTGAGAGCCTTCTGTCTAGCGATGTCAACACTTCATTTACGCACCAGGAAACAGGTATACCCAAGTCTCACCTCTGGAGATTTAGAAATCTTGAGTCAATATTCCATGGAGAGTCAGAGGGAGATATTACGCGTGGCCCATACCCAAGGCGAACATGCCTGACTTGGACACGACAAAACCTTTTACTTGTCGGCAGAAAGCTACACATAAGCACCCTACGGTCTAGGTATTTAGGTAAACGTACAATGCTTCAATAGGGCTCCCAAATACTTAATAATATCAAGGTCGATATCTCATATTGTCTAACTATATAATATTAGGTAGGATATATCATATTCACCTAGCCATTAACATTGGGTAATATATTTAGAGCGACAACCATGCTTAGAATGAGGTTCGTACATTAAGACCACCCTCTATCCTCTCCGTTGACTTGCTCAAGAAGTGCAACCCAACGATAACCGGCGATTGTGTAGACGATACCAACGACCTGAGCTTTATCCATCTTTGAAGTGATATCTCGCCAGGTCGAGTCATCTAACGGACCAGTGAGCGCCGTTAAGATGCGCCCGAGGCGATATGCCATTGTCTCTTCCTCGTTCAGACCACCAGGAATTGACCAACTAAACCATGGTCATACTGATCGTTCGTAATCCCCAGCTGGACGGCGATGCTGCGATGACAATAGACAACGTACGGGGCATCTAATATGGAGCAGAGACCGAGGATTGCCAGCTCCCTATTACGAGGTGAAACCACCTCGTAGACGGTTTTAGCGATATCAAAGAATCTTCGAGCGACGGAGGGCATGTAGCTGACAGACAAATATAGATGAGCCTTCTAATTCAACGTATTTGTGTCATATCTTCTGATTTCTACTCACCTTAACGGAGCATAGCATCCTACGAGAGAGCAACCATCGTTTTCAATTCATCGAAATGGAGGGGGCCCTCCATGCATAGCCGTTAACGAATCTTCAATTACTTGATGTGCTGAAGAGTCGGGGGCATCGTGAATAGGGAATCGGTGTGCCATTGTCACTATCTGACCTGGGTTGCGTTGCTAGTCGACTTAGCACTAAAGGAACTAACAAATTCATATATTCTCCGAAGTTCTGTGCAGAGAAAAGTCAGAAATTGAAGCATATACGAATCAATTTCTTCCAGTAGCTCTATCGATGCGCTCATCCAATACGAATGGATGGAGTTTCTCGGATTTTCTCGGAGTTTCTCTCACCTGAGCAGCTGATACATATCCACGAAAACCGCTTTAACTGCGGGAAGGACACATGCATAGTCAGTGCTATACGTATGAGACATGTAAGGATATTCAAACGAAAAACTACCTACATGTGCAGCCGCCGAGCGAATGTCGAATAACGCTTGGCAAATATTGACCACCCCGCTTTTACTGTCTATTCTTTCTACAAATTCTGTCGTCGGAGACACTACGGTCTGATTAGCGGATTGCTGCATATTCTCGGGGCAGCATTCGAGGCGAGGTCGGCCATAGAGCTGCATGAGGTATGTGGGAGGCCTTAATTTTAAACAAGGCTAGAAGTTCAGCCTTAGTGTCCAATCAGGATTACGGTAGTTTATAAAGGTCCTACTACGCAGAGGTGATGTTGCTGATCCTTAATGCCCAGTGCTTAATGCCGGCGTCAGCATATGAGAAAGACATTGGTCAGCATTCCTTTGCATTCAAATCATACGAATTTGGTCTCAACAATCGTTTTTGGCCCTCCACCACGACCTGATTACGTCGATACCACAATACACCCAAAACCAAAGTCCATGTAGTAGTGCTATCGCGAGGTTGCGCTGGTAGAACTCACCCCACCAGACACTCTGCCTCCAATGCAGGTTTGAGTATCTCATTAGTTCGTTTTCCAGCTTTGACAACGTCATTTTTCCATTAACATAATCTTCAATCATCAAAGCAGGGAAGGCGGCTTGCGTGGCACTAAAAGCAGTGTGCGGACGACATAGACATAGTGCATCACCTACTAGCAGCACACGGCCGTTCTCAAATGTAGCCCTTGGTGAGCAGAAGTCTGTAATTACTTGAACGAATGGCCTTCGAATCTTGAGCATAACTTCAAGAAAAGGTGCAGCAAGGCGTAAGCTCTTAGCTTGATCAAGGTGAGCAGCCCAGATATCTTTGCGAACACGTCCAGCCGGCACAATATAATGATGGCGATGACCATCAACCCCATCCACCATTATTTCATCTAGTGCTGCAGGCAATTCGTTGGTGTACCAGAGAAAGTTGAGGAACCTCTGCCCCGGCTGGAGAGAGCCGTTGAGTCCTGGGACTATGTACATAATGCAATGATGCCTACGCATCATGTGTACAGTTACACTACCCTCGAAGATTTGGCATATTGACGGCGATACCTCTGATTCTGGTACGACTCCTCTCCAGGCAATGTACCCAGCATATTTCCGGTGAACATTGGGGAGGTACTTGGTACGGATGCTGGAGTTTGGTCCGTCAGCACCAATAACCAAGTCGGCTTCCTTGGTAGACACCTCTTGGGTTTTGTTGTTTAAGATGGTCAAAACCATCTTGCCGTCGCTATGGGCGACTCGTGAGATACATAGGACCCTGTTATTGCTCTTGTACGCAACACGGTCTTCTGCTTCCGCCGGTTGCGGCGAACCCGGGTAATGAGAACTAGCATATCCATCGAACATAGAACGTAAGCGAAAGTAGAAAGTATCCCAGCTTGTAATTTCGCGGCGCGCATTCAGAAAAGTCTGAATGGTCTCATCTTGGGTCACGGCATTGATACGTGTACATGTATGTGCAAAAGCTGCTTGATGGCAGTCATAACGTTCCAGGAAATTTTCAGCATCAATTCCAAGGCAAACACCTGCCATATGGCTCTGGCGTTCATCACTCTCCTGTTCGATGACAGTCACACTGTGTCCTAAATGCTTAAGGCTGATTCCACACAGTAGGCCGGCCAAAGAGCCTCCTATCTGTAATTCGAATCATATTAAAACTGTCTTTTGATATGTTTAGTCATGTAGATATCTTACTATGACTACCTCCGTCTTCTTTTTTTGTTTCGCCGACTCCATCCTCGTTTGAAAAAAAAAATGGCAGAGAAGGTTTAGTGGTTGAAGCAGGGTAGACTATTCTCAGAGAGAGAGAGAGATGCTAAGACCCCTGGAGCTGCCGTGGAAGTTGAGTGGACATCTGGAGGGTGCTGCAACCACTGTACTAAGAAGACTGTTATTACTTTTCAATACAGTAGTTGACTTCATATAGATTGCAACAGAGGGCATCAGCTCCCAGACTCAGACCGCTTCTTGCTGCTTGAACCCGTGCATCTGCAGTGCCAGCTGTGAACGAGAGGAAATACATTCTAGACAATTATGTAGATCAGATGAATAGTAGGAATATCCAACAGCATGCCGGCGGCCGCAGGGGCCAATGCCTCGTACTTTACAGAACGAACATGCAGGTTTATGCATCAGATTAATCAACCTTTGAACCAACTGTAAGTCTAGTATTTTCTTTAATGCATACAAGGACATTCAAGCATCTATGATCTGAAAATATTGATTGTACATGGTTCAATTCATCCCTGAAGGGAAGGTAATGCAAGTCGTTGTCCACCTAGGTATTTCATCCATGGATCCCTGGCTTCTTTCGTTTTCTACCTAGGTATCTGTGATATTTCGTATGTATATTGTTTAAAGCCGATCCAACCATTGTCAACTTCATTGACTTTCAAATCGGTATTATACGATTACTAAGGTATATTGCTCTCATTTTCGAGTTAACTTTCAAGATATCAAGTCTCATAGACAACTATACTTTTTCATTCTAGAAACGAAACAATGATAGAGAAGAACATTGACGAGAATGCTGCGAATTCAGAAGGTGATTGATAACTGAATCCCAGAAAGAGCGTTGCACTAATTATTTGCAGCTACCTGTTCGGAAATAGATGGCAATGATACCGACCCAATAGCGGTTTGCGGTTTCTCTATCAAATTCCCCCAAGAGGCCACGTGCGCAGACTCATTCTGGGAAATGATGATGGGAAAACGGTGCGCCATGACTGAATTCCCTGCCAACCGGATCAACCCTAATGGGTTTTACCAACCACCAAACCGAATGAATACGGTAAGCCCAGAGTCTCTACCGTGTATTTGTATGTTTGTTCTTGAGTTGACTATTAACAATTCTCGGAACTGTTAGTTGCGTTTTAGGGGTGGACACTTCATCGAGGAAGATCTGCCGGTCTTCGACGCCGAGTTTTTCTCGATTTCACCTACCGAAGCAGCCTCTATGGATCCTATGCAGAGGTGGCTCCTCGAAACAACCTATAGAGCTCTTGAGAATGGTTAGTACAATAGTCTCTGTGCTTGATATGTACAGAAGATTAAAATGGCTGAATTATTAGCTGGGATTACAATGGAAAGCATCTCCGACTCCCTCACGGCTGTCTACACAGGCTCCTTTACCCTGGACTATATGATCCAATTGGCCCGGGACCCGGAATTCCCACCAGCATATGCAGCTGTTGGATTTGGCCTTAGTATGCTCGCAAATCGTCTCAGTTGGTTCTTCAATCTGAGGGGTCCCAGCATGGGTCTGGATTCAGCTTGTTCGAGCAGTGCAGTAGCTATACACATAGCTTCTCAGGCACTTCATAATCACTCTTGTAACATGGTATAAACCTTTCTTGTTACCTATTCCAGACAGACTGTTGTCGGGCCCTAACTATTGTGATACAGGCGATTGTCGCTGGTTGTAATTTGGCGAGCAGCCCGGAATCCTACACTTGGATGTCCAATCTCAGTTTCTTGTCTGAAGATAGTCGGTGTTATTCATTTGACCGTCAAGCGAACGGATATGCTCGCGGTGAAGGGATTGGGGTGGTTATTCTGAAGAGACTATCAGATGCTATCCACGACAACAACATAATCCGCGCTGTAATAAGATCAACGGCTTCGAATGAAGATGGTCGAACTCCAGGAATTACGCAGCCCAGCCGGAAAGCCCAGGAGCAATTGATAAGGCTAGCGTACGAAAAGACCGGGCTTTCAATGGCACATACCAGGTACTTTGAGGCCCACGGTACTGGGACCCTAATCGGAGATGTTCGGGAGGCGCAGGCTATTGGAGCGGTCTTTCGAGAGTACCGTTCATTACAAGATCCTCTTCATGTGTACGTGTGTGAGCCATCAGGCGTATTCTGACCTCGCTGCTAACTGCACACAAAAAAAAACAAGGGGCGCCGTCAAGTCTAATATTGGCCACCTCGAAGGAGCAAGCGGGTTGGCAGGTATCATCAAAGCCATCCTCGTTTTAGAAAGCGGAATCATTCCCCCCAATGCTAACTTTGAGAAACCGAATCCGAAAATTGACGTGGAATTTCTCAGGCTCCGGGTCAGCTCCACAATTCTGCCAGGAGAAGCTAGGATTATCGTTCAAATAAGCAACACATTGGACGATGAATACTGACTTGGCTTCTCTAGTTTCCCACACAGAGCTATGCATGGCCAACCCGAGGTCTTCGGAGAGTCTCCATCAATTCATTTGGCTATGGAGGATCTAACGCACATATTGTAATGGATGATGCGTACAGTTACCTAAGCCTAAGATCCTTACAAGGGAGGCATTGTACCGTCCCATCTCCCCCTGAGAATCTCGCTCTCTTCAGCATGAGTAATAAAACCAGTCGGCGTGTGTTGGAGAAGAATGAATCTCCCAAGCTGCTTGTCTGGTCTGCTGCTGACAGGGACGGAATTAACAGAATGATCAATGCATACAGGAGTTGGTATATGCGCTTGGTAAGCGACTCTAGGTTCTCAATTGAAGATTTGGCCTATACTCTTGACAGCCATCGCAGTCTTCTTCAGTGGAGATCATTCGCCGTTTTGCAATCGTCCGAGGAATTTTCGTGAGCTAGACTCCAGAATGTCGCCCCCGATTCGGGTTCACTCTAGAGTGCCTCGTATTGGATTTGTTTTTAATGGACAAGGTGGCCAATGGTTTGCAATGGGAAGAGAGCTGATGTGTTATGCATCATTTGAAGAAGATATCAATCGTGCCGGGCGATATCTCCATACACTGGGGTGTAGCTGGTCACCAATGGGTAAGACGGAGCCAGTATTTCAATTATGTTCTGCTAATTCCTTTGAAGATGAGCTGCTCAAGCCAGAGGCATCATCTAACATTGACGACCCAGAGTTTTCTCAGACTCTATGCACGGTCTTGCAAGTGGCACTGGTGAATCTCTTGCGAAGATTCCGTGTTAAACCCTCTGCGGTAGTCGGACACTCATCGGGTGAAATCGCGGCCGCGTAAGTCCTTGAACACTTATCTATATAAATCCGCTTCGCATCTAAATGGCATTAGATATGCTGGAGGCTATCTGTCGTGTGAAACTGCCTGGAAAATAGCATATTTTCGAGGTATTTGTTCTGCAGAGCTTGCAAAGTCTCACCGTCGAGGGGCGATGATGTCCGTTGGATTATCAGAAGATGACGCCAACGATTTACTTACAAGATATGCTCCAGCATCCTGTGCATTTGGAGTTACAGTCGCATGCATAAACAGCCCCTGCAACGTGACACTTTCTGGGGAAGGAGGGCTCATAGATGATCTCGGGGAAATTCTGGAGGGGAATCAAGTTTTTGCTCGCAAGCTTCGTGTACCATTGGCATATCATTCTCAGCAAATGGGGGTTGTCTCGTCAAAATTTGAATCCTCTCTTGAATCTTTGGCTCCATCTGATGCCATCGGTGCCTGCGTTCCTATGCTATCCACCGTTACAGGGGAACGGATCGCAGCCAGTCGACTGCATGAGCCATCGTACTGGGCACTTAACATGGTATCTCCTGTACGCTTTGACCAGGCGGTACAAGCTATGTGTGCCCATGCTGAGCTCGCACTCGCAAAGAAAATAGACATGAGTCACAGGCATGTCTCCGTAGTCGATCACATACTTGAAATTGGGCCGCATGCAACTTTGCAAGTGATACTTCGAGAAATCCTCCGAGGATTTCCCCGTGGCCAGTCCATCGAATGTAATTCTGTATTGAGAAAAGGCCATTCTGCCAAGAAGACTTTGCTCGAGGCAATGGGCACGTTGCACTGCATGGGCGTGCCTTTGAAACTCAGAGAAATCAATGGGCCTGCTCCGGCAGGACAACAAAGAAAACCGCCCATATCCATGCTAGTCAACCTGCCCGAATATCCATTCGACCATTCCCAACGATACTGGCATGAAAGTCGGCTTAGTCGCAACTACAGGCTCAGATCGCATGCGCCGTCGGAGCTATTGGGTGCTCGCAGCAGAGACTGGAATGCATCAGAAGCCCGTTGGAGACTATTCATTCGAACCGCCGAGGTCCCCTGGGTAGACCAGCATGTGGTAAATGGGGCGGCCTTGTATCCAGGAGCGGGAATGCTCGTGATGGCAATAGAAGCGGCGAAGCAGTTGGTTAATGATGAGGAGGGTCACTCCATCGATAGTTACACTCTTCATGCTGTTCAAATTCTTGCACCCATTTACCCGGATGCCAACGCTGAGGTGCAGACATCCATGCGTGGAACTAAAGCGATTGGGAAAAGTGAGATAACATTTGAATTCTTTATTCGCACATGTACCGCCAACGGGGACTGGCTGCTTAATTGCCGTGGTCTCATCTCCGTATCCCTATCCGATAACTGGGACGACTGGGAAGGACAAAAGACCGAAGAGCAGCGACAGCTCGTTGCAGCAGAGTACTCAGTTCTTGCTTCGCGCTGTTTGGCACACGTAGATGCCCAAAATATGTACAGGTTCTTGAGTCGACACGGCTATGATTACGGCCCGGTCTTTCAAGCAGCGCGCCACCAGCGTTGTAACGAAGGATCTAGGGAAGCAGCTGCGGAAGTAACACTTTTCCAGTCCACGGAAGAACGCCATGTAATACACCCGGTCTCATTGGATGCCATTCTACACCTTTCTTTGACGGCCTTGACATCAGGTGGTCGGCGAATCATGCCTACAAGCATGCCGTCCCGTGTCGGGTACCTATGGGTATCCAGTAAAGGTCTCAGTAGATGGGATAATGACTCAATAACTACGTTTAGCGCCGTTACCAATGTTAACAGACGCAGCTTTACATTCAAAGGGGCTGCTTTGGAGCAACAGGGTGCTGAGAAGAAGCTGAGGTTGTGGGTTGAAGATGTCAAAATGACAAATGTGACTACCACCCCAACAACAGACTTGCTTCCTAATCCAGAACAGTTTTGCATGGGCATCGAATGCAAGCCTGCGCTTAGCAAGCTCACTCCGAAGGAAGTTGACGTGCTTCTTCGTGAAATGCACCCAGTTCCGCGGGATGAGTCCGCTTTTTTTAGAGACTTGCAGCTGCTCGTCAGAAAATCCCTCCGGCGTCTGCTTGTGACCAAACCCCTGGACTCCTCCGAAGAACCTTGGAAGACGCAATACTGGAGATGGGCCGAGCATCATACTGCACAGACTGGACATTTGGACAGCGACACAGATCAAATTTTTTTCGAGGATCTTTGTCATCGTATGCGAAGTACTAACAATGTTGGACGCCTATACGAAGCGGTAGCCTCAAATCTCTCGGCATTGATGCATGGAACAGTGGATCCTCTGGAGCTGCTACTTCAGTCCGGCCTGTTGAAAGACTATTACAACATGTTGGCCAATTTCAGGTGTGCAAAGCAGGCAGCAAGCTATATGAACCTGCTGGCACACCAGACTCCCGGGTTGACGATTCTGGAAATCGGAGGCGGAACTGGGTCCGCAACTCGCAACATGTTGGGCGCCCTTCGCTCAAACCCAGATGATAAAACCTTGCGTTGTAGTCGATACGACTTTACCGATGTATCTTCCGCATTCTTGGACAAGGCTCGCGAGGAATTCGCGCCTTATAGTGCTCAAATGACCTTTGGAACGCTGAATGTAGAACAGGATATCACTGAACAAGGATTCCAACGAGGCAGCTACGACGTCGTTGTGGCTGACAACGTACTTCATATTACAAGTAACTTAGCAAAGACATTGCAGAATGTCAGAAGTGTTTTAAAACCGGGTGGCAAGGTCATCATACACGAATTGCTCGACCCTTCTGGATGGACCGCAGGATTTGTCTTTGGCCTTTTACCTGGTTGGTGGCTAGGCACTCAGGATAACCGAGTGTTGTCTCCAAGCATTTCTGCCAAAGACTGGGATGTTGTCTTGAAGGGAAATGGCTTCTCTGGTGCTGATATTGTGCTACGAGATTTCGAGGATGATGTGGCCCATCATCTAGGCCATATCATATCAACAGCAACAACCGAAAAGGATGCACCATCGGAATCACGTCATGTAGGTCAAGCAACCATTATCGTCAAACAAGGCTGTACAGAACAATTATCCATTGCCATGGACTTGGTTCTTTCCCTGCAGGGTTTGGTTGGGTGCACTGCACGAGTTCTAAACATCGAAGAGGCTCTATCCGGTGATCGATACATGGACCCAGATGAGCTTGGGATTTTTCTAGCTGACTATAAGGCCTCATTCCTTGGGTCACTTGACGATAGCACATGGAAGTTTTTGAAAACGCTCGTACAAGGATGTCGCCATCTGTTGTGGGTGTCTGACGGTGGAGGGCAGACGCCCGACCCTGAGTATGGAATTCTGGATGGCTTAGCACGCACGTTGCGATCCGAGACTTATGACCTTCATCTAGTCACACTTGCACTAGATGTCGATTCAAGTCACAATACACGCCTAGTAATGCAGGTAGTGCAGGATATGATTGATACTTGGTCCGGTAACTACGAAGAGGAATATGTTGTCATTGACGGACGATTACAGACTCGGCGGCTCGTTGCAGCTCATCATCTCAAGTCAGCTATGGATGCAAGGCTTCTGCCATACGAGACTATATCAACTAGTTTGGCAGACAAACGGAGATTTTATATGTCAACCGAGTCTCGTACAGGCTTTGATACTACACCATACTACAGTGAATGTATTTTCCCCGCCAAGGAAGAAGAAGAAGAAGGAGGAGGAGACGGGGACAATATCGTCGAGATTCTAGTCAAAGCCGTGTGCCTCCAGAGTTGCGAGAGTGACTTAGCAAGGAACCCCGAAGCAGACTCGGAATTTGGCAGTTTTTGCGCTGGAACCGTCCTCCTTGCTGGACCTGCTACTGCATTTGAGCCCGGTGACCGTGTCTTTGCCGCATGCAAAGGCTGTTTCCGTTCCCATGTTCGCGTGGTCTCTACCTCCGTAACGAAGATTCCACCAGACCTGTCCTTTGCGGATGCTTGTCAAACTGCTCCGTCCAGACTCCTTGCTTATAATGCATTAGTTGAAGTTGGGCAGGTAAGAGACACGGACATTATTCTGATTGACGACGGTGCCAGCCCTATCGGGCAAGCTGCGCTTCGCCTGTTACTCTCTGACTGCGCAGCAAAAGAAGTCTGGGTTACTGCTGCTGGTCAGAAAGACCATGCGCAGATCTTGAAGTATTCAGGCATTCTGGAACAACGCATATTGCCAGCTAGTTGGTTTGACACCAAGATGATAATCGCATCCCAGTGGAAACATAAATTCGACGTTGTCTTCTCACCAGCGCGGGAATCTAGGGCATCATCTCTTTTGGACCTTGTGAGAGTCGGGGGCCGGTATATAATGCTTAGTGCCACTTCTGAGTCTCTTGGAGAGGTTCCTTGCGTCCCATCAGACGTATCTTTATCCATCATTCACCTTGGAGACGTATCCACAAAACCCAATGCCCTACAGTATGCGGTCGTTCTACCACCGTTGTCAAGCCTCGAAAACACAGCCCAGAATACTTCTCATTTCTTTGCCTCAGATCTTACACGATCCTTTAATCACTTACGAAATGTGAGTTACAGAGAAAGTATCGTTGTGGAGCTAGACGATGCCTCGAACATAGAAGTAAGCGGCCCAGCAAAGAGTGCGGTCCTGAATTACAAATATACTGACACGGCGTCAAAATATGTACAGGTTCGAGTTAAGCCTCGTCTCAAATATTCCTTTGATTCACAGGCCACATATATGATTGTCGGAGGACTTGGGGGCCTTGGAAGGGAAATGGCTCGATGGCTTGCGAGCCGCGGCGCTCGTTACTTGATATTACCATCGCGGTCTGGTCCACGATCGAAAGAAGCTCAGCAATTGATCACTGAACTCAGGAACATGCATGTGCATGTAGAGACTCCTTGCTGCGACATGGCGGATAGGGCCGCCTTGCAGGCAATGCTGGTCGGTTGTTCAACGATGCCGCCTATTAAAGGCTGCATCCAAGCTGCAATGGTCATGACGGTAAGATATCTACTACTGGGCGAATATTAAAATATATACGCTGAACATCTATGATTCAGGAGCTGGTCTTCCAGAAAATGCGGTTCAGTCATTGGCGAGCAACAATTGACTCCAAAGTCAAGGTATCGTGGAATCTACATCTGGAACTTCCACGAAACCTCGACTTTTTCGTCCTGATATCATCCATGATGGGCATTATTGGGAGTCCCTCGCTCGCCGCGTACAATGCTGGGAACACTTACCAGGACACTCTAGCACGCTACCGGGTTTTACAAGGCGAACGAGCAGTTTCGATCAATCTGGGCGCTGTACCGGACGCCGGCTACTTGGTCGAGAATGAGAAGCATCGGTATATTCCCAGTATGAAACGGACGAAGAAATACGCTCTTACCTATGTTAAAGAGCTCTGTGTGCTGCTGGACATATTCTGTGGCCCTGGTAATAGCAGTAGTAGCCAAAACTGCCAAGCCATTGTCGGAATTCGGCCGCCAGCGCATTGGAAGCACCTGGAAGAGGTGCCTATGACCATGTCTCGGCCTTTCTGGGGTCATATGCATCACATTCCTGGTCCGGGATTAGACAAATTGCAACTTCTAGATAACCAAGCCCGACAGAAATACAGTCTAAATGAAATTGGTGACAAAATTACAGCTGCTGGTTCGCTGAAAGAAGCCGCTGAGATTGTTTCCGAGACCCTCGCTGGCCGTCTGGTCGCCATCCTAGGAACTTCCTACGACAGGCTGGACCCAGAGAAGCCTCTGCACTCGTATGGTATGGATTCCTTGTCAGCTATCGATTTGCGCAACTGGGTGGGCAAGGCTTTTGATGTAGATTTACCTGTGTCTGAGATTTTTGGGGGACTGACATTGGGTAATGCCGCTATGGCCATTGTTCAGAAGATGGCAGGAAATAAAAATTAAGTTAACAGCGGAGATATTGAGGTGAATAATAAATTATTAAACTCAGTCTAGTTGAAGGTAACATTGAAAATGAAGAATGTATAATGAAACGAGATTAGGGCGCCAAAGAAAGTCCCCGAACCCTAAGCCCTAATACTAAGAATCCTATATTTGCAAAAGATGGAGCTCAAAACTTACTGTACTGCTTGTGCAGGAGTTTATGGTCGAAAAAGCGCGGTCTCAGGGCGCGATTATTGAGACATAGAAGGTGAATTCGCCGTGGTTGGTTGTGCCGGATGAGATTGCTGCTTTCATAAAGAAGCAGATGCAATAGACAGTAGATATTTCATGTAAGGGCCGTTTTTGACAGGGTTGTCAAGGATGTTCGCTCTGATGGAAAGGAGATTCTAATATACCTAGGTAGAGTAAAAGCAGTAAAGATTGGCGATGACTATTGGTCGATTCCTGAACCTGCTGCTACCTAACATAACCCGAGACAGCAGTGAAAAAAAAAAAACAACTAAGAAGCTAAAATGCAGACAGACATAATATAAAAATACAAGCCACTTTAAAGGACCCCGCTTACTATGAACAATTCCGTTTTCCTCTTCCATCTCACGTTTTCCGAGCTATACACATTAAATAATGTGCCTCGACTTCTTCCTATTGTAAGCCCGCTGATCTTTCAACCACTGACGGTAACCTTGCACACTGCCAATCTTCTCGCCATAGTAGTCCGGAACGGGGTTCGCGATTGAGTTAGCGGAGGGATCAACACGGAAGCGCTTGATGCGGTTGAAGAATTCTTTCTCTTTCTATACATCCAACTGTTAGCATAGCGCCATTAGCTAATGGAGGCTTAACAACTTACAATAGCGATACCACCCCGATACTGTCTATGCACAAGACCCCAAACCGTATTCCCCAGGATAGGACCGATGAGCCAGCCCAACGCACCACAGGCAGCTGTGGCAAGACCGAGAACGATAAAAGGATCTAGACCCATGACTTGTGCGCCGAGTGTGTCGAGGTCTTGCGCGGAAAGCACCTGAACGCCAACGGCTGTGCTTGCGATGGACGCCAGAACAGACGAAATGAGTGAATATCGCCGGCGGGACGTACGCAATCTGAAGAATGTGTTCCAATCGAGTGAAGCCGCATTGCCGGTCTTAAATGATGGTGGTGGCGTCGCGCGAAGACCAGCAGAGCTGCTGAAGTTGCGTCTGAGAGATGTGAGAATAAATTGTGTGTTTGTTGTGGGTTTCGTCTCCTTGTTGAACAACACTCGCGTTGTAGTTCGCGCAAAGCCGCTGATTGAAGGCTTCTGGGTTGATGCGGAGCATTTCGTCGAGAAATGGTTAACGCTTCGCTTGATGGCCTGTTGAGGCGCTGTCGCGGTCGATGATCCGGTTAAATGGAACGGGGTGAAGCAGCAGGAAAAGCGAGAGCCTCCCGACAGCATGACGCTGCGGATGGGAGCGCTGGCGACGGAGGCATGCATCGTGCTGAATTGAATTGATAGTAGTCGTATTTCAGCAGAGAGTATGGAAGTCGGTTGATGCCGCGTGTGGAGCGATTGTTGGTTGATAAAGGCTTCATGGAGGAAGGCGGAACACCTTTGATGTCGAGACCCACTTTAGAGATTATGTAATCTTTAAGCTCTTTTGATTGAGTGGTCAGTTCTAGGCGTAGTATACAATGGCATCGCTTTTGTGTAAGTGATATGTTTTATTTCTAATTCTAACCTACTCATCTCTGCGTTTACTCATTATGGACATGCTGGTCAAAGTATCTATAACTTTTTGGCGATGATCTAGGGGTAATGCGAAAAACACATGCCGAGTATGTGCTTAGGACCCGAGTGACAGTCAGAAATAGTGACAGTCTTTTCGCGTGTCCTTGTATAAGATTGTCTCTACCATGCTTCTTGCCTCAATTGTGAAAATCAGGCTCCTTGACGTGCCCCGGTCGTGCCTGCGGATATTCCGATCTTCCCAGCCCATTGATACGGCCATAGAGCCATTTCAACGTTATCGTGTTTAGAGCCATCAAGAAAGCGCTAACTGTAAAGAGAGCAATACGTCCTTTCATATCGAGAATTTCGAAAAGTGGATAAGGGTACCTATTACATGATACAATTAGCTCAGAGGTTCATGCCATATGGTAATTCTGCCTACTCACCATCCATTCACAGAATAGCATTTTTCAATCCAAAACCAGTATCCGAAGGCGATGCAACTAGATAGAGCCATGGAGGGAAGGGCGGTAATTGTCCAAGGCGGGGAGAGAAATAGGATGTCGACGAGCATGACGACGCTGGGGACGAGGTGGAAGCCTAGGTCTGCTCGGCTTAGTCTGGGATTGGTAGGATAAAGATCGAGGAGAATGAGTACTCACCAACATGGAATGGGATGTTCAGTTCGTCTGGAGGAACTACGAGATGGGGATCAATCTAATCAACCAGTGAGTATCCCGCCGTGAAATGTGTTGAATCCATGGAATGGTGACTTACCGCTCGAATTCCCCAATATAATACGCTGATCAGGACCTCCAATGGCGCACTGCATACCGACAGTATATTCTTCACCAAGAAGAGTCGGCGTGAAAGAGTTACGTCTGCTAAGAGACCAGCGGTGAACGTGCATGTTGACAATGCAAGACCAATAATCGTCAAAAAGACAAAGTGCCAGCCAAATCCGTCCGAGCTTGAGGTATAGGGTCAGAACGAATTCGGGGAGCTGTTCGGATTGTCGCACTCACGCATGGTTTGGGTTCTCAATGAGACTAGCGGAAGGTTAGTCCAGACTTCTGATTTTGTTTGCGGAAAGATGAACCTACAATTTGAAAGAAGAGAGAAAACTGGCTAATCCAAGTAACTAGAGCTGTCGTTAGCCATGGGTTTGGGTTTGGGTTTGCTCGGCGCCGTTGATGAGGGATCCTTACATGGACTAGAGCTGATGTCCCTCGATGAGGACTAGGAAGTCGCTGGAGCGGGTGTTGCCTCGAAAGGAACTCAGATGTCTTGGAAACCGTCATTTTGTATAACCTCAAAAGAACGGAGGCTCAACAGAAAAGGAAGGAAGGCAGCAGCATATAAAAGCTGGCCAAGAGATCTCGGAGTTCCCACGTCATCGTCGTTCATGCTTATTCGGAGTCCCTGTGGAGTCTGACCAATCGGCGTGCAGAACACGGTCACTGGAACTAATCCCGAATGGGATAAAAGCGCTTTGACGGCCCACTTAGTCATCCGGGGTAAGGGTTATTCCGATTCCGCCCCGTTGTCGAGTCTCCGCTTGCATAAGAGAAAAGTCGTCCAGACAGACACCCAGACCACAAGAACACCAGATCAGATCAATCAATCCAGCTCGGGGTAGCTATAGCAATCAGTCTGCTGCGAGAAAACTCTCGTGGCACTTTGCAGCACGCACAATCGAAGTCCCTAGAATAGCACTCAGCTTCTTGCCCACCATCGCAACCGGCGAATCCGGCCAATCGTCTACATCGATGAATAGGAACATAGACATCACCCCGTCGATGAAAGCCCCTATCATCCTAGGAGCCTCTACAGAAAAATACTTTGATAGTTTATCAAAGACGCTAGACCCGAACAACCAAGGCTTGATGGCTACGTATTCGAGTACAGTTCTAGATTCCATTCCCATAACCATCTTCGTCGACTGGACGCTTAGTCATAATGCCGAGACCGAAACGACCAGGCGCGCCTGCACCTAAGCCGAGAAGTCGACATGGATGCTGGTAAGATATATATCTCTGGGGAAGGAAGTCGTGCTGGTAATAGGAGAGCTAACGGACCTAGGCCTTGTAAAAGACGTAAGATCAAATGGTATGTGACGTGCAAGGCATCCATTCATTCAATATCTGGTCTACATCCAGTGAACTAATATTTAGAAGTACCGAGGAAAAACCATCTTGCGCAAACTGCCTGCGTCAGGGGGACACGTGCGATTATAGCATTCGCCTGAATTGGGAAGGTCGCACCAAGAGGAAGGCTTCCGAGTCGTCGACCCCAACCTCGACTTCAGGGTTTGTCTCGTTCGCAACAAACCCACAGCCGTCTGGTCTAGCCTCCGGACCGGAGTTGGCATCCCCAGTCGACTTGCCTCTGTGCATGAGGGATGAGTGGTCTGCAGATTCAAGCCCCTATACGAATAGTACTGGCAATACATGGATTCCCTCCGGATCAACCCCATCCCTACCCGCCCAGTCGCCTACAGGACCCGAGGATCACCAACTTGTAGCTGCGCAGCGGGAGCTTTCTACGGAGGTTACATTTATACCATCTACGACAGTACACGAGAATTTTCGACCTTATTCACAACCGTTTGTAGCACCGGATCCCGCTGGGGTAGGGTTTACCGCTCTTTCGTACGGATTCGAAAGCAATGCTGTCTCTCAACCAGTCTCCTTTCTCCGCGATACATCGGCAGATAGATTGGCGACTGAACAAGGAACCTATAATGCTAAGCGTCACCAAGGCGATAATTTAAGCAATCGTAAGTTTCACCGGCAAACGTCGCTTGATCAGGATGCCGGTCGAATGTCAGTGGGCTTCTTGTCTCGCGGTGGCGATAACACCTTTGAGTCGCCGGAAAGACGCCAACCGATAGTCACTGGTCACGAAATATTCTATGGATATGACTGCGGTACTCCGGATTATGATTTGCCCAAGAACAACGATGCCGAAGCCATTGCTCCAATCAACCCATCCGATGAAGTGATTGACGAAGGCCCTATAAGCCCTGTATCCACGCCCACTGGCTCTATTCATGTTCGTCGAAGGTCGTCATTCACTACGGGCGGTGGTTACTATATCACCCCTGTCCGTGTCAAGATACCCAGAAGAATGACACCGTTGCCATCAACATTGCTGGAGAATCCGATGAATCTGCTGTATTTCCATCACTTTATCGACCATACGGCGCGAATACTGGTTCCTCATGACTGTGATCGGAATGGGTTGTTGAATATTCTACCTGCGAGTGAGTTGTCATCTCTCCGACGAAACCGATCTCAACTGACTTTCATAGTGGCTATTACCGATCCAAACCTTCTCAATCTTATGTTGGCGTACTCGGCAAGCCATCGAGCCCGCTTTCTGCGTCATCCAGAACCGTCCAACCGAATTGCGCATTGGGTCAGGGATGTCTTTCCTACCCTGCGGCACGCCCTGAACGAGCCTGACGGAAACGTGACGGATAGTCATCTAGCAACTGCGATCATGCTTGTATCATTAAAAATCGTGTCTCCAAGCACTTTCGAAGTCCCCATCCCATGGCAGACTCACCTCAAACTCGCCAGGGATCTTTTCATTGCTCGCGGTATTCATCTTCATTGTCAACCGGATAATAAAGTAGCCTGGTTCCTTGGGCAATGGTTCTGCTATCTAGACGTCATCGGAAGTCTGTCCTGTCGATACAGCGGCGCTCCCGTATTGGATTCCAGCCACTGGCCAATAGGAGCGAGGCATGAACATTCCGACAATCCATATCATGAGGATGAAGATAACGACGAGCACTACAGAGTTGACTGCTTTTCTGGGCACACGCGTCCAACGGGGGCTCACCTGGCTCGTCTGGCGCATTTGACGCATCGCTGTGACAACGAGCGGTTTGATGGGGTTGGCAATTTCTTGACAGATTGGACCCCATCTCAAGACATGGTTCAGGCTGGTCAATCTCTTTTAGAGGATATGCGCCGAACCAGACAGCGTGGTTACGTACCGGGAACCCATCATACCGAGTTGGAGGACAACGAGATGATAGCAATCGATATGGCATTTCACTGGTCTGTTGTCCTTCACACCCATCGCCGTGTCTTGGGGAATACAGGCTACTCAGCAGAGATTCACGAAGCGGTCGACAGTCTCTGCGGTGCTATTTCCAGAATCCGTTCTGGAAGTTCGACGGAATGCTCTGTTCTCTTCCCGTTGTTTACAGCTGGATGCGAAAGTCGGGATCCTCAGCAACGGTTGGATATTATGACGAGAGTGATGAATTTTGAGACGGAGGGACTCAAACAGGTGCGTTTTTCCCTTCTTTTATCTTGTTTGCTGCCCCAGTACTAACGGATGATCAGTTTAAAAATGCACGCAAACTGATGCAGCGGTGTTGGGAAGAGGATCTGCCGTGGATGGCGTTGGCCCATGGTGAGTTTTTAGGTTAATATTATGTTTTAGGATGAATGATGAACATAGGAAAAACGATTTGGGGTTGAGCGATTTATAAGAATGTCATTATCCTTGATCTGTACTGAGATTGGTTGAATATTAAGCTCATACTATATCGAACCGCAAATAAGGGTTAGGGTAATGGAGGGGCAATATCTGCCACTCGATAACACCGATTGTATCACTACAGCCCATCTATTGGCCAGTTAGAACGAGATCCAGTTAATATGACAACATAGCACGTAACAGCCCCTGTCCATCTCTTCTGCCAGTAACATCAGTAACCATTTCAGTTGTATGGTGCACGTATTAGGGCAAAGAGAGAGTTTTGGCGGCGGCGGCCCCAGGCAAAAAATTCTATTGCTCGTACGTAATTGCCTAGGTTCGCGAGTCACGCCTACCTTTATGGACTCTCCCATTGTCAACTCAGGCACTTCACTTACTCCTTGCTCTGTACATTCTTCTTTCGCTTGTTGAGTTTTTCTGTTCGTTGTTCTTCACTTCATCTCTCAGAGCTCTCGGTCGCATCGCATATCCCTCGTCAGAGTCCACTATGTCATCGGGTCGCGCCGTGTCGCACGGCCGGGGAGGCGCTGGTAAGTCCACCCTATACCCATACCTATACCCAGTTTCCCTGCATGGATTCGTATATTCCCCTGCCATCTCCTCCTCGCTATCAATACCCATGCAGTGACTGATATATATTTGCCCTTCAAAGGAAATATCCACACCAACGGCAAAGCAACCACAGCCGCCGACCTGGTCACCCCCACTATCAAACAAGACTTCTTCACAACCGGTCGCGGTGGCACAGGAAACATGATGTACAACGACAAGGAGCACCCGGAGCTGGCGCGCGGGAGCCAGGATGTTGAGAAGCCGCCTAAACGGTCGGAGGAGAGTGTGCAGTTCACTGGTCGCGGTACGCCCCCCTTCCCTCCCTTTATAAGTGATGTAGATATGGAGAATAGAGGGCTGACAGAGATAAAAGGCGGAGTCGCGAATGCAGTCATCCCAACAGTCGAAGAGCAGAAAGCGAAACATGCCGCCGCCGACCCTCAGCCTGAGCGATTGCCGAGTCAGGAGCGACCGAAGGAGGTTCCTGGAGGAAAGACTAATTAGAGTCTTTGCCTTCTTTGAGATTCGAGCACGATGCTTTGGAGTCGTTGCGCCGTCTATGTCCTGTCGACATCCAAGATGATATCCATTCCATTCCTCATTCCCACGTCTTGCGCAACAATCGGACTCATCACACGACAACCCGAACGAACAAAGTGTCGCGCTCATTGGGAACCATCCTGCTTCTTTTCCTTTTTATATCCTCTTTTACTTCCTGTTTATCTCGCTTGGAATACCCTCCCGTCAAGGCGTATCGGCGTACTTATCTGCTCAAAAGGGTCTTTCTTCTGGTTTCCTTAACCCCTCTTTTTATTCGGGGCATGTTTGTCCGTTTCTTTTCCGGTTCATAATCGTCTGTTTGTGTTGGAACTTGTTGTATAATCCTGCTCTGGTTTTGTTTTTGTTTCGTTAGTTGGTTCATAGTCAATATAACACATCTGCAGTCCTCGGTGAAATCGAGATGTCACAATCTTGTAAAAAGTAGGAAAGAGGTGAAGGAGGCAGGCATGATTGATGTAAGGAAGAGAAGAGAAAAAAAGCAAATACAATCTACGTAGCATTCGATTGATATCAAACTAATCAACCATCCTTGCTAGTCTAGTTACGTAGTCTTATCTTTAACGACGCCAATCCAATCATTGGCGTTGGACTGTTCTGTCTACGCATCAGTATTACTTTCATATCAATTCTAAATTTTTTGATCAAATTGTTCTGCGGAGTTTGCAAATGTGCGTATACGTATACACTCTGATAACCAAAATGAATAATCATATTGATCCTCAGCAAGATATCAGTAGATCTTTTTTGCGACTCCCGCGAAGCGATTATTTTGAGATTGCCCGCGTATGCCGCGCCTGCACCAACATTGAAGTCATGATATACCAGTATACAGATAAGACTGGAAGCAACTAAAACATGAAAATCCAGATGTCCTTGTATTGAATTATCTACTTACGTATCAATCCCACTCAGCTCATCAAATCATGAGTTACATCGTAAATAATTGTATCATCACCTCCTCCTGACATGTATGACCATGTACACATAGCGTGGCAGTTCGTCGTTTTTGATTTTGTTTCGATTGGAAGGGATACGAAACCTTATGAAATGAATGAGATAGAAAAAGAAATGTTTCCCCGGTACCGAACGATTTTATAACAGGAAGAAAAAAAGGTATGCAAGTATAAAAGAAGAGAAAGAAAAAAAGCCGCAAACTATCCAATAATCTCCTCCGTCTCTTCGATAATTTCTTCCACAATCTCCTCAACAACCGTATCGGCAGGCTCTCCCTCCGCTTTGGCGACGGCCTTGGGTGTATCAGCAAAGATTTCTTCGTCTTCCGGCAAACCAGCATCTTGTTTTTCTTCCGCGAGAAGCTCCTTCTCCCTCCGGGCCCAGGCCAACCATTCATTGAGCACGCGCTTACGTTTCTCGACGACGGCTGTATTGGCAATGTCGACGGCGTACTTGTCTTCCTCGTCGAATTCCTTGGAGTATTCACGCAAATTCTTGCGGACCTGTTTCTGCTCCTCTTTGCTCAACAAGGTGGGTGGTCGGGGTCTCCAGAGGAACTGCTTGAATTTTTCGGTCGGGTGTTCGGCAAGCGTCTCGCCGGCGAAGGTGTGGATATTCCAGCCGTTTTCCATGGAGTGAGTCCATACACTGGCGCTGCTGACGACATATCGGCCCGTGGGATCCCAGTCAATGTCTGTGACGCCGTAGTGCTCTGCGGTCTTGAGAAGCATGACGTTGGCGTTCAAGTCCTTCTCTGCCTCGGGCTTTTCACCTTCAAAGTCCATGTCCCAGAAATCGAGGTCGAAGCTAGATTGTGAGTGAACGGTGGCCACGACTACGAATCGTCCCTTGGGCGACCAGTAGATACCGTTGCTAGTCTTGCGCTCGATTGTTCGCACAAGTCGGAAGTTTCCGACACCAGGTCCCTTGACTTTCTCGGGCGCGAAGAAAGAGACGGCTGTCTTGGGGGCTGTTGCTGCTCCAGCGACGGCCTCGCCGGATGTGATCAAAACGAATCGGTCGCCCTTGGGTTCCCATGCAAAGTTGATCACTGTGTCCTTCAAACTGTCCACAACTTCAACGGGAACACCCTTCTCCTTGATACGGAAAATTTCCAAGTTTGTGGCCATACTCTTCTTGCTCTTGCTGTGTCGGTCAACCTTGACACAGAGGAAGGCTGCTTGTGATTGCCACTATAAACAGATTAGTATCACGGTATGAAATATATCAAAGGATGACTTACGTGAAGCTTGACATCTGAAACCAAAAACAAATTTCGTGTACGGACAATCTCCTTTGATGGAACACTCATCAAACCCACCTTGGCCGGGTTGCTGCCAATTTCAGGGGTCCAGTAGGAAAGTAATTGTTCGTAGCGCTTGACACCCTCGCGAACGACAGTAGCAGGAGCCCATTCAAAGTCCACGATGCCGTCAATCTTGACAGAAGTCTTGTCCAGCAAGTTCATGCGCGGCGTTTCATAGATAGAAATAGACTGTCCTGGTAGCATACGAGCAACGTATTTCTCATCTGCAGACCATTTGAATGCGGGCCACTGAATCTTCTTCTTGGGTGCAGCTGCATCACCTTCAGGCCCAGCAAGGTCATGTGCCACGAAAGATCGCAAGGGTTTTCCAGACTCAATATCCCAGATAACAATGTGCTTTCCATCTTCATCAATAGTAAGAGGACCTGCCTGTCCCTCTTCGACTTGAATAGGTCGCGCTGACCAGGTTGTAATGTACTTTTCGTTGGGGGAGTATTCGATGAGCTGAACAAAGGGATGAGGAAGTTGCTTTTGCTTGGAGAACGAAGCTCCACCCCAAAGTTGCACACCTTGAGGATGCATCGAAGCCAAGTATGTTCCAAGCGGCGACCATTGTACGAAAAGTTGTGTCCAGTGGGGGCGATCAACAACGTTCTCCGGCTCGTCCTTCTTCATGTTCCAGAAAACACCGACTTTGTCGCCGCGGAAAAGGGCAAACTGGTCTCGAGCATTCGGGTCGCCGAGCCATGATCGTAAGTGTTCTTTCTCCTGGAATGGTGGGATTTCGGGTGGGGTGTATTCCTCATCGATACGTCCTTCGCGGCCGTAGCGCTCGATATCGGTAAGCTTGTTGACTAGAAGGGTGTGTTTTTTGTCAAGGGCAACGCCGTGAAGTGACTTGACGGCAGCTGATGCTTGTTCTGGGGTCTCGTATTCAACAAAGGCGTATCTATCAAAGTCAGCCCGTCTTTCCTGCTATTCGTACAGAGAGTATCTCCTTACCCTTCAGACTTGGACTCTTCGTTCATGGGCATGAAAAAGTCGACCACTCGGCCAACACCAGCGAGTTTTTTGGAAACATATTTCACTAGTTTGTCCTTGTTGTCCTCTATGAAGAATGATCAGTACGATCCTTATTTTTCCAGCTCCAACACGCCATTTTGACATTCAATTCCCACTCATCGCAAATCCGGGTCGCAGCTCACCTGGCACAATCGGAAGACCATCGAGAACAACAAAGGCATCGTATCCTGATTCGAGTCGGACTTCGAACTGTTCGTGGAGATCTATTCATCCTGTTAGCCCGTTGCGGAGGGGTAAGCCAACCGGGGAAATTTTAATTTTTTTTACCATCAAAGTTGATATCTTCGACGTCGAACTCGTCCTCGGAGAGGTTGTCGAAGCTGGGAGCCATGCTGGGCAGACTGAAAGGTAAATATCAGTTGAAAAAGCCCTGGTGCTCGATGTAGCGAGTTGCGCGCTCAGCAAGATTGTTCGTCGACCTCTTTTGGCTGGATCTTTGGCTTGGTCTTGCACCAGCGGAGGTTAACTAATTCTGTGTGTGCTGCTTAGTCATCCTCCCGAGGCGGATACAAGCAGACAAACAGGACAAACATACACACTTTAAGCGCCAAGTCACGTGCCATATTGTCTGACTGCGCGGCTGCGGCTACCAGCCAATCAAGAGCACTGCAAGCATCTACGGAGTACAGAGCATGGAAGTGACATGTCAAGTGAGCTTCCATCGGACGTTCCTGCAGCTCACTTCTCTTTGTAGAACCTCTCCCCAGGAAATTCTCCGCATATATCGTACCTTTCTCTTCTTGGAAATATTCCCATCTCTTTCAACCTCATCCACACTGGTCATCCGTTCAACTGTCATTGAGCTTTGTTTCGTCTGAGCTCCATCTTTTCATCCATGCCCCACCCATCGCCCTAAGCGCCGTCTCATCGACATCAACATAAGAATACGTAACGTCCTGCCATTCTCTCTCCAGCAACTCAACTTCTTGTCTTCTGAGCTAATGCTTGATTGCTGCGCTTGCAATTGGACCTCTTCTTCTTGAATTTCAATTTTTGGATTGCTACGCCTACACAGGCTGCCAGCGCTCAACATGTCGCGTAAGTGGAACTAGGATATGCAGCCGTTGAATAGAGTCACTAACTGGCCTTTCTATACAGTCTCTGAAGAGCAGCGCGCTTCTTTCACAAAAGTGATTGATTCGATTCTTGCTGCGAGCGACCTCAACACCATCTCCTCGAAACGAATTCGACAGGGTCTCCAAGCCACCGTCAACTATGACCTCAATGATTACAAGGTGGGATTAGCTCTTCAATTCACCGTTATAATATGCGCTGTTGCTAACATCTAGCAGGCACCCGTGAAGGACCTCATAATGGAGCGATTTGACCTCTTCATGAACAAAAAAGACGAACCGTCAACTCCCTCAGAAGACGTTATCCCCTCGACCGAGATCGCTAACGGTCATGGGCACGGCTCACATAAACAAGAAAAGCATATCACACCTCCACCTTCATCATCACCGCAAAGGAAACGCGAAGCAGAAAGTATGGCTTCAGATGAACCTGGGCCCAAGACGCAGCGGCCAGATCACGATGTAGACGCGGATGCGGAGTTCGCGGCGAGACTACAGGCGGAGGAGAACAAACGTGCTCGGCCAACACGAGGTAGTGCTACGCGCAAGACTGCGCCTTCTAAGAAGAAGTCAAAATCCAAGACATCAAAGAAAGTGAGGGCAGAAGATGACTCGGATTTGGAATCTATCTCAGAGACCAAGAAAGAAGTCAATCGTTCTAGTGGATTTCATGTGAGTTCGATCTCAATTACTTCTATTTGATAACGGTTGCTTATGGAACAGAAACCTCTCAACTTATCTCCCGCCCTCTCAGAACTCTTAGACGGTGAAGTTTCGGTGAGTTTTACATCAGATTTCATATGGTGAACGTTTACTAATTAAGAAGCTCTCGCGCCCACAAACGGTAAAAAGAGTCTGGGAGTATATCAAAGCCAACGAGCTCCAAGACCCATCAGATCGCCGACAAATTCGGTGCGATGACCGCATGCGACCTGTCTTCAAACAAGATCGCGTTCACATGTTTACCATGACCAAGATACTGAATCAGAATCTCTACGATCCTGGAGAGTAGTCTTTGTTACTCGAAAAGCTTCACTTTGAGCTCATTCCCTCACATGTCCCTTTTCAGGGATCAGTCGCGATTTTGCTTAGACACCCGACACAACGTCCAGTGTTCTATCATGAGTACCAAATCACTTTGGGGCCACATTAAAGACGCAGTCACGCCGGTTCGGATTCCTAGGAATTTTCATTCCCTACTGCCACCCTGCTCGGTCCGACTCGACTGCGTCGACACGCACCTTTTCATACTTGCAATTGCATTGGCGACCTCATTTGGCGAGCTCCTTCTGTGTGTTCATGACCTTTTTTGGTGATTGCATGATTGATCTCATATTAGCGTTCGTATAGTATATCCATATTTTGCCTCGCTCAGCGGGAGTTGATAGGTCTCATATTACGTCGGCATTTTATTTAGCACTATGAATCTATTGATATTGTTTACATGTTGTGCCATCTCCCTATAGCAAGCTAAGCTGGCTGTCATGAAGAGTAATCATGAGTCATGATATCAGCAATAAACCACCACAAATCAGAGCTGCCTTGCGGCAGTCGTCAATCAGTTAACCAAGTACACATAGTTTGCACAGCCTCACATGTGACTTGACTAAATATGTAGCTATGTAATCAAAAAAGAAAGGGAGACTCAAGACAACGGGCGTTGCTGCGGCGTTCTAGAAGCTAAGAGGAAAGGCCCGCCGCCGCTCCCACCAAATAAAATAAAGAAGTGGGCAATTCGACATCACTTCTTCGACATACTTCAAAGCTCACCACTCGCCCTTGCACATTTCCTCGCTCACGCTGAGCGACCTACATACTCATAGGAATTTCTTCCTGCCGAACCTTTCAATACTCTATTTCTACCATCGCACACATGGCCGACAATCAATCCGCGGGGCCACAAACCAATCTCACTGGCGGCGAACGCGGCGGTCGACGACGAGGTGGCGGACGCGGAGGATCTTCTCATAACCCGAATCGCACAGATAATCGCCGAAACGAAGGAGGACGCACTGAAGGCGGAGAACCCAGAACCTTCCGCGGTCGAGGAGGCGCTAGAAGAGGACGAGGCCATGGCCACGGCAACGAACGCAACAACCCACCACGAACCGCAACGTCGGGAGGTGGTGGGCAACCACCCGGTGAAGATCCTGATGGACCAGGCAGCTCTGGTGATCACCCGACTAGAGATGCCATAAAAGGGGAGGGTGAAGCGAAAGCGACAACGACTGGCAAGCAATTGGTTACAGCGGCGGCCACGGACGAGCCGGACGACGGCGAAGTATGTTTTATTTGCGCTTCGACTGTTGAGCATACATCCGTGGCTCCGTGTAATCATAGGACTTGCCATATTTGTGCGCTGAGGTTGAGGGCTTTGTACAAGAATAAAGCTTGTGCCCATTGTCGAGTATGTTGAACAGCTCCTCCGAATCCTAACTCGCGGTACTAACTGAACTTCTAGACTGAGTCGCCGTTTGTGATATTCACGGATGATCCTAATAAACGTTTCGAGGACTTTAAAAGCACCGAGTTATCTCGGACTGACCCAAATTTGGGCATCAAATATGAAAAGGACGAGATTTATGAAGACACTGTTATTCTGTTGCGCTACAACTGTCCGGATAAGGATTGCGATGTTGCCTGCATGGGTTGGCCGGATTTGCATCGTCATGTTAAGAGTAAGCATGGAAGATCTATGTGGTATGTCCTTCCCGTTCTCAGACTGAATTTTCGATGTGGCTGATTTGTCAAGCGATCTGTGTACTCGGAATAAAAAGGTCTTTACACACGAACACGAACTGTTCACTATCGCGCAACTGCGCAAGCACGAAAAGTTCGGAGATGATACGCCCGGTGCTATTGACCAGAGTGGTTTCAAGGGCCACCCCGAATGTGAATTCTGTCACGAACGTTTCTACGGTGATGATGAACTTTATGCCCACTGCAGAGACAAGCATGAGCGATGTCACATCTGTGACCGACAGCCGGGCAATCGCCAACATCAGTACTACATCAACTATGATGCTCTCGAGGAGCACTTCCAAAAAGCCCACTTTTTGTGTCTGGATAAGGAGTGCTTAGAGAAGAAATTCGTTGTTTTTGAGAGTCAGATAGATCTCAAAGCTCACCAATTGGAAGCGCATCCCAATGGACTTTCCAAGGACGCTCGACGAGATGCCCGTACTGTAGACATGTCTACGTTCGATTATCGAGCACCTTACCAACCCGGACGACGAGGTCGTGGTGGTCGGGACGGACGGGATGGACGGGAAGGGCGTGGCGCTGGAAGAGGTCGCGACCCCAATGCAGACTCACTTCCTCTCTCAAGCGCCCAACCAATGCGAAGAGACGAGCTGGCCTACCAACGACAAATGGCCATTCAAAGTGCGCAATCCGTCTCTACTCGAAGCTTCGGTGGACAACTCACCGCGCGCGAGCCTGCTCCTGCTCCCGCTCCTCGATTCCCAGCTGGACCTCTACCCGGTCAAACTGCTACCACAGGGCCTCGTGCTCCCGCAGCCCCGGTCAACGCCATGGAAAACCTTACCCTAAACAACACCACAAACCTGGCCTCCCTCTCCCCTCAAGACCAAGCCCGTCGCCTCCGCCACGCCGCAGTCGTCGAGCGTGCATCCAACCTCCTCCAAAACGACGCCTCCAAAATCTCCGAATTCCGCACCAAAGTCTCCAACTACCGCACCTCCCTCATCTCCGCTACCGACCTCATCGACTCCTTCTTCTCAATGTTCGACACCCCAACCTCCGAGCTGGGAAAACTAATCAAAGAACTCGCCGAAATCTACGAAGACGACTCCAAAAGGTCCTCCCTACTCTCAGCATGGAATAACTGGCGTGCCATAAACGAGGATTATCCCGCTTTACCAGGACCGCCAGGCATCCTCCCGGGTTTGTCGTCTGGCACAACCGGCTCCGGCGGAAAACGTGTCCTACGCCTCAAATCGTCTACAGCGCAATCCTCGCGCTCGGCTGTTGGTCGCGCTGGTAGCCTTTCGAGTACAAGTAGTACGAACCCATTCCCACCCCTTTCCACAACAACTACGGCCAAACGTGCCGTTGCTGCAGCTGCGAATGCGCCCGTCTGGACTAGTACTCCGCCTACCCGTCCCTCTGTGACAACAACATCATCATACGCGCGTCCTGCACCGCGCGCATCGACAGGTCCAGCACCTCGAACGACGGATCGAAATGCATTCCCTGCTCTACCTGCGGCTCCTAAGCCGAATACGTTAATGGCTGGATTGACGCGTGGGACGGTACGATGGGATGATCGTCGTGGTCCGGCTCCGGCTGCTTGGGGCTCGGAGACTACGACTTCGGGTGCTTCGACGCCGGGAGAGGGCGATGAGTCCGTTGGAGGGAAGAAAGCGAAGGGAAAGAAGGGGAAGCAGATTTTGTTTCAGTTTGGATAGATTATCATGCATGAATGGTGAATGTAGATATGAGTGAGAGATGTTTCATTATGAGTACATAGATTTATCAGCAGGCCTTTCATATCATCTGTCTCTTATCCGTCAGTAATTAGATCACGATCTGATATGCTATAAATATCACATTTCCCAAATCCCCTCTTCACCGTCCTGTTCACTGACAAGAACCGTACCTTCGGTAAACACTGTCCCATCGAAGTCCTCGACGGCTTCAAACGAGTCCTCATCCGACTTTGATTCCTGAGCCTGATTGTCAATCAAATGATCATCATTCTCCTCGTTATTGAGGACACTATCATTCACAGAAATCACATCATCCCCAGCTTCTAACGCCGCCATTCTCATCGCAAAATCGTCCTGTAGCCTTTTCAGCCACTGTCGCAACTCTTCTCCGTTTATATTCCCGTTTTGCGCCTGTAACAGTTGCTCTCGTAATTGGAGGACCAGATTCCTTTTTCTCGATGTCCCCAGTGCTTTGGAGCTGATGGCACGATCTTCAGCGATTTTGTATAGATGTGTCGAAACCCGTTGCGCAACGTCTAGAACTTGCGGTGGAAATGGTAGGACTTTTGCGAGAGCGAGACCATAAAACTTCTCTTGGACATGCCCTTCTTGAACCTTGTATAACATGGTCATCTTACTACTCTCGTGTGAAAGCTTTACAGCTAGAGACAGATTGACCACGCCGCTTCGTTCGGCCATGATGCGTGCGAGATCGCGAAAGTGGGTAGCAAACCACACGAATGCGTGGCTGTCAACAAGAGCTTCTGCGATTGCTATTGCTATAGCCAATCCATCCGTAGTGCTTGTTCCTCGACTGAGTTCGTCTACGATGACGAGACTTCGCCCGTCTACGTTGCGGAGGATGTAGGATATCTCACGCATCTCGGCAGCAAATGTTGAGACACTCGCATTGATCTCGTCGACGGTAGCTGCTCGGGCAAACAGTTGATGGATAATCGGAAAACAGGCATAGTCGGCAGGCACAAAACATCCTATATGAGCCATTATCACCATAAGTGCAATTGATCGAATATAAGTAGACTTTCCGCTCATGTTACAGCCCGTAATAATCTGAAAGCGTGATTGCTGAGATGCATAAGTGTCGTTCGGCACGAATTTATCTTTGAGAATCTTCTCGTGCAATGCATGGCGACCGGACTTGATTGCCAGGACATCTGTTATCTCAGGCCGTACATACTCCTGTATTGTCACTAGATGTGCAAAAGCCGATAGCATATCTAGTGTAGCTATTGCCTCACTGATCTTGAAAAGACTGGGAACACCCTCGCAAATCTTTTCGAGTAGTTCCTGAACGGCTTGGTCGCTCATACTGATCACTTCATGATGAGAGTCCGAGATTCTTTGGTTGAGCTTGACAAGGTCTAGTGTTTGGCATTCGATGCGGTCTCGCCGTTTAAGTACATTGATAAACTCGTCTGGAAGAGCTCCTTCTAGTTCGAAAGCCGATAAACTGATGTAGTAGCTCCGTGCAGTGTCGTATTTGAGTTCCAAGGTCAGATTATGTCGTTCTAATTAACATTAGCATAAATGCTGTGGCATTGACATGAAACCTACCAGAAAGAGCGGAAACAAGTTCAGCAGCATCAGCATTCGACTCTTTGTATGCCTGGCGGGCAACATCAAGCAGACTGTTAACTCCTGTCTAGATTCTTATTATTAGCCATGCCACTAAGATGGACATTTAGTTGCTCACCTTGACTGCGTATGTTCTTTGGTTTCGAAGATCAAGAGGCTTCCTCTGATAGACCACATCATCGTTGAGTGTTTCGTCGATGGCATTTTTGATGAATCCGTAATTGTCCGTCGCACACGCCTAATCCCTTTATTAGCTTGGTCATTAGTTGTAAAGTGATAGTCGAACATCTTTGATCTTTATGAGAAGGCTGCTGTTTGCTCCCGCTAATGCTTCGTAGATAGGCAGGATAGAATAGACGTAAGACTTTAGCATAATGACATGGTTGACAGATTGCTCCACATGACTGATAGAAAGTTTGACTGGGTTTAGAGTAATCTCTCTTGTCAGTTTTACCATTCACCATTCATGCATACACAGAGCTTACTGATGTAAGAACTTTGTCGGCGTCGATGAAATTCTTCAATGCTATAACACTTAGCGTCGCCATAAAATCATGATGTATGCAAAACTAACCCTCTCTAATGGCATAGAACATATCTTCTTTCGTACTCAGTTCCTCAACAGCATCGTAGCGAGCAGCTATCTTCTCTTGTTCTGTAGGGGGTTGGAGGATATTAGTCCGCAATAGCCGGGATCCCATTGGAGTTTGGGTTTCGTTCAGCAGACCGAACAAGCAGTCCCGCGATTTAGCATTTTGTAAGTTTTGAATTAGCTCTAGTGATGCTGCAGTAGAAAGGTCGATCATCATTGAGCCCTGTGAAGCTTCGAACTTGATGCGAAGGGAGTGAAAGGTGAAGATCATGTCAAGTTGGAGCTCGATATATTTCAGAATCTAAGCTGATCAGTGCAGTTCTTACAAAAAATATAGGAATAGTATACCGCTGCGAGACAACAAGCTGCAAAATAGTGCCTCTCTAACGACCCCCTGATTGACTCGAGCTCCTCTGGAAACGCAAGCTTGTCAACATATTCTTGACTTGCCCTATCTGACCAGTACCGCCGGTCTATTGAACTGATGATCAGATCTGGAATGTTGTTTTGAATGGTGTCATATAGCATTGTTTGACGTGCACTAGGAGTGTTCATAAACAAAAGCTCCGTTGGCTCGAATACGGCTAGCTTGTTGATCGTTCTCGCATAAGAGTTACTGTCGCAGATCTGACAGAGTACGGCTTCAGATGTGGACAAGTTCACGAATGCTAGCCCGATGGTTGGTGAAACTCCACGAGACTCACTGATGGCACAGACGACTTCCTGGTATGCTATGCTCGTTCCAGAAGTCGTGGGTCTGGTACCAGTATAGGTGCGTTGATTGAAGCCAGGTCGAGGTCTCCTCTCGCTCGACGGATCGATGTCGGTGAGAATCGACGACATTGTTGACAACTCATGGGGCGTATAGGCCAACGAAAGGTGAAGAAGAAACGAGATGGTCAAGCAAGAAAAGGACAAAAGTAATCAAGGAAAGTGCCAGCTTCCCTTTTAGGAAGGCACGCTGCGATAAGATAAGGGTTATCCGAAACGGGTTAGTGCGGGAAAATGTCCAAAATTTCTTATCTCATCTCCAACTCCTGGCAAGAACGATAGCACTTTTCAACAACAACGACAAGACGTCGCTTTTGCAATCTGTTGTCCCTTCGGAGTGAATTGGCAAAATGGCAACTCTCTTACCCCCTCCGAGCAAAAAACAAAAGCGAGAAATTGCCGACAGGGCTCGAGAACAACAAGAAATCGAAGTTATTCCTCGAACTCTAGGTAGTGTTGTGCTTCAATTCATCGACGAGTCCACCGGAACGCCGACCAAGGGCGAAATCAAGGTCCCTGTTGCGAATACTAGCGTGCGAGAACTTGAGACTATACTCAATACCATACTGAACAATGTAAGCGGGCTTCTTTGCATTTCATAAGTTCTTTCAGAGTACTAATGGAGGAACAAAGACGGAACATGACCGAGTTCCATACAGATTTGCCTATAAATCCGAAAACGAAGATGGACCGACGGTCGACATTCTATCCGATCTATACGACGCATTGATTAAGCCCGGCTTGAAAACTACAGAAGATGTCATTCGCCTCCACTACACCCCCCAAGCTGTTTTCAAAGTGAAAGCAGTGTCACGATGCTCCGCAGCAATTGCTGGGCATGGCTCTGCGATCCTGGCTATAGCTTTCTCTCCAGTGTCGTCGTCAACTATGGTCACGGGCAGTGGTGACAACACCGCGAGGATATTTGACTGCGATACCGGCACACCGATCGAGACTCTCAAAGGACACACAGATTGGGTATTGGCAGTGTCATTTTCTCCAAATGGACAGATGATAGCGACAGGAAGTAAAGATAAAACTGTGCGACTTTGGTCTTCGAACAAAGGAAAGCCGTTGGGAACGCTCAAGGGTCATAGTCGATGGATTAACAGTTTGTCGTGGGAGCCGTACCATACGCAAGAGGCTGGTCGACCGCGGTTAGCGTCTGCGTCTAAGGATACAACGGTGAGGATATGGGATGTCATCAATAAGAGAATTGAAATGGTTCTGAGTCACAAAGACTCAGTGACTTGCGTGCGTTGGGGTGGAATCGGAAAAATTTACACAGCGTCTTTGGACAAGACTGTCCGAGTTTGGTCTGCGAAGGATGGTACTCTGATAACCGCTTTAAATGCGCATACACACCGAGTCAACCATTTGGCGCTTTCGACTGATTTCGTGCTTCGAACCGCTTTCCATGATCATACTCATAAGATTCCCGAGTCGGAAGCTGAGAAAGTGGAGGTAGCGAAGAAGCGATTTGAGAAGGCTGCCACTGTCCAGGGTAGAATCACGGAGAGGCTTGTATCAGCCAGTGACGATTTTACGATGTATCTTTGGGACCCTGAAAGCTCTACGAAGCCTGTTGCGAGGATGTTGGGCCATCAAAAAGCAGTGAATCATGTTACATTCTCTCCTGATGGAGCTTATATTGCAAGGTGTGTTATATACCATCGCGGTTGTCTGAGTTTCGCTAATACATTCAGTGCTGCATTTGATAACCACGTCAAACTCTGGAATGCTAGAGATGGAAAGTGAGTTTTCATCTATATCTTATGGAGTTCTTCATAAGCTGACAGACTACAGATTCATCAACACCCTCCGAGGGCATGTAGCAGCAGTCTATCAATGTTGCTTCTCAGCCGACTCCCGTTTACTTGTCAGTTCATCTCAAGACAGCACACTCAAGATTTTCGACGTTCGCACAGGAAAGCTAGTGATGGATCTACCGGGCCATGAGGATCAAGTCTTTGCTGTAGACTGGTCACCAGATGGAGAACGAGTAGGCAGCGGAGGAGCCGATAAAAAGGTTAGAATTTGGCGACACTGATGCATTTACACCATAGTATATATGATGAGATACCCAATCATACTCCAACATGCATTCATTCCTATCATTACAGCAACTGAAGAAACACTACCCCAAAAACAAGCATCAACCAAACACAATCCACTTTTAATCCAGCACCCAAAGAAACCACCGGCTGAACATTCTCCTTGAAATACTCATTATGATCCCCCACCACATTCCCCGGCGGCCAATACTCGCACACCAAAAACCATCCTACCGCTTTCCCATCACCACCATTGTCATTATTGTTTGCCGAACAATCCGCAACACCGCACCCAACATCCGTCGTAGCCTTCCATACCAACTGCGTGAAATGCCCCGTCTTTTCGCTAAACCCCGTAGGAGGGGAGTATTTGTATTTGTCGCTTTCGACAGCCCAGGCGTCGATTGCGGATGTGATGTTTGTGTAGCCTTCGGCGAGGTTTTCGCCGTAGGGACCGCCCTTCATATTACATTCTGGTGTTAGCATTGGCCACGATTATGGTCAGTTGCTGATGGGGGTTGCGTACTGAATGCTTCCAATTACACGGGTCAGCCCATTCTTTTGCGTACGTCGCCAGCGTGTCGTTCCATATCAGGTCACTCGCATTGTGTCGTCGGCGATAGTAGTTTGTTTGATTGAGGATGTCATTTTCGAAAACGGCGGGATTTGTATAGGATGGAGAGTCCGGTACAGTTGAAGGTGTAACTGTGACTGTAACTATAATGACAGTGCCTGCGCGTTGTTTGAGTGTTGGTGTTGTTGGTGTTGGATGCGGCCGGGTTAGGGTTTGTAGATCCTGGCTTGATGCGAGAAGGGTATATAGAAGCAGAATATAGAATAGAAAATGTCGCATTATTCTGTTGTATGATTGCTAGAATCTTATCTGACATTCATTTTGATCGAAATTCATGCAATGTTAGTGTGGGATTGGAGTTGATATGGTACAGTCATCGTCTCGTTCACAATAATCTCTACAAAAGATCAGCAGATGTTATAATGCCTGATCATAATTAGTTCTAGACTCGCCTATCAACAGAAATAGATTTAGTTGAGATGAAGAATCATGAAGAATCGAAGAAATGGGATGATTGGCTAATAGCTAGTGTTGAAACGTTTCACTAGGCGCTGAGATGGCAGGCAGTTAGCCCTAACCTACCAAATAGTTTCTCAGGTCTTGGTTTCCAACATTGATTGAAATATTCAACAAAGTGAATTAAAATTCATAAATAGAACAAAAATTCTCGTCCGGACTGTTTCTTTGCCATCATGTTGTACTTCACTCGTACCACCTGCCTGCTAGGTTGTGGCTGATATGGATGGAGCTCAATGTATGAACCAGTTGACATAATCGCTTCATTTCCGATTTTAACTCAAACATATCTTCCGGATACTGAAGTCATATAAAATCTGTGACAGCTCGCCCCAGCTACCCTTCTCGAGCAAATAATCAAGCCTTCTCCAGCAAACGCTCAATACTCTTCACCGTATCCTCAACACTCTCCTTCAAAGTCCTAAACTTCAATCCCAACTCCTTCACAGACTTCGAATTATCAACCTTATACGGCGGTCCACCTTCCGGATACCTCCCCAACTCCAACGCATCACCCGTAGGCAACTGATCCTTGTATTTAGGGAACGACTCGGCGATAATATCGACCAAATCAACATTACAAAACGGGCTAACAGCCGTAAAGTAACGCTGACCAGCAGCTTCCTCTCTCTCAATAGCCAGCACATGCGCCAACGCAACATCTCTTACATCAACCCAAAACAGACTCCCCGTCGGCGGACATTTCTCTTTTACCGCACCCGTAATAAACTCCAGAAACCTCACATTCGACGTATTCATGCCTTCCACCGAACTGGTATTCGCAGCCACAGGACCAAAAATGAGCGGCGGATTAATTGCCGTCAACGTGAAACCGGGTTTCTCCTTTTCTATAAACTCCCACGCGGCCTTTTCGGCAAGCGCCTTTGAAGTCCTGTAACCAGACTGACCGGCTGCGTTCTCAGGCTCAAGCGCAGTCTCCCACGTCACTGGATTCCAATCCTTTTCGTTGTACGTCGATCCAGTAGGTTTATTAGGATTGTTCCACATAGACGCAAAACTAGACGTAATCACCACCCTTTTCACAGTGGGGGCATATTTCTTAATCGATTCCAATACTCCCACCGTGCCATTCACAGCCGGGTCAAGCATATCCCTCTTCACATCATCGAATCGATAATGGAACGGCGATGCGGTATGAATAACCGCATCTAGCGGCGGGTTCTGTTGCACGGCTTCATCAAAAGCGCCTAACTCCGCAATGTCGCGCACAATCGCATATTCGAGTTGAGATGCGGAGACATGTGGTCGATCAAGGCGCATTTGTTGCACTTTTTCGGTGGAGCGTACCGTTGTGACGACTGAGTGGCCTCGGGCGAGTAGAGTGTCGACTACGGTGCCGCCGAGGAAGCCACTGCCGCCGGTGACGAGGACGCGAGGCATGTTGATATTTTACTGGGGAAGTTAGGTAGATGTATAGATGTTGACTTGCAGGTTTGTACGAAACAGGGAAGAATCAAGAATATGAGGGAGTGTCAGTTATATAGGCCCATTTTTACCAAGTATCTCCGCCAATATCGCCGTAAACCCCGCTCAAACCCTATCTCATCTAGAACATTCAATGTTGGTAAAACATCGGTGAATATACGTATTGAAACTGAATGCTGACAATGCCTGGCATGCTGTTGGCTGTTGATATAACAAATCAAAAGTGGAACTACATATGAACTAACTGTTAATTCGCGCGTATAAAATGTATATGCATCTGCGGATATAGCACTTAAGCGGAATTTAAGCAGGGATCTGATCAGCTAAGCGGCTTAGCAATCAAACCAACATTGGAAGATGATAGGAATGTCGGATAGAATCCCGGGGTCATGTCAACTGGTCCTATCAACGTCTAGGGATATATATTATATGCGGGAAATGTGTATATACATGCAGCGTCAACCATCATCATCAACATCATACATCACATTACATTACATTCCAGCCCGTACATGGCTCGCTCAACATCCCGGCGAACCTGGAACCAATCCGCTCGTCGTTCTGCAAATTCATAGACCTCTTCGGCACGGAAAATGCCGTAGAATCGATCGTTATCGGCTATGACGGATGCGAGCTCTTTGGCATCGGATGGGTCAACCAGGTAGATCTGTGATAGCTCTCGGAGAGCCTTGAAGTAGAGTAGTAGTTCGTTGTTTTTGAGGTTTTGGATGAACTTAAAATAATGGTTCATATCACTGTTTTGATTAGTACTTGAAGAAAGAGTTCCAGGGTGAGGATACCTACCTGATCAGCTTGAGTGACCCGTCGACGCTGATCCGTTGCCGTTTGAGATGCTTGCAGATGGCTGCAAAGAGTCTGAGTCCGACTTCTTGATTGAACACATCAAGCGTGCTTTTATCCGTGCTGCCAATAAGCATAGAAGTATGCGACGAAACGACATCAATCACACCGACTGCTGCATCACTGACACCAATGTCGGGCATCTTCCGTCCAGAGTCAATGTCGGCTTCGGGATTGTAATCAGTCGTCAATTGTTTCGTGGCGAGAATATAGTCCACTTCCTCCATGAGCACATCAATGCCCTTGTTTAGGCCAGATGCAACACATTCATCGAGTCTTTGCTCGAATTTCTTCTTGCCCTTTGCAGCTGGGTCAAGGAAGTCGCTGCGGTCGATAAGCTTCGCACCGATAAGCTCTTGTTCGTAGAAAACATCCATCATTTGTAAGATGAGGTCGCCGACATTGACTAGTTCAAGGAACGTAACTAGAGGTTCCACCCCATTTTTGTCCCGTTCACCTTGCTCGCGCGGTCGGTAGTTGGATAGATGATCAACAGCTTTGGTCATTCCTCTAATGACATGCCGATGTCCAAGTATCTCAAGAAGAGAGATAAATATCCCTTCGCATTGTTGTTTTGCCGTGTTTCCCCAATCCCCCCCTAGCTTCACAAACTGTATTGTACGTTCAAGACTGGTCTTTGCCGCATGCACTAAACCGAGAGCAACCTCTATGCTAAACAATGATTTAATGCCTTCTAGTCTCATATTCATCAACGCGGCCTTTGCAGCCAACTCATCTGATGGTGCCTCGGACAAAGACAAGGGAGCAGGGATTGGAGAAACTGTCGAAAATCTTGCTGTATTCTTGTTATGTGCCGCTGCGTTCTCAGCTTCAGAACTATCCCCCCCATCTTTATGTGACTTGTTGAAGCTCGGTAGAGGTAAAATGGTAACTGGCATCATGAGCACCTTTTTGAAAGAAGTCAAAAAGTCATTCTTGGCAGCTTGTCGATTCACATTGGACATGAGGAAGGATTCTGTCGATGCGGCTTGTTCCGATAGTTGTCGATCCCAGTCATCGACGGTGGCATCGCAGCCTTTGCGGAAGAAGTCGAGCTCTTCTGCAAGATAAAGATCTAAATGTGGCTCGAATATTTGAGCCATAGCACGGGTTATAGTATTTTCCTTGCTCACACCGAATGCGAGAGGAATCTTCAGGTCTGAAAAAAGATTCAAACATTGCGCGAATGTTCCAGAAACAGCTTTCAGATAGCTCTCGATATTGCTTCGATGCAATTCATCGAATAGGCTGGTTAGAAAAGGAGATAGAACGTCGAGGCTTGCTTTGTCGAGAAACGGCAAGGCAACATCCAAGTCTTTTGGAAATGCACCGTTGATTGCCTCAATTTCTTCATTGAAGGCAACCCCGAATCGTGTAAAAAATGCTTGTGTATGCTCAACTTTGACTGCCACAGTCTCCGGGTCTATACAATCAGAGACTCTACCAAGCTCAGCCTTTCGCGTGATGATATGATTGTGATGAAGGAACAGATCGACCGCAGACTGTCCGCCATTGAGGTACCACAAGACGTGGGCATATTTGCGCATATCGCCGTCAATGTCAGATGCCTCGTATGCGTTCCGAAACTCGCGGATCGCCGCAGTTTCGAATAATTGTATTGCTTCCTGAAGACGTATCTCGCGATGTGCCCATCCATCTGAAGTGTCGCTATTGGCAAATTTCACAACTTGGGCAAGCATTTTGGCCTGATTTTCCGGGTCGGTATATCGTTTGAAAACCAAGCTGTCTGTAGATCCTCCACTCGTTGCAATATCATAATACAATGGCGCCAACACCGCATGGACCTTGCCATATTCCTGGCGCGCTTTTCCTCGTATTGATTTAACATGCTGCAAGATGTTGAGTGTTTCATCCTCCTGAACTAAACTTTCAACCTCTTTCGTTGCGCCGGACGACGTTGGTATCGCATCGAACCCATCCGCTGGTTTTTTATAAGCGCTTGATCGTCGTCTCCCATACACAGCAGCAGGTACTGTAGGCGTTGCGGTTTCTGCATGCTGCCTAGCTTCTTCTTCATTCCAGCATCCTATCCGCTTTAATCTTGTTACCCATCTCGCATCCTCATATACCATTTCGCGCATGCGTTTCGACGTTTGAGCGACGCTAACGAGATCGACCGGATCGACATAGTCAAGGACCTGTGACATTAATTCTTTCCTTTATTAGTTATACAGCGACTACCGGCTCACGAATTATGAACATACCTGCAGGCAAAACTGGTACAATGATCTCCATAGACGCCATTTTGAGAGACGCCAGAACATCTCTGCGCGGCGGGCCGCGAGATGCGGGCGGTTTCTTAGGCTTCGACATTGTGCCTATAATTCGGTGTGAATGAGTGAGGTCGTTTAGCGGTATGCTGCCATCGATGTATAGCTTCAGCTATGGAGCGGGATGGTTGAGGCTGAAGCCATTGAACGGCAACTGAAATGGCGTGGATGCTATCCCATCACGGTCTGATCCCCTCTATATCAATTGACGGTCTGTTATTGCGTAGGGAAGATACTCGAGGTGAGGTTACAGTGTTGTGATGGTGGTTTCCCTGACGAAGTAGGTTGTGGTTACATAAGCAATCTATGTGGCGCATGCATGTATCTGTGGCACAGATCCGATAAGTCCGATAAGTCGATAACGAAATCGGGCCAGAAATATTTCGACTTCTTCTTCATCCTTCATCAAACTGCTGTACAACATCTTTCCTTTCTTCTTCTGTCGCTCATTGTATTATTATCTTTCTTCTTCATACTGTCGTTATTACAATTCTTATCTTTATTCATTAATTGCCTTTCAATCGCTGCTACAATTCTTTCTTTGTTGATGTCTGTATACTAATCGAGGATGTATGGAAGGAGCATTCAGCGTCCTTGAGATTATCTATATCAATCAACTGTGTCGAACCACAGCAACATGGCCTTTAATATCCATGCTGGAGGTGCTGCAAGCCACCCATTGCTAGATCCTCGTTCTAATGGCCTTCTTTTGGCCAAACAAGTCGTGTCCCGTTTCTCCGAACTAGATATCACTCAGATTGGATCTCTTGTTGCCATTGCCGGATTATTACCGACTGCTTGGAGGTTCTTACGGCGTGCTTGGGATGAGACATATAGCTGGGTACGACATTGCCTTTTGGCATCCGTCACGATACCCGGAGGAGACCCTCTTAACAGAAGCGTCGTGGAATGGATACTAGCAAATCGACCTAGAAATTATCGATCTTTTACGGGACTTACAGAAGTCGGAAATTCCGGCATTGACCGGGCTGCAGCACTGAAGAAAACCCGACATCCGGTCCGTTATCTGCCTCATTGGGATACCAGGTGGCTCTGGTATAATGGGAATGGATTTCTTGTGGTGCGCTCCAGTGATAGCAGTGTCTCCATGTCGAATCCAGGCTATGACGGTATTGGTGGAGAAGAACTCACGATAAGCTGCTTTGGTTGGTCCGCAGACCCTGTCAAGAAATTTATAAAAGCTTGTCGAGACTATTCCGAGACGCAGACTCAGTTTTTCGTTATTATATATTCACGGGACCGATACGGGCTCGCATGGCAGCCCAAAGCTCGAAAACCAATTCGCTTACTGGAAACTGTCCATTTCGATAATCAGGTCAAGCAGGATCTACTGGCAGATATTCGAAATTATCTAGACCCAAAGACTCAGAGACGTTATCAAACGCGGAGTATGCCCTATCGAAGAGGATATCTTTTTTACGGACCACCTGGGACTGGAAAATCGTCTTTGTCGCTCGCCATTGCGGGTGAGTTCGGTCTTGACCTTTATGAAGTTAAGATTCCTAGTGTGGCTACCGATGCCGATCTGGAGCAGATGTTTCAAGATATCCCACCAAGATGCGTTGTCCTGCTCGAAGATATTGATGCTGTCTGGACAGATCGCTCAATCACATCAAAACCCGCGCAAGAAGGACAACCCATGCAGAATTGCACTTTATCCGGATTGCTGAATGTCCTGGACGGTGTTGGTTCACAAGAAGGTCGTATTGTCATCATGACCACTAATAGACCGGAAGCCCTAGACAGCGCACTGACCCGACCAGGTCGCATTGATATGAAGGTTTATCTGGGCAATATCAATCGGCAGTCTAGCAAGGAGATGTTCCTGCGCATGTTCTCCCCTGACCTGGGGTTTAAGACACTGGTAGACATGGATGAGTTGCAAGAACTTGCCACTGATTTTGCCAGACAGATTCCGGATGATAAGATCACTCCGTCTGCTTTACAGGGCTTCTTCCAGCATCATTTAGACAGTCCGTATGATGCTGCTTCCTTGATTGGTGGATGGGTTAGGGAGGAACTTGCAAAGAAGTCTGATAAGGAGTTTGAGGTTATAACAAGTCATGAAAATGGGGCTTAACCATAATCAAAATGTATAATATATGTATATATATTCACCTAATTATTACATCTCGTTAACTGTTTACAAGACTGAATAGTATACATGTGAGGTGCAGCCATTCCGGGTGTTTTCGTGAGGGCGACTAGCCAGCCAATCAGCGCGCACGTAATCAGCGAAAGCAAATTCCACCCGAAGCTCCGAACGTCCAACTTGGAACTTCACCTCGCAAGCCATCATAGGCCATATCTCCAATTCCTCTCCCCTCCACCTCAGGGCCCCTACGCTTTCTTCTCTTTATACACATCGGAGGGCTCCAGCTGCCTGCTATCACGCAACAATGCTGGCTCGTTCGCTTCTTCGTGCTGCGCCCGCCCGGGCCACTGCACGCCAGAGCCTTCGTCAGAACTCGGTACGCACCACCCATCCGTCGTTGTGATAGCCATTGGGTCTTTGTTGCTGGTGCAATGGCTCTCAACCATGCGATATGGGCTATTGGGATGGTTTACTAACGATTGACACAGCGAGCCTCTTCCACATCCTCCGGTGCCGAGAACGCGAGCTCTCCATTCTATCTGACTGCGACCGCTACCGTTGCAACCGCTGCCACCATCGCAACTACCGCCTGGTACTACCACTTGTATGGCCAGCAGGCGTTTGCCATGACCCCTGCTGAGGAGGGGTGAGTTATACAAGTGTATTATGATTCTGGATACGATTGGGTTGACTGACAACCTCGGTAGACTGCACGCAACTCAGTACCCATGGGAACACGCCAAATGGAACAAGACCTTCGACCACCAAGCGTATGTAATGATATACCAGGGGGATTCGATCACAAAGTACTAATATGACTAGTCTCCGCCGTGGTTTCCAGGTCTACCGTGAAGTCTGCGCCAGCTGCCACTCCCTCACCCGTGTGCCGTGGCGTGACTTTGTCGGTGTCATGCACACCGTCGACGAAATGAAGGCCATGGCCGAGGAACACGAATACGACACAGAGCCCAACGACGAGGGTGAAATCGAGAAGCGTCCCGGAAAGCTTTCTGATTACATGCCCCCTCCTTACAAGAACGACGAGGCTGCTCGTGCTGCCAACAACGGTGCTCTTCCCCCCGATCTGAGCTTGATTGTCAAGGCCCGTCACGGTGGCTGCAACTACATCTTCTCTCTTCTTACCGGTTACCCTGATGAGCCCCCTGCTGGTGCTTCTGTCCAGGAAGGATTGAACTTCAACCCCTACTTCCCTGGTACCGGTATGTACACCTACCCTCTAGGTCGAAGTATCTACTAATTTTGCATAGGTATTGCTATGGCTCGTGTCCTCTTTGACGGCTTGGTCGAGTACGAAGACGGCACTCCCGCCACCACCTCCCAAATGGCCAAGGACGTTGTCGAATTCTTGAACTGGGCCGCCGAGCCCGAGATGGACGACCGCAAGAAGATGGGTATGAAGGCACTTGCTCTCTCTGCCGGTTTGTTCGCCATTAGCGTTTGGGTCAAGCGATACAAGTGGGCTGCCATCAAGGCCAGAAAGATTGTCTACAACCCTCCCGTGCGCCGTTAGACAATTTCTTTGAATTTGGATGACGGGCTACTATTGGCTGACTGCCATCAAACATGTATCTGTACGTTTAGACGTTGTTTTCTTTCCTCTCGCTTGAATTTCTTATTGGCGACAAACGAAAATCGCAAGACGGACGAAAAAAGAACAACGCCTCTCTTCGCAGATATACCTTGGGGTGTGGACCTGTACTCCTTGTATACATAGACACAAAATTAGTTTGATCTGAGACCTTAGATAATTTCCTTTGTCAATGTGCAATTCATTTTTCTTCCGAAGTTCCTATTCCGAAGTTCCTATATCGTATAAACTATGTACAACTATGTCGGTAGGGCTATATATCATCAACACTCCTCTCCCCATCCCCTAGTACCCTAACGCCTACAACATCATAGATTATCCACATCAACTCTCTCATCGCATCAAACACCCTCGCCAACCAACCCGGTATTATCCCCTCATCGTCCGCAAACACCTGCCCCAACGCGAGACATATCTGCATCAACGGAATCAATACATATACCGCAATCTTCTCGCCAACCTTCTGACCCGAAGTTGTGGCTTTATACGGCCTTATAGACGCCAGATATGCGCGATAATCATACGGGAAATTGAGCTCCTCAGCTCCATCCGTTATCAATTTCAAATATCGCGCTGATGGCTGCGCATACGACGGCGGCCTTATCAGATGACTGTTGGGTTTATACGCCTCTCTGGGTGGCGACAATAGCGTATGCGCCATAAAGGCCTTTCCCTCAGGTATGTCGGGCGTTGTATCATTCGGGTTATAGTCCTCGTCGCCGGGAAAAGGGAAACATTCAGTCACGATATCCACGTAGCCGTTTCCGCCGCCTTCGGTTGCGATTATGTGTGCGTAGTCGGTTAGAGTTACTTCGTAGACGACTCCGATGAGGGGTTTGTGCCATTGGTCTTTGTGGTAGCCTCCATGTCCATGGCCTTGGTTGTTGTCGCGTCCCGATTCGAGATCAACGTCTATGGTGTCGACGAGGGTCTCCCCCTTCTCATCGATAATATCCCGATAGCGTTGTGTATATGCATCTTCAGAAGTTCGGTATTGTGTCCCTGAAAAACAGGGCTCCAGATAGGGTATTCCGGCTAAATCGAACGTGAGCCTCAGCGCAGGCACGTACACATTGATTTGCGAAAGAGGCTCGATGCCTCGATCACCTCGAAATTTTTCGATGGATAGATTTGAGCCATATGCCAGATATAGGACTGTTTTTTCGGGTTTTTCTTTGTGTTCGAGGTTTGGAGAAGGTGATTGGGGAAGGTGTTTTTGGCGGATGGAGTGGTAGAGATTCGGGTCTGCGTCTATTGATGTCGGGTTTCGGGCGAGTTGGAGTCTGTCGGTGGGGGGAGGGGGGAGACGAGGGTGTTTCGCTTTCGGGGGAGGCATTGTGATGCTAGCTGAATATATACAATAATTGTATATGTGCAATATTCAAGAAGACAAGAAGAGAGAGGTGTTGATGTTGTTGGTGTAGTACCAACACGGACATAACTGGGATGCTCTTATCGCCGAACGTCATTGGTTTGTTTGCGGCCTCGGATGAACTGGACCGGGATGCTCATGGTTCACTCGACTGCAGATCGTGTATCTGAGGATGACATTTGAAGTGGAAATGGAGAACAAATATATCAATCTATTTTCTATTGAGATTGGTGGTGGCAGTACCCTTTGGCTAAGTTGGCACAATGTTAGGTTGTTGGTATAAAATTGGTCTGATCATCGTATCAGATCCACCTACCTAGGTATCCTAAACGGTGCTTCCATATCTGAAAACCAAGTGAGATGAGAAAACTGTACTCCGCGTAAATTTGGCGCTATTTGCACTTGGTATTATCTCTCAGTCTTTGTGGAATCATGTAAAGTGAGGTAAGGTGTCAGTCAGTCCGTATTAATATCTCAGGGGAAAGGGAAGTTCCAAGTAAACAGTGCAAAAGCATGTCAACTGGTGCTTTCTGAGTTGCCAGTCGACAAACAAACCGATGTCACTAGTAACTCAAAAGGAAGTCCTCTCTGGTGTTTGCTCAAGTCATCCTCTACCAGAGTAGAAAATCTTCTCAGTGCTCTCTGCACTCTTCATAGACCAGACATGTCATTTGATCCTGGATGGTCGTTTGACAACTACACTTGGGAACAGCCTTCTGGAATTGGAGGTTCTCAGACTCAAACTGGCCCTCCTCATCCCATCCAACCTGGACCTTCTCAGTTGCTTCTGACTAACACCCCTTCTTCTCATACTGGGCCTCCTCATCAGACTAGAGCTCCCTATCCAGTTCAGACTCCACCTCCTCGTCCATTCCTGGCTGGACCTCCTCCAATTTATCAAACTGGAACCTGTCATCTAGTCCCAACACGACCTCTCAATCATTTTCAAACTTTTCCCCCTCACAACGTTCTGTCTGAAGCTCCTCATCCTTTCCAGGCAGGGCCTCATTTATTTCAACCCCACCGTCAACCTTTTCAGTCTCAACCCCGTCCTCTCTATCAAACTGTAACTCAGAATGTCTATCTAACAGAACCTTCTCATCCTTTTCGCACTGCTACACAACGCCGTCCAGCTACTTTCGTCGAGCCCCCTCGTCAACGCGTCATTACAGAAATAACAACCTCTCTTACATCTCCTTCCCTGCCTCCCAGCCAGTTACGCATCATGGAGTCAGCAGGAAGCAGCCCTGAAAGGCAAAACACCCAGAAAAGCCATGCTGAGCTTTTGCAAGCCTTTCAAAACTTCAAGCCAGCGGGTCGTGCTCCGTCCAAGACCCCTCAGCCACCTTCGACCTCGAGGACTCAGCGTTCTAGCACTCCTGCCACTAATGCTGGTCAGGCTATTAGTAAGAATAGTCCTTATCTTTTATTTGATATTATCTACTGACTGTTCTCAGGAGCAGGAATGACTGCATTCGAGCTAGACTCCCCAAGTACCGCGCCATTGACTCAGGAGACTACAACTACTACGACTCGCAAACGAGCTCGCAGGACCCCTTACACCGAGCAAACCGAAGACCAGTATTCCAGTAACAGCGATGCCCCTCCAATTCAAACTGTCAAACGCCCTCGCCAGACTCCAGCAAAGACTTCCGACAAGCAGCAAGCCAGTAGGATTCCTAAACATGTCGTTGAAGTGCAGATTCATAACGATCTCGCTCGTGTGGAACAAGTAGCGCAGAGATCTCTTCAGCACATCGATTCCACTATTCAGGGAGAGCAGGGTCGTGCTTCGATGACTCCAGAGGTTGCTGCTAGCAGTATTGAAGGCGTCCAGGGACAGAGGCTTCAGTATCAGAATTCCGATAGTCTCTTTGTTCCTCAATCTGTACAGAGCAGTAAAGCATTTGCCACTCAGTTACTCAAGGAGAACCAGGTATGTACCGATCCTGTTATTGTTTGAATATCGTTCCTATGGTATATGATATCATCCAGCTCAAAACCTAGTCTAACCACGTCCCCTGAATCCAGAAATTCGCAGAACAACTTTCTCAGAAAAACGGCACTTCTCTGCGCAGCATGCCTTCTACAGCAGTTTCCTATCTAGAAGCCAAGCTCGCCAAAGTGACCGATGAGATGACTCGTTTGCATCAAGAAAAAGTCGACGCTATCAGATTGGAGTATGTGGCTGAATTGCAAAGGGATATGGATGAGCGTCAGAAGGTTATTGATATGTTGTTGCAAAAGCCTGATGCGTGAGATTGGAAGACCTTCTGTGAATGTTTTGGGTAGAGAGAATATTGGAGTTGCTGGTAAAGGTTGTATGAATATCAATATTCAGGGTAAATGGATGATGCATATTGTGTTGGGATGGCAGGTATGGATGAATGCTGCAAAAAAAGTTTAGACTAATCGTCTATGCATACTAAACTATAACTATAAACATCGTCATATTGCGTATTTCCCGTTCTAAACCCATGCGTGTTATCAAACACCAACCGTTCCAAATTCGGAGCTGCACTCAACAACACCGCAATCCCGGGTGTTGCCAGACTGAACCACCCCCATCATCCTCCTTCGCAAACCCCAAGGCTCTAATATTGGGAAGGCTGCCCGGCTGCTGCTTTGAAATTGATCCAAGCCTTTTGAATCGACTACCCAAAAACCGATGGACAGGTACCAATTCTTCATCGGTGATATCATATTGGATTCCTGTCACACGCGCCTTTAGATTCGGCAACAAGGCAATCGCGAGTTCAGTCAAAAAATGCTTTTGGCCATGATCGCCATACGAATCCTCAAAGTTGGGGTCACCGTCTACATCAAGAAGTAATTCCCGCGCTGCGCGTTTGAGGGTTTGGGTATTTTCTTTGGAACCATCGAAGAATAATTCGTGCCTCCAGGGGAGGAGTTGTTTAACGCTTGAAGCTAAATGTGGCAAATCATAGAGCATGCGCAGAGACGCGCATGATGAAGAGTTTGGGTGAGGTATTTTCACGCGGTGGAAGAGAATTGGTTGTGCGATTGCGCGGAGGAGATGGTTTGTGCGGGAGAGGGATGTGAGGGGTCGGCGGCATGAGAAGTGGTCATCGGTTTTGATGTTTGTGCAATGGGGGCATAGGGTGGTGCATATTTGTTGGAGGAGTTCAACGGGGAGATTGTTCAAGATTGTTCATTACGCACAGCTTGTTTGCGCCTTTATGTATCAGGGATGGACTGCGGGAGATCAATCGGGATAGGACCGCGTTAGTGAGATCTGAGTGTTGATTGGTTACTAAGGATATAGTCATTGTTAGTGACATCAACGTCCTGTCTTGGATTCTACTGTATATACGTACTTCAAAACGCAGTTTACTTGGAGGAGGGGATATCTCGCCAGCTGCGCAATGCCAATATCTCAAGAGGCGGTCACCGAGCATACGAAGCACGCAGAAGCAGGGTGATGAGAAGTCGAGGTATGAATTTGACCGCTATTTTGTAGCAATCGAAACAGAGAGATATGAGAATAGATCGGTCAGAAAAGGGGGTATTTAATGCGCGCTCAACATATGAAGTTGTAGAGATGAAGGTAACACTGTTATCCGATACCGGCGTCTGAAGATCCCGAGCCCTTCATTACTCGATATCAGAGTAACAATAAGACAATGCAGATATAGTATGGTAGACCATACTACACCATCAACAGATAGTCTCCGATGAGATATTGGCGAATTGGCGGGAAAGGTAGCCAGGATGTCGCCAACGGGGGAAATCATTCGCCAGCTCGAGTGCTTCCCTAGACCAGAGTGATATGCATGTCATGTAGTTGCCAATGCAGTTGTAGCTATACATGTAAAGCGCTCGATGCTGTGGGTGAGTCATAAGAAGTTCCATTGAGGTAGTTTTGTGCTAGAAGGATTCGAGTCGATCCCACAGTTGTACCAGAGATAGATATAAAAGACCGAGTGAAGGCGCCGAAGTGACTCCGAGTGCACAAATCGCACCGGGGTATAACAGCGTTATACGTTCAACATAATGAACAATTCGACATTGGACTGGAAGAAATTGAAAATTTTCATCTTGTGCAATGCATCAGAATAAAATCCGAGTCAAGATCGAAGTGAGGAGAGAAAAGAGAAGTTCGAGAGTTCTACGTCATTACTGGAAGCGGATTAGCCGTTCGGGCTGGAGGAAAAAAGAAATCCCCCGCATTGTTAAAACTTATGCTGGTGAGTCAGTCAACATCTTTTTCTTTACACAACAACTCAGTCAACACACACTCTCACAATGGAATCTGCTCCGGTATTGACTCACTCACTGACTACATGTACTGTTGATCAAGCTAACTCGTCTCAAGTTCTTCATAGATAATCCCAACTTGGGAAACGCTGACAGCTTGGAAGACCACCGAAGTACGTATTCGTCCGATTACCGCCACGCAAAAAAAAAAAGCTGATTGAATAGTTCGCGGATACAACCCCCTCACCCCTCCCAACCTCCTTCAACATGAGATTGCTCTCTCCGAGAAATCCAAAAAGACCGTTCTCCAAGGCCGAAAAGATGCCGCCGCCGTCGTCAAAGGCACCGACCCGCTGAACCGTCTGCTCGTAATTGTCGGTCCTTGCTCGATCCACGACCCCGAAATGGCTCTCGAGTACTGCGATCGCCTGCTCAAACTCAAAGAAAAATACGAAGATACTCTCCTCATTGTTATGCGCTCTTATCTCGAAAAGCCCCGCACAACAGTCGGCTGGAAGGGATTGATCAACGATCCGGATATCGACGGCAGTTTCAAGATCAACAAGGGACTGCGTCTGTCCCGACAACTCTTTGTCGATTTGACTGGCAAGGGTATGCCGATTGCTAGTGAGATGCTGGATACCATCTCTCCCCAGTACACTGCCGACTGCTTATCGCTCGGAGCTGTTGGCGCTCGTACCACCGAATCCCAAGTCCACCGAGAACTCGCGTCCGGATTGTCTTTCCCCGTCGGATTCAAGAACGGTACCGACGGTACGCTGGGTGTTGCTATTGATGCCATTGGCGCCGTCAGACATCCCCACCACTTCTTGTCCGTGACGAAACCCGGTGTTGTCGCTATTGTGGGCACGGATGGTAACGACGACTGCTTCGTGATTCTCCGTGGTGGTACCAAGGGAACAAATTACGATGCTCACAGTATTGCTGAGGCAAAGGAGAATCTGATCAAGAAGGGCTTGACCCCACGTCTCATGGTGGATTGCTCACATGGTAATTCATTGAAGAATCACAAGAATCAGCCCAAGGTGGCCGAGGTTCTCGCTGAGCAGATTGCTGCTGGCGAGACTGCTATCATGGGAGTTATGATCGAGAGTAACATCAACGAGGGTGAGTTTGCATCCTTCCACTGCACGTCATTAGCTAACGCCATTCTAGGCAACCAAAAGGTTCCCCCAGAGGGCAAGTCCGGCTTGAAGTACGGAGTCAGTATCACCGACGCGTGTATCAACTGGGAAGATACCGAGACCGTTCTCGAGAACTTGGCACAAGCCGTTCACAAGCGTCAGAAACTGGCCGCTGCCAACGGTAACTAATGTCGGGACGCTACACCTAGATATGATTTGAATTAGTTGGGAAAAGCTTCATGTTTTTTGGCGATATAATTTGATCTCGGAAATTAGATGCTATAAAAGTTGGAGTTTCGGTCCATGAACAACAAATGATCTTGATAATGAATTGATATTTTGTTGATGTTCAGCTGAGAAAATAAGCTTAGAAAATAAGGAGCGTAGGCTAAGACAAACTCGGACTAGTACGATAGTTGGGTCGGTTTCGTCATAGCGCAAGGAAAACCCAAATGGGGTAACTCACTTTGAATGTTTTGATCTTGACAACTGTTATACTCAGCTTTGCGATATGCTGTTTGCTCATTCTGTTATGCTTACTGTTTGTCTTTAATTTATGCTTTTAGTAATACTCACTGCGCCTGATATTCCGCTTTTTTTGCGACCCGGTCTTGCCGGCGAGAACGATCGTCATACGCGCGACATAGCAAACGAACACATACACATGCCTCGTCGATAGGGATCCTTCTTATATCGTTCCGCGCCTTTTGAGCCACGACTCAAGATGTCGGCTGCCACCAGTATCGCAACGCCGGTCCAGTTCGCGGCAATAGCAGGTTCCACAGCCCCCAGAGACCATCAGATAGACTGGGGCAGTCAAGCGAATGGAGGTCGAGACCTAGCAACGCAGCTCGTGATCAGTGTGATTTTGGGGTTGAGCGCTTTCTTCTCGTTTTGTGTATGTCATTCTTCACCCAAGTTTTAACGTCATCTAATTAATCGACACGAAACAGCTTCTCCGGCCGAAATGGACAGAGCTGTATGCCGCGCGAAGGAAACGGCGCAATGCCGCCTCCTTCCTCCCCGAACTACCGGATAGTTTCTTTGGTTGGATACCCGTGATATACAGGATAACGGACGAGGAGGTGCTGGAATCTGCCGGGTTGGATGCTTATGTTGTATGTGTTGACCAGAATGATGGTATGACGTCTTACTAATTTAATGACTTGCTTAGCTGCTCTCGTTTTTCAAATTCGCTACGAAATTTCTCTCAGCCACCTTCGCCTTTGCTACACTGATAATCATGCCATTGCATCTGAAATATGCAGGTCAATGGGGCGTTCCGGGATGGGACCACGATGATGATGATAACGACGACGATGCACAATCGCTGTTCGCGAGGGACATATTGCTTGGTAATGGAAATAAAAAATTCAAAGGAGACCCAACTTATTTGTGGATATACGTGATATTTCCCTACGTATTCACCGGTATCGCCATATATCTGCTCATCCAAGAAACCAACAAGATTATTCGCATACGTCAGAAATACCTTGGCAGTCAAACGTCGACAACAGATCGCACATTCCGACTATCGGGAATTCCGAATGAATTGCGCTCAGAGGAGAAGATTCAGGAGATTATTGAAGATTTGCATATTGGAAAAGTGGAAACCGTCACCTTGTGTCGTCAGTGGCATGAATTGGATTTGTTGATGGAAGAGCGAAAGAAGATCTTGAAGCCATTGGAGCGAGCATACACAAGGCATCTTGGCTACAAGCAGAAGAGGAGATACAACGATACATTACCATTGGTTCGTGGTACACGTGATCGCTCACCCAGTGTGCATTCTGAGGCTACGGAGCATTCACAGCTACTTGGAAGTGAAGATGGACGGGTTCCTGTCCGAACCGAAGACAAGAAGCGGCCGACTCATCGATTATGGTATGGTCCATTCAAACTGCGATACAAGAATGTCGACTCGATTGATTACTACGAGGAGAAGCTACGTCGCATCGATGAGAGGATTCTAGCCGCTCGCCAGAAAGACTGGCCAGCCACTGATCTCGCCTTTGTCACGATGGAAACGATTTCTGCATGTCAGTTGGTCGTTCAGACCATCATTGACCCTCATCCGACCCAGCTAGTACCCAGTCTTGCGCCGGCTCCTGCGGATGTAGTATGGAAGAATACATATCTCGCGCGTTCGAGTCGAATTTCACGGTCCTGGCTCATTACGGTTGTCATCAGTTTCTTGACTATCTTCTGGTCTGTTCTGCTAGTGCCCATTGCGTCTTTGTTGGATTTGAATACACTTCACAAGGCTATTCCTGGTCTTGCTGATTTGCTTGCGCGACATCCGATTATTGACTCTCTTGTTCGAACTGGATTGCCCACCATTACTATCTCTTTGTTGACTGTGGCGGTGCCTTATCTATACGCCTGTAAGTGCCTTCTCTCCGTTTTAATTACAAATGCTAACAAACCCGTTATAGGGCTTTCGAGTCTTCAAGGCATGACTTCTAGAGGCGACTTGGAACTGTCCATCATCTCGAAAAACTTCTTCTTTACCTTCTTCAACCTATTCTTCCTATTCACCGTGCTTGGATCGGCATCGAATTTCTACGGTTTCCTGCAGAATCTTCAAAATGCGTTCAAAGATGCAACGACTATCGCATCTGCCCTGGCAACGTCTTTGGAAAACCTGTCTAAATTCTACATCAACCTCATTATCCTCCAAGGTCTTGGTCTGTTCCCGTTCCGATTATTGGAATTCGGAAGCGTCGCTATGTATCCTATTAATGTGCTGTACGCCAAAACACCTCGCGAATATGCCGAACTGTCAACACCGCCCAAATTTAGCTACGGATTCACCATCCCCCAGACGATCTTCATATTCATCATCTGCGTCGTGTACAGTGTCTTTCCCAGCTCATGGCTCGTTTGTCTCTGTGGATTGATATACTTTTTTCTTGGACACTTTATCTACAAATACCAGCTCCTCTACGCAATGGACCACCAACAACACTCTACAGGCCGCGCCTGGCCAATGATCTGCAGCCGCGTGTTCTTAGGACTGGTAGTTTTCCAAGTCGCAATGATCGGTGTCCTCGCCCTGCGTAAACTGATCGCGCGGTCCTTGCTCTTAGTCCCCCTTTTGGGCGCCACCGTCTGGTTCACATACTTCTTCGCATACACCTACGAACCATTAATGAAATTCATTGCGTTGCGAAGCATCGACCAAGACCGTCCGGACCGCAACAACGGCAGCGGCAACAACTCAGATGACTCCCTGAGCCCACCACCTCTCCTCTCACCACTTTCGGGCTTGGACCGCGACGCCCTTCCCATTCTCATCGGTGGACGCGAAATTGGTCTCCGACTCAAGAAATACGTCAATCCAAACCTGACCATCCCTCTGGATGGGGCTTGGGTACCGCGCAGCGACGGGTCGATTGTGATTAGACCTAGTGCGGTTGATGAGGAGCATATGGGTGGTGAAGTATAACCATCTACGTATATATACATAACGCATGGGACTATCCCCGTGTTCGATTTCCTTTCCTTTTCAATACTCATCATGGATGTACGCATATCTCTTTTATGGACTGTGGCTATTGTGCTTTTCTTTGTTTTGTTTTGTTTGCTGTTTGCGTTTTTTTTTTTTTTTGTTTTGATGTTTTGATGACTTCGAAGATACCACTGAACCATGCCTTTCGTTTCCCAGCGATGAATAGAATGATCATTTACGCGAAACTATATAATTGATCTCAATTGAATCTTTCGCTACGTAACTCTTAGTTGAAAGTGCATACTGTACATATCGTACACGACATATCAAACTCGGAATTTTATTCTGGTATGTTGTGCACATGGCTATGCCACGAGTCTGTCATAACCCTAACCCAGCAGCCAGCGAGACAAAGAGGCGAGCGAGGCCCGTCCCGCCACATTCCAATCGGGTTTTGCTAATCTGACGAAAGACATTGAAGTGGCGGTATATAAATTGTGCAAGGAAACATGAGTATGCCTTACAGACTTGCAATACGTAGTACGTACAGTAGGAGCTGAAACGACATTCCTAAGCGAAGTTTATCTACAGACTAACAGATTCAGATGAACCGAGGGGTCAGGAATGTAGCTTATTTACGGTACGGGAATAGTTCCTTGCTTTTTTAGGGTTTGAGTTTGAGTCAACCCGTTCTCTGAGGGTGATATGTTTCAGTTGTTCGATGGATGGATGAATGCCACGAGATAATTGACCATGTGAGAGAACGTTCGGAGATCAGGAAGAAGGAAGACTTTCCCGAGTGGCGACTATATCATAGCCATCATGCCATGTCTATCCTGCAATATCCGGAGTAATCAATCGATTAGAGCCCGATGGCTAAGGGAGGGGAATGACAACCCATCTCTGCATGCATTAGATTATGCACAGCACTTAGTTAACGCCCTGTCCTTAGCAGTCTGTACGTATCCTAGGTCCAAGCTGGCAATCGTCATACGCCAGACATCCGTTGCGGCGGTATCCACTGAGCGTGCGACTACTGCAGTATACGCAGGGGTCCTGTAAGAGAGACTCGGGATAGCCTCTCTAGGATAAGGCTGGATGATCTTTTTCTGTACGGAGTCTTCGTGCGCTTCGTGCGACGATGTGCGAACACTTTGATGGGTAGAGATTGTACCCCGCGCTGACGTGAGATCCGCGATGATCGTCGAGGTGGTGTACATGGAGTATGGAGTACCCCAAGCATCGTTATTTTTCTAGATGAAATGTAGATTGTTAGAGTGGTGATGTGTGCTATGTGGTGAAAGACGCGGTGGTGTCTGCATCCGGCATCAAGCCCGTTGGCCGCATTCCTCGGAAGTATGAATCCACGCCCTCGCATGGCATGGGATCTAGACTTTAATAATGAGTCGTAAGACCTAAGAGACGGTGTAGAGGGACTAAAAGAGTAAGAGTAGAGGGACAAGATGAGATCACGGCCCTAGCGTGGACACCCGATTAATTAGGCAATCTTCTAGATGCGCGACTGCCGCCATCGTTCTTTCCTTGCGGCCCTCACCCTTACTGTGTAACATCCACCACCTCAACTACAACATACCAACTATCAACTACCTACACAACAACCTAGTCCTTCCATCAAGCCACCATCTTTATTATTTTTACCTCATCTCTCATACTATCTTATGGCATTGATGCTGTCACGTCAACTTCCCGACTCGTCTAGCGCCATGGATCCTCATTTTCTAGCCGGCTCCGCTTTTGCCTCTGGCTCCCCCAGTAGCGTGAGTAGCACGTCCAACTCCTGGCTGATTGAGGTATTGATCCACCCCTTGGTGACCCCTAATCGGATCCCATCGCCCTCGTTGCGCGAGTCCCCAGTTTTTTCTCATCGTCTCATACCTGTCGGCTAACCGTATCGACGTCAGCCGGACCATGGTCATTGGAACTTCGAATCAGTTATCGTGGCCCAGCCATTCAGGGAGAGAGCCTTGCTCTCTGACTTGCCCTTTGATTAATCGAAATGGCTCCACTCTCCGAATGCCCGTTTCATGGGGCGGTTCTGCGTTCTCGTCAGACTTTTCGCTAGAGGGGCGTTCCATTGTGCTTAGTGGTCGTTAGTGAGTGATCGTCTAATCTCATACGTCTTGCATATCTTGCTGTCTCAGCATCAAAAGGTTTAAATACTTCTCTGCTCGAAGCTTCGCTTTTTGGTTTTCCTGTCTGTTATGTTATGTTATCGATTTACGTTTACTCCGGAACTCCATACATTTCTTCATCAAGCCTCCGAAACTCATTCGACGCCACACAAACGAGTCTAGCAGACTAGCATCGTTCCGCCCGATACATGTTGCGCGTGACCTGCTGATTTTGGTAGCTAGTCTGAATGGGCCGTTCATAGATTGGAACAACTCAAAATCTCGTCAGGGACAACAAATATCATACGTATTCGTTTCTGCTGACTTGGAAATGCAAATGACAGCTCACCGCTGGATCTTGCTTTTGATTCTTCCATCTTCTCCGGGTTAAACTTGGGCGGTCCCTCTTTTTGCATAGTGCCACAGCGTTTGTGATTCCGGTTTTTGAATTCAATTGTTCACTACGATAGTCGGAACGCCTCGTTTGGTCTCGACCTCGAAAGTCTACTTCTAGACCCCGGTTCAACCTCCGTGCGATTCAGTGTCTACAACTTAGTCGCGTTCCAGGGGTTTCTATCCACTGGGTTGGTTTCGGCTTATCGTCTAATTATAGTATATATCTTATATATATATACACGAGAACGTCCATCAAAGCCTGGACGTTTTCGTCGCATCTGCACAGTTTATTATGTCCGGCAGCTCTCACACTGCACCAATGGCGCCTTCTTGGTGGTCAGGGTCCAGCAGTCAATCCACCTCCGGCAGTCTACCTCAGAAGCCTTTGCATTGGTCAGATGACTGGGATCCAGCAACGGAACCTTTTCCAGAACTCGTCATTGAGCCAAGCGGTGTCGAGGGCTCAGCGGATATTATTGCATTGAATTCTTCTGATCATTGTGCGACCACGCCTCTTCAGTCGAAAGGACATCATTTTGGGGAATATCTTTCATCGTCACCCTGTATCTCGGAAGATACGACATTATCTGACAACGACGTCTCATCTCCGGGTAGTTCCAGTCCTGATCTTTTAGCAAGTGGGACGTCGTCTTCAGAAGCAGAATGGCGGGGTATAGGTCAAGCAAATGCATGGGAGCGGATTCCAGCAGCAAACAGGACACCTCCAGAGATCTTATTTCAAATTTATGCCATGCTAAGTCCACGAGACTTTGACAACGCCAGACGAACCTGCTCGCAATGGATGCGCGCTAGCCTGCAGCAAACACTTCTTGAAGGTATGCTGAAAAGGGCCGGCTGGTGGGATGCATGGCGGCGGGACTGCCAGACCTACAAACCTGTTGACGGTGTGGAGGAAAGTCTGGTTTGGCGATTGAGCAAGCGTTTCTCTACCGAGTGTGTACTATCTGGTCGAAAGGTCAACGTTGAGAAGACTGGATTCCTACCGACGGGCGTCGTGGATTTTGGACAGTTGTCGCGGGAATCATTACCAAAAGAGTCTCCGGGATTGTCACGAGATATGTTCAACGGCTCTGCGCCGAGACTTACAGCTGCGCTCCGAGACCCGGCCTTTTCTCGTTCGATCAAATTCAGTGTTAGTACATGTGGTCATTATGTTTTGGTTGCCACAGGCTGTATGATTTATGTGTACTACCTTGGCAGCCGAAAGCGAGGCGACTCGTTACCTCCTCGTATAGCAGATGCCGCACCATCGGACTTGATCCTTGGGGACAACGATCTTGACATTTTGCCTGTGTCAAGCATCGGCTGTCCTTATGAAGTCTTGTCTGCTACTATTGATACTAGTACACCGAAGTTCGTGATTGCTGCACTGCTGCGAGGCCGAGTTGGCATGATCTGCGATATCAAAGGAGTTCCGATTCATACTTCTGCTGAGCAGACTTCGCCCTTTTTGCGCAAGCGCTCCACGACCAGAGAGGATATTCCTGCAGAACATGTTAGAAAGATGGACGAATTCAGAGATGTCATTGCTTCTAGTGCAGTTATTGAGCAGGCCACCACCCCAACCGGGCGACCGCCGATGGCTCCTCGTACTGTTTCCACACGTCGCACGATGAATCGTCTGACCAGAGCGCCGAGAAAATACTTCCACGATCTTTGTTCCGTAGAGGATCCTCCTCGCAGTGTATCAATCTGCCCTGGCCGTCGATGCGTGGCGTTTGGATGCGGTTCGGGTATTGAGTTGCACTGGGTTGATGAAAAGACACAGGAGGACTCTAGGAAGATGTTTCCTCTTTCTCAACCGGCAGAGATCTTGCACTTTCTGCCCAGTCGTGTCGAAATCGATGAGGCATCCAAATTGCGACTGATTTCATCACTAGCCGGCCCGGGTGCTTCCGGATGTCAGTGTCATCGTGCAGCTAACGGTGAAGATGTCGTCTGCCAGTTCCATCTCTCCTCTCGGGTCAACTCATTCACCCATTGGACTCCACGGAAGAATGGTCGTTTGAGTCTGGTCAAGGCGACGCATTGTCATCATTATCGGGCCATGCCGGTTAATGATGGCTTGCACATTCTGTTCATAGAGCCTGTTACTGGTTATCTTTGCATCGGATCTGATGCTCCAATTGGTGGACCGACAAATTTAACCCGCGCAATGATCTGTATACCACCTTCACACCACGGATTAGACTCGACGGAAGATCGCATTCCGACTATATTTGCGGTAGGATCCGATTTGAGCCGAGGTCTACGTATAGTGGCTGCTTATCAGGACCGTATTGTCCTATACACCGTGCCTGTCGATGTGTACAATGTCCTTCGACGAGAGCGACAACTTCAGGGCGACAATGTCATGGGCGACAGTGATTTGGCGCGGGATTGGTTCTTGGACAATGAGCGCAACTCAAAACGTCGCGGCAGTCTAGCGCAGAACCAGAACGGTGACTGGGAGTTTTTGTTGCGAGTGAGCTATCGACCAACAGCTATGCTCTGGCCATTGAAGATTTACGGCAAGGAAATCGGACGTATGGACCGGGTTGTCGAATTCTCGGTTCAAACGTCGAATGGCGGAGTTCGAGTGTGGGCATTTGGTGCATCTGGCGAGGCTCGTATCTTCGATATCGATACAAACACGTCCAAGACACGGCCGAGTATGGATGTTGCTATCAAAGCTTTGAATGTAGCTTCTGATGGCAGTATTGGGTCTGCTCGACTCCAGGACCGCGCAGAATCTGGGCTTTTGTCACCGCTACCCATCAAGGCTACACGGAAACGGAAACACCTTAGCCAACCCGCAGCATTCGATCGGAAGTTGTTGAGCATGTGGAACAACAGCAACACATCCACCAACAAAGCCGACGATACAACCCCTCCCGATCTCGCAGCAGCGCCAACATCTTCCCCATCAAGACCAACAACCGGACTGAGCGCCAGAACCAACCGCCGCCAATCCTTCGCGGCATGCATCATGGACCTCAAGATTCCCGAACTCGGCACCCGAGACGGCCAATGGACAGACCCCAACCGCGCCTCAATGGTCCCATCAACACCGGCCTGTGGCCTCGAGAACGACCATTTCCAGTCCGCCGAATTCCACGACGTGGCCTCTTACGACCCTAAAGAAATTAGAAAGTTCTACACTGTCTGGTCCACGTCTTCGCCAAAGCCATCTGCCGGTCGATGGCGATGATTTAGTATGTATATACACTGATGCGATGCCTATGGCTGATGTGATGACTTTTGATGATATATTTTTTGTTGATTACCCCCACTTGATTATAGCAAGCGTTGCATATTCTATTTTTATGATGTATAAATATATATCTTTCTATCTATTTGCTTCCACATACTTCCGTACAGAGGTCTGCTACTTTCCAAGGTTGATGAGAAAATATTTCATTATCTACCTATGTAATTTTACTATGTAACTTATTGATGTGATGGAGTTCTATATCTTTTGTACGCGCTCACCCCATGAACTAATGATAATCCCTCACTTCGACGCCACCTTCGCCGCATCATAGTACACATCAAGCAAACATCCCGCCGACCAAGCTTGTGTAGGAGACTACAACCAAACGTCAGTCCAGAATCACCTCTACAGAAAACAAAATGGGCGAGAAAGGGGGAAGAAAGAAAGGACATACCGAATCAGCACAATAAGCACCATCCTTATTCGTCAACTCCGTCAACCCTTTCCACGGACTTTCCTTGAGGGCAACTTTACACCCTTTAAGCCGTCTAGTAACCTGCTGAAAACTCTCAGTACGCTCATCCGCTGTCTTTCGTCGCAAGAGATCGAAATGTAGCATCGCCCTTAGAAAGAAGCCACGAGGCCAGAGCCATTCGGGACCTTGGTGGTAGTTTCTACCCTTGGAGGTGGCGAAGTCAGTTGAGTCTTCGGAGTTATTGTAGTTTGGGCGATAGTTGAAGTCTGATGGGTCGAGGGTTGCGACGCCCGTGGGACCCAAAAGGATGGAGTCGGCGAGGGAGAGGCATTGGAGTGCGTGATCCGGGTTGAAGAGGTCCGGAGCAACGGTCATGGCGATGGGGAAGTTGGCGCGGAGTTGGTAGTCTTCGTATGGTTTGCCAGACCTATAAAGATCTTTGTAGATGCCTCGTCTGTTGACGAGGGAGGAGTCAATGTCGTAGTTTTTGTCGTCCGCGGTGTCGACAGGCACATAATAGCAGCGCTCAAAGCTGGATTTGATTTTTGATGCCCATTCGGCGAAGGTGATGATGGATTTCTTGTCGGAGGCTAAGACTCCCTCATGTTCGTACTGTCCGTTTGCGCGAAGTTCTTCGACCCATTTTAGTGCACTATAACACAGCCCTGTAATCTCAATGGCGGCGCCGTCTCGTGGTGTGCCTGGAACCCCTTTGCTTCCAGCCTTTTCGCTTTCGCCCATTTTATCCATCCATGTTCCGCAGTTGAATTGACTGCCTCCGAAGATGATGCCAGTGTCCCAGTCGACATTGACGTCAATCTGGAAGCCCTCTGGTTTCATTTGCACGTCAAGCGCGGGGCCAGCGTTGTATTCTCTAAAGCTGAGACCAGATGCATGGCGTTGGAACACTTCTTGGATGATTTCTCGGATTGTGGATGATTGAGAGTATGCGCGTGGATCGTCATGTGGGAACCATGTATCATCATAAGGTAAAAATCGTCGAGGGACTTTTGCATCCAGAATTTTGATTCCGTCAGGCGCCATCTTGGTGTAATCTTGAATAGCCTGCAGGAAAAACCAGACAGAGTCTCGAGAGTTGTATCGTGGTAGCCTGCCGCTGCTCAACAGGTTAGGAATCATACCGTGTTTGAGAACGCTCGCGAAACCAATGATATGTTCTTTCGCTTCGTCAAAACGACCTGTACAAAGGAGCAAACCGCGAAGTGAGATGAAGACATCACGACCCCAGCATCGTGCCCAATCGACGGCAAAATGTGGAAGACCAGCGGCAAGACTTGGTACGCTCTTGGTTGGCCACAAGGATGCAGATTTGACGTAGCCGACTTGTTGAACACTGACCATGGCTAGTTGATGGATGAATTGCTGGCCATGTTGAATGTTCTTGCTGAATAGCTGAATACCTCGTCGCCATGCGGCAGTGAACGCACTTTGCACAATGATGGCAAAGTATCGCGGGAGAAGAAAGCTGGGTAATGTTCGCACCACATCGAAGCGTGTTCGTAGCCAAGCCGCTGGCGCTTTTAGACGAGTATACATTTCTTGCTTGCTTGCTCGCTCCAAACGACCAACGATGTAGTCCAATGCCCACTGTCCCTGACGAAGGTGGTCGCACAGCGGGTGTCCTAACTCGTTATATCTAATAATGTTCTCGAGTATACTCCACCAACCCTGAAGACCAGCGTAGACTAGCGGACCATGGTTTGGAATACTATATACACCGTCTTGTCCATTGCTAGAGTCCCGTTCTTCAGCTTCACATTTGTAGAGGAAGAAGTTGAGGTCGATGAGATCGAGTTTTGATAAAGCCTCGTCAGCGCCGCTTGTAATGTAGTGATCAAATCCACCTGCATGTTCGGCGCTCGGGGTCCAGGTCTCGAATAGAGCAATGGAGCCAGGGATCAAATGCTCAGTAACGGATACATCGGCATCATCTCCATTGATGCTGACTGTAGCACCTTCGATGCCGACCACTTTACTTGGCAGACCTCGTAGAGAATTCTGATCTTCCAGAACGTCCTTTCGAGATTCATCACTAACGTCGACTTCGAGTTTCCAGCTTCCGAGTAGTTTGGCATGAGTACCAGTGAAGTGGGTTGGTGCTAGTATACCATTTCCATTGCCATACCCAGGGAATGCAGTATGAGCAATCAAGAAGATACCTTTCCGTGTCTTTGGATGCACTCTGTGGACTGTGATGTATTCTCCGTCATGATGGATATATGTTTCATCATATCCTTCTTTGCCCATCTTGGTATGAAGCTCGTTTAGAAGCTTCTTAATTCCACCGATGCCACCCTCGCCGGGACCTACTTCAAGAGTCTCGCCTTCGGAAAACTTGGAGGTATACAAACGAGTTTCAGAAACAAGATCAATAAGTTTGGGGTATATTTCGTCGTATCCCATAACACTGCCAGTAGCAGAGGCACACATTGCAACCAATGCAGCATTCGATAATGTATCTCTTGCGTCTCTCTTCTGAGCCGGAACTTCATTATCGTGCGTACAATCCATGAACAGGGCATGAACAGGACTTTGACGGATATGCGTAATCGTCTCCTGCTTGTTCGACGCTGGAGAAGATCCCGTAGGAAGATCCAACTCAAAGCTTCCAATGGGTCGACCGCCGTGTCGGTGAACCAGACGACTCAGCTCAGCGGTGCTCCATGCTTGCATAGCCTCTCGAATTAACGCGCTTAGACCCAAACGTTTCACGAAAACATAGTCAGTCTCTTCAGATCCAGTGAAAAGCTCCGCGAAGACAGTGAGATTAGGGCGCACTTTGCGTGCTTCATCGAGGAGATACTCGGCCACAGGCAAAGGAGTAGAGTGGCAGTTATCCACGCGGAAACCTGAGAAATACTTTGCCATAAGGCGTGTATATTTGGCCATGTACTCCCAGAGGAACGGATTATCATCAGGCGACGATCCATATCTCAGCTTGACACAATCACCCCACACGATGACTTCTCGACGGAGATAAGCCCGCGAGCCTGGTCCGGCGTTGTCTTTCATAGCATCGGCATTCCAAATCCAGCCATTGTTGACCAAGGCCAATGATTTGGGATTGTGGCGCTTGGTTGTTTCATTGACAGGCAGTCGTGTGAAATAGGTTTCAATAAGAGCACTGGACTTGGTCACAGGTCCTAGCTTTGGACCGTGATCATCAATCCTGACGTACTTGATGCGATTGAGCAATTGATCTAAGATAACTTTAACGTCTGCGTCGTATTCCTCATAGAATGGTTGGTTGACCTCGTCGAGAATATGGCCTATTTCCGATTCCACAGCCGAGCTGTCTGCTGTGTCTTTCGGACCGTATAACGTAGTAAGCAAGCGTGAAGCTGCTTTCTCATCGACCTGCCTATCAAATCTTCCAAGAATACGAGAAGCATTCGGAAGAGCGTTTTGACGGATAAAGTCTGCTTTTTGCTTCAAACTCCACGACTGAGCACCCTCAATAGGCTTTGCAGTCGCTGAGCTAGTTGTCCACTCTTTGATGATTCGAGCGGCATTCTCTTTTACGTCCACAACGTAAAACTCCCATAGTTTGATCGCATCAATGACATGCTTGCGCATTCCAGTGATCACTTTTAACAGATCGTCCACGGTGCGGAATTCCGTCGGCAAACCAAGTTTCTCCAAATCGTTGCCGTAATTGAGCAAAGCAGTATCAAGTTCCAAAGCAGCTTCTAACCACGGTGCTGTTTCGACATTATACCCAGCCTCGGGATGTTCCTCAAGCCACTTGCTGTTGTTTGCAGTATGATTCCAGACGACGTCGGTCAATGCTAATAAACCGTATTCCTTGTTCATTTTCTCCACCAGCTCCGCGACATCCTTTTCGCCATTGGGGAACGAATCCGAATCGAATTGCATCTGGTCGTAGATACTGTAAGGTGAATTAGACGAACCGCGTTGCATCAGCGGCGTGAAGTGGATCATGTTGTAATTCCGTTGCGATATGCCGCGTAGGTGACTGTCCCAGTCTGTTGGGTATTTGCCCATGAATTTGGATATAACCGAGAATATCGAGAGGGCATCAATGGGTAAGTCCGCACCCCGCAGCGACAATGCTGGCGATACGTCGACATAGTGAACTTCGCTTTTCTCCTGTTTCTGCGAGGGAAGTGAGGACGCCGTGAATTCGGGGAGGGGCGAATAGGTGGCATAGAAAGCAAAAGCTCCCGCCTGGGTTATGGGTACGTCGATATGGATATCTTTGTTAAAGTCCGGCTGAAGACTGTCATTCTGGAGTCAGTTTTAGGCCAATACTTTCCGGGTGCAAAACCTTACATGAATTGGCGAAACTTTGATCGATCAAATTCGGCGCCTTCCTCTGGTATGTTCGTCCACAAGCTTCCCTCTCTGCAAATGGAGCTTGTGCCTTCGATCACGAAGCGTAGCACATAAGCGGGGGTTGTCGGAGGTGGTAGGTAGATGTACCCGCCAGGAATATCCGGCGCACCGTCATCTGTCAGCGGCAGCAGATAGACCTGTCGTGGGCCGCCCATTGTGAATGCGCAATGACTGAAGAAGAAACGAGGAGGTGGTGGTGGTGGTTATTGAATTGTGAGAAAGGAATTGCGCGGGCGTGTGGGATTGGAAGGGATTTATTTGGCGTGAGCTAGCTCATGGTCGGTCAGCCAGGTGACCCAGGTCAGTACGTACATGTAGTACGCTAGGAGAGTACACACAGACTCTGCATATCCACAATGACACAGACGGCTTACTGTACCATCTACCTACTACATCTAGTAGGTAGAGTTTAGAGAGAGAGGAGAGAGGTGTTGATGGTTGTGCCTACGGAGTAGTGTGAAGGACTTCCCGGCTTTTGGCAGGCCCCGCGGCCTAGGCCGCCCATGACATCATGCGGCATGCCTTGGTACCTGAGGCTGCCCTAGCCTCTACCCTTAGCTAAGAACAGTATACTGTAAGCATGTACGGACATACTACTCTAACACGCAACAAGAGAATATCAGACCGCTCATGCAATTATTATTAAACTCATTCTCAGGCAATAATACATCATCGTATAATACCAATCCTCTTTCTCCCTATGCTCCGCCCTTCTCTCTAACACCGTACATTCAGCAGACACCCCCGCCAAGAAGAATAAGTTCCAAGCAATCCGATAAATTAGAGCTTGGACTCAATGAACGCAGGAAGGTCCTCAACATTCATCTCACCATGCAGAATGCCTATCAAGAAGTTAGCAACGGACCTGTCGAGTCGGAGGATACAATAGCTTACGGTAAACAGAAGTAAATAGGGGATACTCCTTTTCAACTTGCTGGTTTTTCAAGAACTTGTTAACTTCAACAGCAGTCGTTGTGCCTTGAAGCTTCTGGCCGTTAAGCTCCGTCTGTTCGATTTCCTCAATGGGAACACCTCGCTGCACGCTCAGCTTTGCGCAACGGAAGTTGCGCCCACCACTACAACTGGTGATAAGATCCGCAACACCGGCACTTTCTTCGGTGAACGTTTTCGGGTCAATCGAATTGGCGAAGAATTGAGATCCAAACTTGACCATCTCCAACATACCCACGCGCATAACGGCGGCCTTGGCATTGTCACCCCAGCCCTGGCCATCGACAAACCCAGCAGCAACCGCAACGATGTTTTTAAGCGCACCTCCAAGAGCGACACCGGCAACGTCGTTGACAACACGCACGTGGAAGTAAGGGCGGTGGAACAATGTTTTCAAGAGACCGTGGTCAATTGGTGGGTAGTCGTTAGGCAGAGGTCGAAGCTTGACTTTGGAGTACTGTCCGGAAGAATCCTTGTGCTCGAAGGAGACGAGGTCCACGTGTGATTGGGAGGGCGAGCCTCCAGTAGGGGTAGGTGCCTTGGAGTCAAGATGAGGAGGGTCGTAACCAATCGTAGTCTCGCACCAGAGCTCCTTAGCGACTTCGTTTGCAATATTGGCACCCGAAAGAGCACCACAGTAGATTCCAAGCTTCTTCCCAATTGTCTCGGAGAAGAGACTAACTCCCTCTTGAGTCACATCCACACCCTTAATGCAAGAGATACCACGAGCATAAGGAAGGATCTTGCCCTGAAGCTGATCGCAAATGCGGATGATAAACTGGTGTGGGACGACGAAGATCAAAATTGTAGAATCTCTAACCGCATCTTCTAACGAAGGGTTGGCATGGAGGTTTTTTGGGAGATTGACGTCGGGAAGGTATTTGACATTCTCGTGGAGCCCATTGATCACATCCGTCAAATTCTGGGGACCCTGGCAAAGGGGGTTGCTAGATTTGAAATGTATGCCGCACTTTGGTACCTCGACCTTCTCTTCAAACACCCACATCTCGACCGTCTCGTGGAAGATGTCGCTGCGCTCTGTAGCATTTTCGGAGATGATTTTCGAGATTGCGGTTCCCCTGGATACAATTAGCTCACAAAAATCTCCAGCAGGAAACATTGTACTACTCACCAGTTACCGGACCCGATAACGGTCACCTTGTGCTTCTTCGAGTTCGTATTGAGCAACATTTTGGCTTGGCTGTTTTGAGGGGTAATAGAAGAACGACGAATGTGATGTTGACCGCGCAAGGGCAATGTGGTGTAACGGCAGGGTAATATATTCGGGCGATGCGAAGCGGGCGGCGCTGAGAGAGACGTAATCGAGGTCGAAGTGGTGGTGGTGGTGGCCAGAGATCGTCGAGGCAGGCTTCGGGCAAGAAATCGGTGAGAGACCAAGAATTTTCTCAGAGTGGTTGTAGTGGTGGCAGGATGTGACGCGAGCTTGGAGTAATTCATCAATGGGGCGATGGATGAAATAGCAACACAAAGCCCTGTAAGATAAGAGATCTGATGTCAGAGATTCAGCGTATTTGTTGACAGCAAAGGGACTGCGTACAGTAACTGTTCCTAGACGTCACATGCGAGTCCCTCTTTCTGGCTGGGCCCGCCATACCTACATTCTTCGGGAAGGCGTCCGAGCCACTCACTACATTTTTTTCATCCGCACTACCAGTACTACGCACATGCAACTGGAACAAACGCCTTGATTTCTTGTTTAGTGCCATTTGTTTCTGCTCATTTATCTCTTATCTCGTCATTCACATGGTATGCATTCTATGATCGCCAGTGCAGACCACGTCTAACCGACACAGGCTCCAGTCCCTCCAACAAGTCGCAAGGCATCCAGCGGCCGAGGCGCAATGCCTTCGGCCAACAATGGCCTTTTCCCAGATGACTTCCGAACCACCAAAAAGGACAAACGTTTGATCAAGCACTCGGTCTTTGTGAACAAGGTGGCAAAATCTCAGAAGAAAACACCCAAGCGACGACGACCCTCGAAAAAGCTTGTCGCCAATCTCGATTCCCTCGCCGATGCCTTACCAGACGCTGACGATGAGACTCCCTCGGCCGTTGCCAACCAAGCGAACATTATCAAACACAAGACATTGAAGCACCGCCCAGGGGCTATGAAAAGGAAAGAGAAGATGGAAAAGTTGGAGCGTGACAGGTTTATCAAGAATATGGCACAAATGAGTGCTATCGAACAAGCTGCACCGAAATCGCAACAGCAAGCCGAAACTAGCTCCACGTCGAATCGATGGGCGGCTCTTCGAGGCTTTATCTCGCAGACTATGGATCACCAGCCCGCCTTCAAGAACGCGAAATGAGTTACATGGAGGCTTGAAACATGTTATTCATAATCATCAACATCGGGGCCATTGGCCGAATCCCAGCTTTGGCTTGGGTTGACTTGAGCGACGGAGGCATTTCAGACACATTTCAAGATGCGATCGCTCTTGCGCCTCGGGTGAATTCAGTCAGCAGTTTCATATCTCAGGGGATGTAGCTCTGACGATATCAAAGCCCAACACTCATATATTCGAATCGTACTGATATCTGCGCGAGTTTGGTTCTTCCAGAATAAACTTTGCCTAACGACTGGATAGTTGAGCTCTTCAGCAACGTTTTCAGTGTCCGGCCTAATCATGGCGGCGATATTCCAATGTGTATATAAAGGAACAGCTTGGCGGCGAAAAGGGGTCGAACTATAATGAATCTACGTTACCAATGAACAAGAAATACAGGAATATACGTATTGCTGAAAAGTACCCGTTCTACTCTCAGATGCCCTTCCGTCCTGGATGTTCAGGGCAGGCACCTTCCGCTTTTGCCAACCAATGCGGAAGGGACCTAGAGACCTAGCTTCTATCCGAACAGAACCATCTCACCTGGCACATACTCTTTTGACCACTTTTACTGAATCTCATCTTTAGCATGAAGGTGTTTAGACTGTTCTGCACAGTCTTGATATTGGTGTGCTTACTGTAACGTTACTTGATACGCCTTCTTATATCACTTCGGGCTCCACCATCGATGCCGTTCTCTACCGCTGAAGATAACTCCTAGCTCGACCGAACCTCCTCACGTCCACGCAAACTTCATTAACCATGCGCGGCTATCGTCAGAGTCTGGGCAGGATTGCGGAGGTTTCAGAGGCTTCAGCTGCTGACTCGGATAGTTACGCTCGAAATACACCTCACAATGGAATAGAGTCGGGGCCTGCTGTACATTTTGTGGATCAACTTGACGGCGAGAATTCAAGGCTTGGAGAGAAGTCACCCGAAGAGGGATCTCGGAATGCCAAAAATAATCGTGCGTGTATATGGACTCGACGTCGGGTAACCTTGGCGTACGTTGGGTTTGTATACTGAATGTCTGTTGAACGAGAAAATGACTTCTAACACACCATGCAGTATATTCATTGTCTATTATCTTACGAGCCTTCAACTACAAATCAGCAACCATCTCATCGTCCACACCATGAGCACTTTCGGGAAGCATCATCTAACAGCGACGAATGGAATTGTTGCCAGCATCATCGGGGCTGTGATCAAGCTGCCAATGTCTAAGGTGGGCAATACCTGGGGGCGAGTTGAGCTATTTGTTGCGGTCGTGCTTGTAACAATATTTGGTAGGGAGTGATCGAAGAAGAATTGAAGAAATCTGCTAACAACCTCTAGGTCTCATTTTAGCGGCAGTTGCTAAGCATCTGACGCTGTTCATGGTTGCGCAGGTAAGCTGCCATGGGCTTTTGTGATTCATGTCTCATGGCTAATGAGACAGGCTTTGTGTTGGATTGGTTACGATGCAATCTCGTATATCCTTGGTATTGGTATAGCCGACATAACCTCCATCAAAGACCGCGGTTGGCTGTTCGCGGTCAGCAATTTACCACATCTTATCAACACGTTCGTCGGTCCTATTGCAGCTCAATCGCTTCATAAACGCGGCAACTGGCGTTGGGCCTATGGTGCCTTTGCAGTCATTTTACCACTATTTTCACTACCGTTGGCAGCCACGCTCTTTGACGACCCTCGAAGGCTCATGCAAACGACCCAGAAGTCTCCAGTGCCATCAGAACCTTTGAAGCGCCGACAGAAAGTATGGAGAGTAACCAGAAGCCTTTTGGTGGAATCTGACGGTACGGATAGATATCCTGTTCTATGATAGTTAGCAACTAACTGCGTTACTAGTTATTGGCTGCATTCTTCTCGGGGCGTCTTTCGCCATGCTCTTATTGCCCCTCAGCTTCGGAGTGTTCTCACAGAAACCTTCAAAGGCTCCTCGTTTAGCATTCATGCTCGCTTTGGGTGTCTGTCTGCTGCCCATTCTCGTGATGTGGGAGAGACACCAGTTCAAGACTCGCAATGTCGCATTCGGTGGCTTGATCAACCCAACTATGCTCGGAGCGTGTATTTCCAGCGCAGCGCTCTCTACCAGTTTCTAGTATGCATCTTATTCTTTTCATCGTTGAAATTCTCGGCTAACTCATTTGGCGCAGCTGTTTAGATTCCTACTTTTTGTCGTACCTCCAAGTGGTCCATAATCTTACAGTATCAAAAGCGGGATACGTGCACAATGCCTACATTGTCGGCTCTTGCTTCTTCGCATTATGTACTGGAATGTAAGTCAAAAACCTTTGCCCAGAATATACATGTTCTGACCGTAGTAGCTCGATTCGCCTCAACGGAAAATACACAACCTTGGCTCTTGCGGCTACTGCTTTCGATTTTCTTGCCACAGGTCTTACCATAATTATCCGTCAAGCAAACAAAACGCCGTGGCACATCATTGCAAATCAACTGATGCTATCTTTCCCCGGCGGTACAATGGGAATTTGCGGGACGATTGCAGTAATGGCGGTAGTTGAAACTTCAGAGGTACCAATATCGCTTGCCTTGTTTAGTCTTTTTACAGGACTGGGTGCTGCCACTGGACGGGCCGTTGCATCAGCCCTATACATAAATTATATGCCTAAGTTGTTGGAGCAGTACCTCCCTCTTGATGCGAAACCATGGGCCAAAATCATCTACGGAAGTCTCAACCAGCAACTCAGTTACCCGATGGGCAGCGCAGTCAGACAGGCAATCATTCGAGCTTATGAAGAGTTTATGCGGCATACGTGCATTGCAGGGCTGGGATTCCTGCCGATAGCTTTACTGTTAGTGGCACTATGGGAGAATGTCAATGTCAATGAATTGCACGAAGGAAGGCGGATAGTGGTCTGAATAGAACCTCGGCGCGATGGACTTTTGGTGACAAAATCATTCTTAAATGTTACAAGATATCATTATTCAATTTGTTGCTACCAGGCATGGTACTACTATATGAGATATTTTTAGATAGGATCGACAATTCATCGTTATTATTCTTCCTTTCGAAAGCTGACCAACTTACAATCAATCAATTTAGACGGAAGAGAGGAGGCATCAAAGCTACTTTGGCATGCATCCTTCGGGACATGGCAGGATACGTGGAATCATGCCTGGAGCTCCTGGAGGCAAAAATCGATGGTGATTTCCCAATCGGGAAGGCTAACCCTAAAGCCATCCGCGGCCGATCCCGATCACGTTTATGCCTCGTCTGACCGCCCGGGCAGGTTGATAAGGGATCATCTAAACCCACCTGCGTCATCAACCCGCCAACTCTCTCACGCGTCAAATATTTGTGACACCAAGATAGACAAACTACAAAATGTTTCGTCGACAGCGCGCCACTGAACCCGATCCGGTATCCCGGAATCTTGGGAACATCCTGAAACCGATGCCCATCATGATTTGGGGAGGACAAGCAATGCACTATCTTGGAGTGCCAGTAGTATTAGGTGTGAATACTGGCTTGGGACCTCATTTCTTTTTCGAAACTAATAATTCTGTGTTAGGTCTACACGATAGTGGTGCACGATGAAGATTACCAACCAGCGATTCAGAAATTGGTTGATGCTGGGTTCCAGCCCTCAAAGCCTCGCCGCGAACCTGCCCCGGAAATCTTGGAATCACTACCCGATCCTCAAGCTGTAATAGACGAAATCAATTCAGAATACCGACGTCTAGATGAAGCGACTATAACGTTCGATTACCCGCAAAACTCATTGACGTCCGAATTCCCAGAGGATACGATTAAGAATACACAACTGACTTTATTACCCAACTCATTCACGCATCTCCCGCCAATCAACGACTCAAAATACGCGGGTGACTATATCATACATGATAACATATGGTATCCTTGCGAACGGGCATTGGCATCGAGTTTTGTTCAGACCGTTATTGATGACGAGGATGCCAATCAATATTCGCGCTGGATCAATGTGCTCAACTCCTGGATATCTTTTATGATAGGGTATCTCGATGTCAATAATGATATTTTTGATGATTGGGATCTTCTTGATGAGCGGGCAAAGGATTGGTTTAGTGAGAACTTTGGGAGGGCCCATGAAGAAAAATTTGGCCCTTGGGATCGGCGCATCTCAAAGCGCCTTGGCTCCGATAAAGAAATGCCGGTCGATGCGAGTGGTAATACTCTGGGTTAATTTCGGTAAGTCGACTGTTTCCAACATCATCAGTAGATAACGTATTGCCGATGCAACGAATATCAAGCGTTTCAACCATCATTAAAGGGCGGCAAAGTGGAACTCCTGTCTTCATGTCCACGCTTGATCGGGATTTCCAGAAGAGTGCAGATAAAGCGTCGGCTTGTGCCTGCTGCTCATCGTCTCAGAACCCCAAGATACCTACAGAACACATCAGGTATCAACCTCAAAGTTTCTTAAGGAGAATTCTCGATCGTGCCGCATGATATTGCATACTTAGACCCGGGGAACCTAAAGAGAATGTCGTAAACAATCCAGAACTCAAATATATCAGTACCTATCCTCCAGCTAAATTCCCAAACGGGGCACTACGCGCGATCATGAGGTCTACTTTCTTTCGCTGTTTCTGTTTTGATGTCACTGTGTAGTTACCTAATAGACTAGTGCTCTGTCCCTCGTGCAATGTTTCGTCGCGGTTAAGGATCAAGGGATATTGATCAGTTATAAATTCTGACTGCACCATACTTCAGATACTTATCTGAGATATTAAATCGTTTACGAACGAACAAGTTCACCCCGGAAGGTTCCTCAAAAAATCTGGCGATAGATATCGCCTTTCCCAAAGAGGCTAGAGGGATCTTGATAGTACCTGCAATTTGATTGGCGGAAGGTGACACCAAGCCTTACTAGATCGAATCTAGCGTGCGATGGCTGTGAGCTTATCTGGGCAGCCCGATAAGAGTCCAGTTTTTGTGTGTGGCACGTGGATCATTGTTTTTCAACTGCTTTGTCTCTTCTTCCTATTTCATTTCGTCTTGTGACTTGTCTGTCTTTTGGTTGTTGCTATCCGATATAAATCGCCTTCTCGGCATGATTTGATTGTGTGGCATTCTCAGTATCAATCAAACCGGGATCCCTGTCAACCGATAAGAGCAGGGAGCAGCACAACTGATTATCTACTTCAAAATGGCTTTCAGCCATGGCGTAATTGCCCCGGACTCAGAGAAACAGGTGAGCTTTTCGATACTACTTATAGAGATGAAAATAAGTTAATCATTGGTATAGCTTCTCATTCCACCAACTTCGGAGTGCAAGCCGAACTCCCGGCGATCAAGCCGATGGATGCTGATTGTCAAGATTGCCATCACAACAACAGCAGCAATTTTATACCTGTTCATCTTTTCCCCTACGTTAAGACCTTATATTCTTCCGAGCCCATGGAGGGCTACGTCTCCTGCAGTCGCACTAGACGACAGCTTCGGTGCTGTGGCGAGTGAAAGTTCGATATGTAGTACAGCTGGGATTGATATGTTGAAAAACGGAGGAAATGCCGCGGATGCTGTAAGCAATAACCCCAATAAGTGGAGTTTCATCTACTGACTTGGTCAAGATGGTTGCAACCGTTTTCTGTGTTGGTGTAATTGGTAGGAGTCTCCCGTTCCTACAACTGTGAAATATATTAGGCTAATGAATAGTTAGGTATGTATCATAGTGGAATTGGAGGTGGAGGTTTTGTGCTTGTCAGATCGCCTGATGGTACCTATGAACATGTCGATTTCAGAGAGACTGCGCCGGCAGCAGCATTTCAGGATATGTTCAATGGTAATAAGCGGGCATCTGTTGTCGGGGGGCTGGCGAGGTAGGTTTAGTGTTTTAACTATAACTAAAAACTCATACTGATATAAATGTGCAGTGGCGTTCCCGGCGAAATTCGAGGCTTGGAATACATACACAAAAAGTACGGCACCTTAGAATGGTCGACACTCCTTCAACCTGCCATTAGAGTTGCTCGAGACGGATTCCCGATAACGGCAGACTTGACTCGCGCCATCAATGCCAGTCTTGTCGACCACCCTGATTTTCTAAGAACCGACCCGTCATGGTCGCTAGACTTTGCGCCAAATGGCACTTTATTGGGACTTGGGGACATTATCTATCGGAAACGCTATGCCGATACTCTTGAGAAAATTGCGACTGAAGGGCCAGATGCATTTTATACTGGGCTTATTGCTGAAACCATGATTCAAGCAACCCAGGAAGCCAATGGGACAATGACACTGGAGGACCTTCAACGCTATGAGGTCTTGATTCGTGATACCAAAGAGATCGATTATCGCGGATACAAGATTACCAGCACATCAGCTCCGTCTAGTGGGACTGTTGGATTGAGTATATTGAAGATTTTGGAAGGCTACAGTGATTTCTTCCATCCAGAGACCAAGCATCTGAGCACTCATCGACTCGACGAAGCCATGAGATTTGCCTACGGCCAGGTACGCTGCATACTAGTACTTTGGGCTTTTGTGTTTTGCTAATGACCTGGCTTACTAGAGGACGACTTTTGGAGATCCATCCTTCTTACCAGGCTTACGTCAACACGAAGAAGACATGCTGAATGACACCGTTGCCTCCGCGATTCGGGGCCGGATTTCTGATTTCCACACTCAAAATGTTTCGGCTTATGACCCAGATGGTCTTGAGAGTCTAGACACGTACGTACAGTTTACTGAATTGGGAATGAATACCATGGCTAACTGATGCAGACCGGGAACCTCGCATGTGTCGACTGCGGATCGCTCCGGACTTGCATTGTCTTTGACAACCACGATCAACCTCTTTTTTGGTAACCTGATCATGGTTCCAGAGACGGGCATTATCATGAATAACGAAATGAACGGTTGGTCTTCTATCCCGCGTGTATACGACTTGTACTAATAATTGATCCATAGACTTTTCCATACCTGGTTCTTCAAACGAGTTCGGCTACGCTCCTTCCCCTTCAAACTACATCCAGCCAGGGAAACGGCCACTATCATCCATAACACCGATGATCGTGGAAAACGCAGATGGTTCACTCTATTTCGTTACCGGCGCCGCGGGCGGCAGTCGTATCATCACAGCGACAGTTCAGAGTGTTATTAATTTGATCGACAGAGGAATGACTCCGGTACAGGCACTTTCCGCACCTCGCCTTCATGATCAACTCATCCCAAATTTGGCCGCTATGGAAGCCGATTTTGACGATGATACTATTAAATTTATGCGAGATCGAGGCCATAATGTCACCGAGTTGATTATTGGTGCCAGTTCTGCACAGTGTGTTCGATTGTTGTTGAATGGTACGTTTGAGGCTGCTGGTGAACCAAGACAGAAGAATTCCGGAGGGTTTGCTATATAGATGTTTTTGGGCAATATAGATGCCTTGACAAATGAAACCTAGTATAAAAGTAAATCAAGAAAAATAGAAGGCGATCTTGTGCCTGAGGCACGCATGCGTTGGTCAGGCACCAATGATTGGCAGGCGGTGAAGCCATACATAAGTGCGCGCCTATTCCTCGCCTATGACTTGCTCCATGCCAAATCCCTGCCCTGTCATCTCTTTCTTTGCGAGAGCTGCTAAATTTGTATTCTGCATCGTTACATATCTTTATTCCTACCAAATACTCCGTACAAAGCAACCTCTCCGCACCCTTGCCGCATAAGACGACGGACAATAGCATTATTCCAGACCAGCTACGGCCCTTCTACACCCCGCCCTTATACCCTGACAGTTAGCTGCCCACGTCACATCAAGAACCCACATCAACACTGAAGCAGACTGCGTTGGGCTTTCTACAACCGTTACCGTGCAGGCTTCAGGCCGCATCATGCTCCCTAACTGGACGACTGCGCAAGAGTTGGTCGACCAGGCCCCGCTTCGCTGTGTTGTCCAACCTCTCTCAATGACACTGGTGACTCTCTGAGGTGCGACTCACGCAGTATAGCTGCCCTATCACAACGGTGGGTGCCCCGCGCGCTTCCCTGTCCAAACATGTTGTCTAGCGTTCCGCTGATTTGTTAGGCGAGGTAGAAGCGATTCGCTTGAAACTCTCCGCTCATTAGTCAACCACCCTCTTGCCTCCGGATCATGTCGTCGAAGCTGCGAAACATACTTAGTGACCGCGATCTGGACAAAGGGAAAACAATGGCCAAGTCTCCCAAGAGCAAAGACCGAGAGAGAGATGTGGAGAAGGATAAAGAGAAGCGTCGGTACTCCCGTCCGTCCCATGGAAAACGAACGGGCACGTCAACCAGGGATCGCGACTCCACCATGACTTCGTCCACCTCCAGCTCTCACACTCGCACACGCAGGTCGTCCATGCCGGAGATCGACAGCAATACGGATTCTGCTACCACTTCATTCCTCGACTCGCGAGCAAGTCTTCCCTATCCAGCTCTAAACAAAGCACACAGCAAAGTGGCATTATGGGGTAAACCCGATCCTGCGCGACAGGCAGAGATTCCTACTCCAGATCCTACTGATGTTGACCACCACGAAAACCGCACGACTTCATCGCGCAATGGACACCGTCATGGAACCCCTCCAAGTCCACCACTCACCGCCGACCAACGATCCTCGAGGGTGGGAAGCTCGGCAGGCAGCAAACACAAGGATAAAGAGAGGGATTCGAAGGTGAAAAGCCGCAAAGACCCAACACAGTCAACGTCTAGTTTGGGTCGTGATAACGAAGATGGCTCGCGAGTGAGCACAAAGTCTCCCCGATCAAGCACCCCGATCAAGGTTCGGCTTCGAGATTCGCCTACACCCCATCGTACATCTAGCCACCGGGCATCGAAATCGACATCACAGGGATCTGATATTCCAAAGCGGGCTGCGAGCCACAGCTCTAGGGCGTCACATTCGATCGTTCACAGTACCGACAATATTTCACAATATACGACTGACTCTGATGCGACGTCGATTGCCCCAAACCAGTCCCAAGTTCCGTTACGATCCCAAGTTCGCTCACCTCAGAACCGCCCAAGGAAACATTCGCCTCCGATCGAGGTGTTTATTGAAGAAGATGAATCAATTATCAATGGAGATCACAATCATGCCTCGCCTTCGCTTCCTCCGCCGCCGCCTCCACCTCCACAAATGCCTGTCGCGCCGCCCAGGGTAGATTATTTGCTACAAAATGGCGGTTTGCGATATCCGGTACCTAAACACCTTCTCGGAGCTGCGAACACGCCAGAGCAACCTATTCAGCAAAGTACTATTGTTCAAGCATTTGAGCCCTATCATCGCTTATTAGACGACTATAATCAGGTTTTGTCAAAGAATGGATCTCTTGCGGTAGCTACAGGTTATCGATCTGTGGCTCGACGGTTACTCGATCGGTTGGAAGCGGTCTTTGCAAGAGACATATCGTCCGAAACTTGTCAATGCGTGATGTGTGATGGCCAGGAGTCTGACGAGATGACCACGGGTGTCAGCTGGGGCGAGGTTTTGGAGCTAGTCTCTGGCAGGCGCGAGTTACCTATTTGGCCTCCGTTCCATATGCCTACACCCACACAAGATCAGATTGCTCCGGGAGACGAGCATATTCCTATGCAGAAATTGGATATTGATGTGCCAGAGGAATATCGTGACCACTACGTGCGCCAATCTCGAAAGACAAAACAGGCAGTTGACAAATGGCTCCTTGGACAAACGGATACGAACGCGCCTGAAGAAGTAGACGACGAGACGCTCGCCTTTGCAATGATGACATATCTGGATAACGAACAGAGAGACATATTTTGTACGCTTCTCGGCATCAAATCGTCGACTCCAGTACCGAGAAGCGCAACGCCCGCTCCGCGCCCACGTCCTGAACCTCTGATTGCTTCTTCCTTGGCTATACAACGCTTGTACCGTCTGGCTGCTCCCGCTCGAGACTCTGAGACAGCACTCTACATGCTAAAGAACCCACTGATTCATAACGTTCTTGCGACACTTGCAGCGATAAGTGATGATGAATGGGAGATTCTTATCTCTGGCCGCTTTGATGGCTTTTTGCGAAGTGGTGCCGAGGACGCCTTTGCACCATCACGATCTGCTAGCCGCGCGGGAACTCCTTTCATTACGCCCTCTTCTCGTGGACCTACACCCTTCCAGATGGACCCTACCTTTCGGCCGATGAGTCAGCCGTACGGCTCGACTATTTCAGCGTCATATGGTGCTCCGATTGGGCTTGATGAAGACACGGAGATTGCCGTTCTGGCAGAGATCGAGAAGGACATCTTTCAGAGCATGGAAGCACTTGAGGATGCATTCGAAGCACTACACTGCAAGGCCGAGGCTGTACGACGTGCACTACGTGAAAGAGGAGCCGGGTTATCGGTTGCTAATCAGGCACGTCGAGGTTCCGCTACCAATCTCGATGCGCGACTCGGTACTCCAGCATCCATGGCCGGAAGTCTCTGGGAGAGCGGTCTAGATGAAGACGACGGAATAGACGACGACATGTCCCTTGCCCCAGACGACTCTGCAAGCAACATCAGCTCGAACCGACGACGCCGACCAAAACGAAGAAGTGAACGACGTACGCCAGCGCCCGTTGAGGAAGAGGACGAGGAGGAAGACGATGAATACAACGCAAGGCGCATGCGACGCAGATAGTTTTGTTTTTGTTTATGACCCGGTACCAGTCCATCATGATGATGATGAAAATGACAGATGATGAGCGATACGATATGCATTCAATGATTGATGATACCACACATCGCCAGAACTTATCTAGGTGTTATGTTTTGTTCTGTTTTGCATTTTGCATTTTGAAAAGGAAGTTGGTGCATAAGAGATAAGTACCAAGGGCAATGGCCGCCGTTTTCATAACCGGCAGATGCTTATCTTAAATTTATCACATCGACAGCTTAATGGCACATCTAGCTAGGCTATTAACACAGAAAATCACTTTATAGCGAGGAAATAAACAGATGAATTTCTGACCTACTTCTTAAAACTTTAGTACTCGGCAAGTCAATCCATTTTACATGCCGGGGAGATGGCAAGCATATATAAGCACAGAATATTTCTTTGTTGTATCCACCGTTGCGCGACATAGACTCCTTTATATCATATCTAGGTATGTATTTTAAAACCGCCAGCTCGACATCGCCCATACAAGCCACACATAGAAAAGCACGATCACTACCACAAATGCCAGAATAATCCCACAGCACCAGCGCATAACTCTCGTCGCAAGAACAGACGAGTGAGCGGAAGGGAAGATCGTGTCTCGGGGATCCAGCTCTAAACGGTGGAATTGTGTGGGCGGAGTCCCGGTCGTGATGCTCGTATGAGAAGAGGTACTATCGGGATATAGAGCACTTGATTTCAAGGGGCGGGGATCCATATTAAGGCTGTGGCTTTCATCTGTGTAAGGCGGAGGTAGATTCTGCGACGTGTAGTTACTATTAGCGTCTCGTATATATCTGGGATAACATTTGGTATGGAGGGCATACTTTGTCTGTATCCATTGTAGGGTAAGTGATACTGGATTGGCTGAATGGAGTGATAGTTATCGACTGAAGCCAATGTAATAGAGGATGATACTGTGACAAATGGGCCTGCTTATGAAGATATCAACTCACCCAGCCTTGCTAACTAGTTGAAATAAGGTAGTTCACGCCAAGGTTGACTAACTTACACAGGTTACCGTAGTCACAGGCAACCCCTTGCGAAGAAGACGTGGAGCTATGTGATTGAAACACCCATCATGGAGTATCCAATGCGAAGACCTAAAAGGGAACTGGCCGGAATTGAGGAAAGAAGGATGAATATGCCACAAACACATAAGGGCGCCGCTCTTGGACAGGGGGGATTTCACAAGGAAACCAGTTGACCCGAACAACCCAGGGAGGCGCGCCGGGGAGCAAAGGAGAAGCCATTATTCTTAATGTTCCAGCAAACCAGAAGAGAGGACAATCACCTAGGAAGATCACAAGGATAGATGGAGCCAGGGAACTTGGCGATACGGTACCACGTATACCGGTATGAAGAGTGCTTAACCACGCGAATGGGTAATGGCTAAAGTTCTAGAAATTAACAATACTGCTAGATAATAAAACAGCTAGCAGTTCAGACGATCTTACCTACTCTCTCTTCCTTGTATGACTACTAGTACAGTAATCAATTAGCCTAATCTGTACCGTCATTAAGATTTAATATTCGCTTTTCTCCCCGTCCAACGATACTAGACAGTGGATAATTTTTAGTCAACATTTTCTTTGGATCTAAAATCTCATTGGACAATTCATTCTTGAAATGAGACTTGATATTAAACATGAAAGGGGCTAAAGATATTTCGCACTACATACTACCACATAGAGTGACTAGGGCTACCCCTCTCAAACCCCAAAGTCTTCAACCCCATATTTCAAGCTAAGCTTATGGGATTTAACCGGTGACCGGTATCTCCGCGTTTTTCTTCCAAGGTCTGTTGGATGATCGACTTATTCAGGATAGTTGATTACGAAGTCTGAATTGCTTCACTGCGTCATTGGTTGCTGACCGGTTCAATTAGAGAAAGTGTGGAGGTTTTGGGCGGATAAAATGAGTCAATACTTATATCCTTCCTAACTACCTAGGTAGGTCGTACATAGGTATATAAATGAACGGAGCTGCCCGCGACGGCATATTGTTTCTCGTCTCTTACAGTCCGTCTAACTGTCTATCGGAGTCCTTCCTGAATTATATACCTACCTAAGGGGCTGAGAGACTCAATATGCGGCACTCAATCCCTATTCTGGCCGTTCTGGGCCGTGCCTCCGCATGGAGCTATTCCCAGACGCTATCGGCAAACATCCAAGTCAATGCGTTCCAAAAATACCAAGAAATGATTGGCGGTGGATGTTCAGGAGCCTTTGGCTGGGCCTGCCAGCAATTCCCCACAACCGGCCTGACTCCCGAGAACCAGGAGGAAGTGACGAAGATTCTGTTCGATGAGAATATCGGTGGCCTCTCCATTGTCCGTAACGATATTGGTTCTTCTCCCGGCAGCACAATCCTGCCGACCTGCCCAGCGACTCCAGCCGGACCCTTCAATTACCAGTGGGACGGCAGTGACTCGTGTCAATTCAACTTGACCAAGACGGCTCTAAAGTACAACCCGGAACTATATGTCTATGCCAACGCATGGTCTGCCCCGGGATGCATGAAGACCGTCGGCACGGAAAACGACGGAGGCCAAATCTGCGGTGTTCGAGGCACAAACTGCACTTACGATTGGCGTCAGGCGTACGCCGATTACCTCGTGCAATACGTCAAGTTCTACAAGGCGGAGGGGATTGACATTAGCCTTCTTGGAGCGTGGAATGAACCGGATTTCAACCCGGTGACGTACGAAAGTATGGAGTCGGACGGTTTCCAGGCGAAGGATTTCTTAGAGATTCTCTATCCAACCGTTAAAAAGGCGTTCCCGAATCTGGACGTTAGTTGCTGCGACGCTACTGGAGCGAGACAAGAAAGAAATATCCTGTATGAAGTGCAGCAAGCGGGTGGTGAAAACTTCTTTGACGTTGCTGTAGGCGCTCCCCCCCCCCCCCTCTCCCCTCTCTCTACATTGCCTCTCCAAGAAACGTCTTAAGCTAACCCGGGAATTATTAGACATGGCACAACTACCAGAGCAGCCCCGAGAGACCGTTCAATGTTGTAGGCAAACCTAACATTATGACGGAGTGGGCTGATGTAAGCTTTCACCTCCAAAGCATCTTGTCAAGAGCTTCTGATCGTGCTGATAATTATCTAGGGCTCTGGACCTTGGAACACCACCTGGGATGTCAGCGGTCAGCTTGCGTAAGTCTTACCTATTTGATGTATGTTGCTGCTGTTCAAGATAAGATACTAACTCTATATAGTGAGGGCCTCCAATGGGCTCTCTATATGCACAACGCCTTCACCAACAGCGACACCTCAGGTTACAACCACTGGTGGTGCGCCGGCGGCGGCGCCGACAACGTCCTCATCTCAATCACCGGCAACAGCTACGAAGTCTCCTCACGCCTATGGGCATTCGCATCCTACTTCCGATTTGCGCGCCCCGGTTCCGTACGTATCGGCGCCACCAGCACCGTGGAGAATGTCTACGTTTCCGCGTACGAGAATAAAAACGGCACCGTCTCGATCCCTGTGATTAACGCGGCTCATTTCCCCTACGAGGTCACCATTGATTTGCAGGGACTCAAGGTCGGAAAGAGAGTTAGCACATTTTTGACAGATAACAGTCATAATGTTACCCTTATGGATCAGTCGGAGCTTCACGGTCCTGTGCTGAAGGCCACTGTGCCTCCGAGAGCGGTGCAGGTTTTTTGGTTGGAGTAGATGTAAATAGCGATGGAATCAGCACGTAACAGCCAAATATTTAGGATGTTGAGCACGATATGCAAAGATCACAGACTCCCTCATAATGGAAACTATTTTTCAGCTTGTCCTTTGCCCAGTCACTAGCTCTTTAGATTTGGGGAGCAGCCTGGCCAAACAACCTAGGTACCAGCATTCGCATGGTGCAGCATAGGCTACAACAATGAACGAATAAACACCTTCAAGTCCAGAAACAGGATCTAGAAAGTAGATTGTATAAACAGACTTAGTCTACCATCAATCTTTCCTCTCATTCATTTGACTGAAGAAAGGACTCGACACGTAGAACGGCCTTTCTCCAGGGGTCTGCTTAGGGCTCAAAAGCGACTGCATCCGCTCGCGAAGCGCCTCATTCTGAGTCAACTTTCCAACATTTCTTTCCTCTCTATCACCAAATCTCGCATCTGGCTCCCCTTCAAACTTCGATTCTGCTGGCCCATCAATCCACTTCCTACTTCTCGGAAGACACTCATCTTTCATCTCCTGTGCACACTTATTGATCATTCTCTTCCAAAAGGCCCCTTCTCCACTCGAAACAAGATCAGCACCCTCAAGCACCACAACAGCAGCCGCGAGCCAATCCTGACAATTCCCAACCCCAAATTCAGGAATGTTAGCCTGATCATCCCCAAACGCCGTAATCAAGTACGTCTCTGCTCAGACGAAAGACAAGAAGCAATCTCGCAACGCGCCCTGAGAACAGGATCATCGTCGATAGGCTGTATGCGCGATTCGTACATGAAGACTTGATCTTATGTGGGATTGCGGATGTGATGCATTTCACAAGTTGAAGAACTATATTCATAGATGGTGATGGACATGTGAGAGGGGCCGTCGCCGTGATTGACGTCGCCGCGGCCGTAGATGTTTATTGAGATGTTGTAGGTAAATGATGATTCCATGACTGGAATTAGAGAAGCTGATCAGTAATACGTGTTTACGGATGTAGTTCGTCGAATAGCGAGCAGGCACTCCGTAGAGTGTTTCGAAGGATAAGTTTGGATCGATAAATCTGAAATCCATGCAACGTCGAAGCAACATGGTCATCCAACATCTAATGATGCGTGTGCCACTAGAACGAGGAAGCCTGATGTCTACATAAATCCCAAATACAATAGGGTTACCTAGGGCTTTACCCTAGCCCTGGCCTGCAACCAGCCACGGAGCCTGGCGATCAAGCACGAGATTACTATGGTGACATGGTCAACTATATGGAGGAACATCGTTTATCCTAAACTACTATCCCGAAAGGAACTTGACCCAATTACTACAAATGAACGAGTCTGAGCTTGGCAAAGAATATTGATAGTGATTGTTCCATGATCCATTTCGACCGTAAAAATTCATGTCAGGCCCGTCTACCTTTGACGAATGCCAATTAAATACATGTAGGTAATTAAATAAGCTTTAGAAAAGTTTAAAAACGAAGGTATAATCACCAACTCTTACCATCCTCCACATTACCAGAATTTCGATGATCCCGAGGATGATAAGGAGCAGGTTCACTCGTAACTTCAATCGTCGTCTTTTGATAGACCTTGCCCAACTCTGCAAGCTCAATATCCTTCTGGACGATGTTATCAGTTGATGTATTGTGGTTGCTGTTGTCGTGAGAATCAGTCGAGTATATCGTTTCATGATCAGGAGCAGCTCTGTTCCGGCGAAATCCACCACCTTCGCCCGTGTTATCAATACGACTGGTGATGGTCGTAGTCATTGTGGATATACCCTTATTATTCGATATCAAGCGACTCATTTTTCGTTTCGAGTTGCTTTGACTACCCATATTGTCGTAATTCCCACGGTTGGCGCTGACTTCCGAGTAGATGAGCAAGTTGCGGCGAGTAAGCGTATACAACAACACATCCACGAACCCGGAACTCGTCATCATGGCTCCAGCAACACAAAAGTATGCCGTACTAGGTGTCTTTCCTTGTGCTGATAGCATTCGTCCGGCTGCGAGGGGAAGCGATAATACAACGTATGCGACGGGATAGATAACCATGTAGCTGACGACGCGACGAAGACGTTTAAGGCTGTCCATTTGACTTCCGGCAAGAATCGAGGAGGCAGCCATTTGCCGGCGAAGTTGGAAGAACATGACGGCATAGAGAACGACGGTTCCGAATTCGGCCAGAAAAATCCAGAGGTAGTGAGTGTAAAGGCGGTAGTCTTCATATTTGGAATCGATCCAGCACTGACGAATTCTGATGTTAATTCATAGCTAATTATAGTCGAGAGATATGAGAAAGCAAACCTACCCATACTCCCGAAGGTTTAAAAACGTCCACCCCATGAGAAGCAAGTGGAATAATGACCAAGATGGCCAAGAACACCCATACACCCACAACGCCAGCAGTGAACCACCTATGAGGAACCAGTTTTCCCGAAGTAACAAGCAAGAACGTATGAGCAGCGATAGTCAAGACGAATAGCCCACTTCCGGGGTCGCCGGCTTGTACCAACAGTCCTTGTAGGACACAGGCCGCTGAGCCAGTTCTGATAGCATTCTCCGAGACCCAATGGATGCACATAACAAAAGACAACGACTGCACGAAATCCGCCAAAATCAAGTTGTAGATGAGGACAATGTACTGATTGTTGGTAAGGTTCCGTTTGTAGTATTTCTGCCAGAAGATGAAGCGGTATGTGATGAAGCTGAGAAGCCCGAACGTTGCTAACAAGGAGATCACTGCGAGTATCGAGACGGCGATGAGACCATCATGAGCCACCGGGCTGAGATCAATGTCAAAGGTATTGCGCGTGGTAAGCGAGTGTACTCGTTGGAGTTGCGCATCGTCAATCGGATTAGGATCCTGGCCATTATTGTTGCTGTCCCATACCGCCGCCATCAGCTCCCTGGCGATGAAGCCCATCGCAGCTATAGGATGATCGGAATGTTCTGGATAGTTGATTGTTTTTTATCCCCATACATTGAGATGATACTTAAAAAGAGAGTAAATGTAGATGCGTCCTCGATATGCAGGCTAATGGACAAGCTTCAGACGTGGGACTATGGGACTAGGGCACAACATCCAGATGCCGAAATCTAGTTTTCGGTAAAATGAGCCCAATGACCTTTACTTTATACATGGATCAACTGTTCTCGAACATTGCATGCATGTGAATCTGGTGGCGAAGGATGGGATAATTTTATCCGGGGAAGGCTTACGCCACCCATGGATAGAAAAGGGGGGTAAGAATAGGCAGCCTAGGCAGAGAAACAAACGGGGATTGACAAGTACGTATAAACTATACCCTGCAACAAGAGCTAAATTTGATAGTCGTTCCCACAAAGTTCGAACTTTGCCAGTTTGATATGCAGATCAGCAACAGAGTCTGCTAAAAAGATAGACATATTCTATGGAAGAGCGAGTTTCTTCATGTCATGTAATTGCCTTTTGAAGCCCTAAATTCCGTCCCACTGGATACCTTTTTTTGAGTCCAAAGTGTAAGAGCCACTTTTGCTTCAGAATTGCCGTCAGTGCCGTCACTAGTATCTACAACTAGTACAGTACAGGAATATATTATTGTATGCCGTGCTCGTGCGCAGCTTATAAAGTGGGCAATGCACGAGAGGGGGTCCATCGAAACTTCGAAAGATAATCAATCTGCTATTGACTTTAGGCTTCGGTACTATGTATGACATTCCAAGGTTATACGTATGTAGTATAGCCAACAGCCGCTAACTTGCCATAATGCCATTATAGCTTTCTTTCTTGTTTTCATACATCAGTGCATGATCGATCGGACGCTGGCTAATGTATATAACGTCAATGAACGGCGCGGACAAATGGAAAGATATGGAGGATAAACGAGCCTTACCTATGTATGTACCTAAATAATGACTCGTATATGTATGTGTGTGCGGTATTAACAATCTATTTAATGTGGAAAAACTTAAAAAGACGCAATGATACCAGGGGAGCAGGCAATAAGCGGACGCCAGCGAATACGCTATGCACGTACCCTACAGGCAAAAGAAGCAAAAATCCGGGGTCAGGACTCAGACATGCAAATCGTCGATATGGCTGGCGCATTTATTAGGCCAATTTAGTGCGCAGATGAACAGCGTGGCTCTAACGGCTTTGAGAAAGTAAAGCCTAAAGAGGGCCCATATTTATCCAGGAGACAGACAGAGACCAGACTGAGAGTGTGAGACACGAGAGAAAAAAATACGTACGTAGCATGCCGCATTGAAGGCTGAAGCGGAGTTTACAGTGGGGAATCCAGGGCCCGTTTTGATATCAATGGCCTATCTCGTCGCTAGAAATTGTCGTCCACTCTAGCTGAACTTAAACATAATAATCTTTTCGTCCGGGATCATCGTTGGAGATCCGAGAAACGTGCTTCGCGGCCTTCGCCCCTGTTAGTTTGTGACTGTTCATCCAGGTACGCGCTCGAGGTTTTACAAGTATTGGTTCAAGCTGCCACCTTGACACGCCGTCACAGGGCCTGGACACGCTCAGACTGACAGCCTGAACGAAAAAGGACATTCTTCCGGTGGCCAAAGCAACCACGGTCCCCAATTTGAGCCGCGCTGGCCTAGTGATGTACGTACGTATGTTCCATATGCAAGTGGAAGTCGTGAAAATCTTTCTCGAAGAAGCTTTCGGTCTATTCACTAGGTTCAGCTGATGCGACGATTGATATGACAGAGTTTTTTGTTAGAAGATAGAAGTCGGAAGCTAAACTGTTATTAGTCAGTAGTTACAATAAGTGTCGAGTTTCGTAAATCGCTCAGCTCCCAGCGATTTCTCTTCATGGGTCAAGGTTTATTTGATTCTCGATATTCTGCTGAAGCGTTCAATCCAGAAAAATGCGGATTTTCCGGCAAATTGTTATGTAAATCCTTGCCGGGCGTTTTGACTATTGGAATTTGGAGCCTGCCTATCACGAACAGCTGAAAATGCGCGTTCCAGCTGTCGCTAAATCTTGCATGGATTCTACAACACTACATCCCTTTGGGAAATTACTGCCTAGTGTGGTCCAAGCACCGTATCTTGACTCCTTGGGTGATGAGGGACAATCAGGCATTTAGGCATTTCGTTAAAGAGCTAACACTATCAGGTTATCTAAATTCTGTAATATCTGCCGTTTGAAAAGCGAACTCCAAAGGTATGGTCAAGAACACGTGCGAAATCGTGATACAACCATGGATGAGAAAATTGAACCATGCCAGGATGAAGGTGATGGCTTGGTGTAATTCTCCCACGTTTTCTCTCAAAAACTGGCGACCTTTAACCAAACAAGGCGATTCGGAAGTAGTTCGGTATTCATCGCATGTTTGCCTCCTTCCCCTCTCTCTCTCCATCCCCGCAAAAACTGCTTCGAAATGGCCCCTTCGGTCTACCGGATATTTCCAACATCTAACAGTATCATCTGTCAGTTGTTGCCGGCTCGAGTCATGGCTTTGCCGAGAAACCCATCATCCAATCTAGTTATGTCCACACGTGGCATATCCCGATTGTGGTCAAGAGCAAACCCCATAAGAGTACACAAAAGTGCACGAGTACACAATGATTAGTCTGAGCACCGAATCAAAAGTACAAATCATAGTCACCACTACGGTACTACCCCAGATGACTGGATTCGGTAGTAGGTCTGGATGATTCCATATCAAGGCATTTGATGCAAAGCCCTAATCCCTGAGCCTTCGTATCATCACAGAGTGACTGCACGCGATGCAAGCCCTTGTCCCTGAATTTTCGTATCACTACGGAGTGTCTACACGAGAACTGCAAGCCATTTGTTGCAAAGCCCCGAACTTCCGTATCACCTCGGCGTGACTGCAAGAGAACTGCAAGCCATCACCGTTGAGACATCCATGGATGATTGGTGTTGCGTCTCTTGCATACAGCTGTCGATTTAATCATTAGTAAAGTAGAAAACTCGGCATCTGGCAAGACGTGGTTGTATCTCCAAGAGAAAGATTTCGATTGTAGAGATTTTACATCGCCATTGTCGTATCTGGCCGTGAGTCGGGACAAGACACACCATCTGGAAAAGGATAATATAAAGTGAATTGGCACAGGAATTTTCATTTCGAATACGACCGTTGTCACGCCGATCGAGAGAAGTAGCTATTTATATGCTACAAATCTTCCCAGGTATGATGTTACTTGGGACTACGGTAAGTTTTTGACATCAAATCATAACCTTTTACCGATATTCACTGTTCTACATCGGTTTGCCACTTGACGTGTCACTTGTCTCTATTGATATAATTGAATTCAAGCTAACGATGAGAGTAATTATACATTATAGATTGACTGGCTCTGTCTTCCAAGGATCAAATCTCGCTGAAGAGAACATTTATCGCCACAATCAGCCGAAAGATGACCACAATATCACCCAAATAGCAATCACAAGCAAAGAGGATGCAGCGAACCACCGAGGCCCTTCTATGTCTTTGCTTGACGAGTTATCATCATACCGTGAAGCGTCCGTATGTTTGAGCAAAGTCGAGACCGAAACGGCTACCAGCTGCTCACGAAGTACCATTGTCGAGATGCAATTATCCAGTAAATGCCTGCTTCTCGGCCTTTCTGCGAAGCATTCGCCTGTAGATGACAAGCGTACAGAATCCCAACACAACAAGGAAGACGATGCAGAACACCAGGATAACACCGGGGTTTCTGCTGGCCCAATTGTGTCTTCTTTTCAGGAGCTCATGGGTGTGTTGGTGATCGTAGACTTTGCCGATAACAGCCATCGTGAAGGGTGTGGATAGTGCCCAGCGATTTCTTGAATGATTATGGTCAGTTTCAATGCGTGGTGTCTAGGATCGATGGGTATTCTCACTGGATGTTTTGATCAAGAAGAAGGTAAAGAAGCACCCACTTCAGAAGGGAGACGAGCTGAACGATCGACCAGTATTCTCTAGATACCTCAAAATATTAGCATACGTTCCATACTGGATGAAATGATTATAATAGAGATACGTATACCGAAATCGAAATGAAGGGAACGAAACCCGAAGTAGGAAGTGAATCCTTCCGTACATACAGTACGTAGATGTGTAGCTGGCGCTGTTTCTAGGGGATGAATAACTGATAGAAGAAAGAATACCTGCTGGTGGTAAAGATTATTTCAACAACGAATACGGTGTTGAAAACAAAGCAGAGGAAGGATTGGAAGAAGAGAATTGAGGAATGTTGTTGAGGTTGTCGATGGAAGGTGTCGAAGAGGCAGGAGGCTACCATGCGATGAGTACTTGCTTCCACACTTCGTACCAAGAGTCCTTTTCAGCAATCGATGCTGCTGAAGGTTTTACCATGCTTTGGTTCTGTTGCTGAAGTATCCGTTGCCTTCCGGTCAATCTTGAAGCTGCTAATAATAACGCATCTACATGTTCATTCTTGCAACAACATGAAGACAGGCGACTCAAATCACTTCAATTTGAAAAGATCATTGAACCCAATGGACGACTCCCTATTAGGATCCCCGTATCTCCAAACATTGTGTCAAGTTGTATTAAGCCCGTGATGCTGTATAGGACCCAGCGGATCTCTCCTCCGATATGCGACGTCATGACCACAAGCTCAACTCTAACCCTAATTCATCTGGGCACTACGAATATAATATGACAAAATATCACCTATTTTTTGGATGCTCATTGGTAGTGATTTGATCAATTACATTCTACATGCCAATAGGAGTCCGAAAATAATGGACGTGGGGCTTCTTTTGATTCAGATACCTGAGCCTACATTCCTCCCAAGAAAACCTCCCAGCAAGGTGGAAGTAAATAAATAACATACACCATCTACAAATTTCCTACTATCAGATGCATGTATACACGTGAGTCCGGTGGTATACTGCTCTCGTTTTCTCTTAACTTCCTGACTTGTCCAGTATGGGCTTCGGCCACGGCCAGAAGCCAGCCCCGCGGCCGACAACCATCAGCTCCGATAGGATGTTGCCAGTTCCTGAACTGAGAACGCTCTCAGAATAGCCAATTTAGCCGGAATTCGATGCGAGGATCATTGTTCACCGGCAAAGGATATGAGGTCAATGCTGTGGAGCTCACCGAGACTCGGACTTGCTCCGTGAAGCAGCGTGGGGGAGACAAGTTTCCGAGGTCACACTGATCATACGTAAAGAACAACTGCCAGCTTTTAAAAAGCTTCAAGATCGTGTATATCCTGATAATCTTTCACGACTTGTAAATATCCTTTGATCGGAAATATTGTGTTGATAATATATAGTCATGACTTCTACAAAACCTGAGATTGGCTTCGTCGGCCTCGGAGCCATGGGCTTCGGCATGGCCACCAATCTTGTCAAACAAGGATACCCCGTCAAGGGTTACGACGTCTTTCCTGCATCGGTCGAGCGATTCAAGACAGCTGGTGGAATTCCCGCGACATCTTTGAGAGATTCGGCGGAGGGAAAACAGTACTATATCTGTATGGTCGCATCGGCACCTCAAGTGCAGGATGTATTGTTTAAGCCGGAAACGGGAATCCTAGATGGTATATTGCCCTTCCTCACTTTATCACATTGATTTATTCTTTTCAAGCATACACTGACAAGATGATTGATAGTACTCCCCCAAGGCGCGACATTCCTGCTTTGCTCAACTGTCCCCTCAGCATATGCTCAATCCGTTGAAAAAGAGCTTAAAGCCCGTGGGCGAGACGATATCCTCTTCATCGATAGTCCCGTATCCGGTGGCGCTGGCCGCGCAGCTGATGGAACGCTCTCAATAATGGCCGGAGGAAGTCCAGCAGCTCTCGAGAAGGGGAAATTTCTCCTTCAAGAAATGTCTGATGCGAAAAAACTATACTTGGTTCCTGGCGGTATTGGAGCGGGTAGTAATATGAAAATGGTCCATCAGGTTCTTGCTGCGATTCACATTGCTGGTGTGAGCGAGTCTATGGGTCTCGCTGCGCGACTGGGATTAGACGCTCATGTTGTCGCGGATGCAATTATAAAATCGGATGCGTGGACGTGGATGCATGAGAACCGCATCAAGAGGATGCTAGAAGAAGACTGGAATCCGGGTGCAAGTGCCATGACGATTATCCTCAAAGACGTGGTAAGTGGAACTCACCAAAAAGTATTAGAACATAGCTGACCCAAGCAAGGGTATCATCACATCTACTGCCCGACTACACAAGTTCCCTACACCTCTTGCATCTTCCGCCGAACAGCTCTACCTCACCAGTCTCGTACATGGCTATGGCCCCAAAGATGATTCATCCCTTGTCCGCATGTACACCCCTGATCCCATCGCCAGCGTGAAATGCACTCTTTCGCCAGAAGAGTCTTCACGTCGACTCCAGATGGTCATCAAATGCATGCAATACACCAACATAGTCGCAGCTGCCGAAGCCGTTGCCTTTGCACGCTACCTGAACGTTGACATGAAACAATTCTATGACTTGGTCATCAACGCCGCCGGAGGAAGCAAGATGTTCAACACGCTCGGCGTGACAATGGGCGAGGGAATCCCAACGGGAAAAGCACCGGAGGGAACTTTGAGTATTGATACTATCATCAATGAGCTTAGTGCTATTGTGCAGGAGGCGAGAGATTTGTTTACGCCATTGCACCTGGCTACTGAAGCGTTGACTCAGTATCTGGTAGCACACCGACGTGGCTGGGGGTCCGAGGCTGCGACGAGCATTATCAAGGTGTGGGAGAGCTAGATAACTAGTTAAACGAATGTTAAATCATAAATTAGCGCTGTAATGGTTTAAGATAATAACCTGCTTTATTTCCCCTTGTGGACATACATACATACTTGTAGACCATCAACAATAAAAACTCGGCTACGAGAAAATGACTCAGAAAGGACCAATATCCTTTTATCATGCTGTAAATACACAACTATAGTCTATGAAGAACTTTATAATATCCAATAAAATTGAATGTATTTCCAGGAACCGGACCGTTCACCATGAATTAGGGTTAAGACACCGCAGAAGTGTCCGATCCCCACCACCCCACCGTCGGACTTAGTCCGATCTCTGTGAAAGTCCGAGACTGTATATAAGCAATCGTATTCCTTATTACTTTTGCTTACATGCAGGAAATATCATTGCATTGAGGATTGGAGCGTTGGCACCATTATATCCTCCACAGGTAATTGACATCGTCTTTTATGGAGGTGACCGCTATGCTAACTTCGCTGCCCAAGATTCCCCATTCAACAAAGTCAGCCAGAACAGACGAAGATAATCATATAAAATGCCTCACCCAAACCTCAAGGGCAACCGAGCCCTCGAAATCCTCGACAATGCCCTCGCCGGCAAATACGGCGTCCCCGGAATGTGCTGCTACAACATCGAAGGCATTCTAGCCACCGTCCGCGCAGCAGAGGCCAAGAAATCCCCAGCCATGATCCTCCTCTTCCCCTGGGCAGTCCAATACGCAGATGGCTTGCTCGTTCACGCAGCTGCCGAAGCCGCCAAAAAGGCCAAGGTACCCATCACAGTGCACATGGACCATGCCCAGTCGCCGGAGATCATTCGTTATGCGGCCGACCTCGGTGGCTTTGATAGTATCATGGTTGACATGAGCCATTACGAGAAGGAGGAGAACCTGGCAAAGACCCGCGAGTTGGTCGCTTACTGCAACGAGCGCGGAATCGCAACTGAGGCTGAGCCTGGTCGTATTGAAGGTGGAGAGGATGGAGTGGCAGATACCGCTGACCTTACCGGTCTATTGACCACACCCGAAGAGAGCCATGAATTTGTTGCTACTGGTATTGACTGGCTCGCACCTGCTTTCGGCAACGTTCACGGTTCATATGGTCCCCGTGGCGTGCAATTGGAATACGACCGCCTGGAATCTATCAACCAGGCTGTTGGCGACAAAGTCCGCCTTGTCCTTCACGGAGCGGACCCTTTCACAACCGAGATTTTCCAGAAGTGCATCTCTCACGGTGTGTCCAAAATCAATATAAACAAGGTCATGAACGCCGAGTATCTGCGAGTACAGGCTGAGAAGGCTGGCAAAGTTCCCTTGACTACTTTGCATGAGGAGGCTACCAATGCCATGCAGGCCGCTGTTGAGCGATGTATGGATATGCTGGGATCTACTGGCAAGGCGGCTTGAATATAGAAATGACTTTTGCAGCAGGAAAATAGTATAAGCAATCTAATGATGTTTGTTATCGTACACATAATGCAAAAACCAATTTAACTTCAGATCAAGCCTGTTGATAGTTAGATACACTCGACGTGAATCGGGTTAATGATCTGATAGCTAGGTGAATGAAATCGATCGAATCTCCTAGCACTCGGTGACTTACGTTTCCCGCAGGTGAGACGCCACATTCAGACAGCTTCATGATGACTGGCGGTATTAGCAAACTCCTTATGTTCCCCATCAACCTTATGTCCCCTATGCTGCTGAATTTCTTCTTCAAACAAGTCCTTGATTTGAGAAGTGCGCCAAGGTTTGACGTCTGTATCAAAAACAAGGTCAATTTCCTCAAGCGATCTACGCGCCGTCTCCGGATAGGTGAAGAATATCTGGAATGCCATCACGAAACAGAAAATGCCAAAGATGATATATGTCTTCCATTGGATGTTCGTAAAAGCGGGAGCCACAAAATAGGCGAGGGCAAAGTTGAAGATCCAGTTTGTTGCTGCAGATATTCCGACTCCTTTTGCACGGTACTTGAGTGGGAAGACTTCAGAGACATAGATCCATGCGCCCGGTGCCTGTAATAAGGAGTCAGTAAGTGTTAGAGATAATTGCAGACGAAGGCGGAAGTCATACCCAGGTCAAGCCGTAAAAACCGACGAATATGTACGAGCAGGCAATAACGCCCTTGGCCGGAGCACCGTCAATTGACCATCGCAGGTTACTGTTTCCATTGACTTCGCTAACATAATGGCCGTAATGAGCCATGAGCCCTGCGATCGCAAAGTGGCACGCCATACATGCTATCGAACCGAATAGAAGAAGTGGACGACGTCCAATACGGTCCACACGTGGCAGCATGATACCGGTAGTCACTAGAAAGATGACATATTGTATGGCAGAAGAGTATAAAGTCGTGTTTCCGGTCTGTGAATACAAGTTAGCCATTTGGTTCTGAGGGACACCAGGAAGTGGAAAGACAAACCATGCCAGCCATCTCAAAGATGTAGACGACATAATACATGGCCACATTCCCACCAAGCAATTGTTGCCACATCTGAACAGTCATTCCGCACATTGTTCGCTTCCAGATACGAGAACCGAATAATGAAAGAAAGGAAATATCCTGCGCCTCATGCGCAATCCGAGCAGCTTCTCGGACTTCCTCAAATTCAACTTGCACAACAGGATCATTGCGATCACCTTTTGCATGAAGTGCTGCCAAGGTATCAAGGCACTCTTCCCACCTCTCCTTTGAACCCAGCCAACGGGGTGATTCTGGGAAGAAGAATAGTGACGCAAGCAAGATCAAACCTGGGACACCCTGTATTCCCCAGGCTATTCTGAAAGCGGCGGGTCCGGAGACGCCCACAGAGCAACCATATGCGATCAAATACATGATGAGTATACCCCATTCAATTGCCCATTGCTGTATTCCGACAATTCGTCCTCTAATGCGAGCTGGTGCAAGTTCGGCAAGGTAGACACAGACTTGTGACGATGTAATACCAACTACATCAAGGCAGAATTAGCATCCCCCCCGGCTTTTGGAATATCAAAAATTTTGTGAAGAGGGTACAAGAGAATACCTGCGAGACCGCTCACGACTCGACCAACTATCAAATGAGCTACATTTTGAGCACTGCACTGAATTGCTGCCCCAATCACCCATATACATGCAGCAATCATAAGGGCACGACGTCGACCTAGATAATCGGATATGGAACCGGCGGCAATGGCACCACCAAATGATCCGGCGGACATGGAGGCCGTGATCTAAAGGTTTCACCAAGATCAGTCATGGTTGTGGTACAGAGAGAGACGAAAGAATATAATGTCAACATGCCCCTCCTTGTAAATTCGAGTCTGGACTGCCAAAGTAATCAAGATATTGGGATGTGCCAATCCATGCGCTCATGGAACTGTGTGATTGTCAGTCAAAAATGAGATTCTATACCTGAGTGTATATTGAAACATACCTAACATCAAACCCAAAGAGGGCGCCACCAATGGTACCAAACGCCGCTAGGACTGAAATCCATTCTTTGTCAGTATAGGACGTGACACCTTCGGAGTTTCAAGCAACAAGAGTGCCTCCATACCGTAAATATTTGTGATTCGATACATCCTGTCTTGCCAACCAAACTATCGTGTTGGCTCGATGTAGGGCTGGCTATGACAACAGCTACGGAGCTATGGCGTCGAAAATGGCGCGTGGCTTGCACGATCGATCATACTACCAGAGAAATGAGTCAAGCGTGAGATGGAGGCGTCCAAGAGGATTCCGATTTATATACTTTATTTTGGTGAATTCTGACATATGTTATTTCAACATGATCAACGCCCAGCTTGCGTCATCTGTTTCTACCACGCATCTTTTCATTTCCCAGTTTCTCCAGTCTTCTGAAATCCGAATGCTCCAATCTTCAGAAAAGAGCTGGAGAATATCCCCACAAAAAAAGTGAATCCCACAATTTGTCTTCTTCCCTATGAATAATGTAGTTATGTTGAAGTGATTGGTTTTCCCTCCCTTCAAGTTCCGCCTGAATTTAAGCGAAGTCGGTTAAATTTGTGATCGATTACTTCACATTCCTGATTAAGGAATGACTGACGCGGGGCTCCGCAAGAAGACGGCGAATTTTTATCTGGGTAGAACGGGATTGCTGAAGTAATACATTGGTTCCTGGTACTGGTATTCCACTTTGGTGATTCAATTAAGGCACAATAGGTAACAGTAGTATCTCATCCACACCACCAGTACCACCTGCTCCAAGAATTTACGCGCCTTTCCACGAAAAACGACATAAATAGTACGTATCTAATATCAACTATAGCTTTCCGATAATATCATTATTCGTGCCGCTCCCCGAAACTCACATTGAGGTGTCCATTATACCGAGATGCCGACTCGGTTAAAAGCCGATGTAATGTAGGTACGTACCTACCGAGTGCTGCCGGAGGGACAGAACTCGGAATATCGCCGCAACAACAACATACGATATACTTCGGCATGCAATGCAACTACAATAATAGACGGCAAACGGGTTGTTTCGGGAATACTTGAGATGTCTATCGATTCTCGACCTGTAAGTACTACCTGTATGACACGCGCCGACTGAAGATTATTGGTAGTATTTGAACTAAGGAAGATCTCAGCACTGTAATAAATGACAATTGACTCCTACAATACAGCTAAATTTCCGGTCTGAATGGTCCTGCACTCAAAGTACTGAATAGTATACTACTCATGTGTTCAACGTATCAATTGATAAAAGTTGCCGATGACTGATTAGAAAGTCTGCGTGACCTAAGTATAGATTGTGCTGCCCTATGGCTCATCAATATCTATAACTGGTACATGTAAGTGCTGTGTAAACTGACCTTGAATATACGAAGTCTGCCTAACTCAATAACTACTATGATATAATTGTTCCAAGGCCATGTCGGCGCAAATCCGATGGGCAGGTAATAGAAATGGCCAGGAGGTTTTATGCTCATCATGATTCGAAAATACAAAATAAGGAACAGTGCCGATAATGCTAAGCCTCATATTCCTCATGTCGCATGTAAGATTGATAAAGAGTCGAGTCATACCTACTTCGACGCTCGCCACCTAGCCCTAATAGCATACACTAGGGTTGAGCTTCTAGGGTTAGACTTACCCTAAGTCACACCCCGGCTTACCGATTATCAAATTGCGAAACATGCCGCTAACTAACTAGTTAACTAAGTTAGTTATCTTTCAAACTTCTCACGTCAATACTCCGGTTGACCCCGGTAATTTCCATAGTACGGTGGGCCTGATAGGTCCTTACCGCCTGCCTATATTAGTTGTTACTACACCTCAAAATTTTACTTGTACGCGCTCCGTAACGCGCTCTAATCAACTACATACAACAATATGCCTTCTACCCCAGAGCCTCCAAAGCCTCCAGAGGCCTCATCTATAGCTTACTCTACACGGCTCAATCGAGATGACCGTACACGCATATTAACGCTACGTGACGCTGGTTTTACATATATGCAAATTGCTTCGCAGCTCAATGTTACGCATGATCAAGTTCAATATACGTGTCGGAGCCAGCGCGCTACACCTAAAAAGGCCCGGGGCCATCCCCCCAAGCTCTCGGAGGAAGATATTGATCGGATTATTGCATGGATTAGCTCTTCAAAACGTACGCGCCGTATGCCTTATTATAAGGTAGTACGTGAGCTTAAGCTTCCAGTTGGAGCTACCGCATTAGGCCGAGCACTTAAAAAACGAGGTTATACGCGTTGCAAAGCTCTCCAGAAGCCTCCATTGACAGATGAGCATAAACGTATACGTTTAGCATGGGCCCTTGAACACGTTAATTGGTCAATTGACCAATGGAATCGGATCCTTTGGACGGACGAGACTTGGGTTACTTCAGGTTATCATACAAGAATATGGGTAACTAGGAAATCTGGTGAAGAGCTAGATGACATGTGCGTACGTACGTCTCCAGCTCGCAAACGTGGATGGATGTTTTGGGCTTCATTCCATGGCAATATCAAAGGCCCCTGCCTATTCTGGGAGAAGGAATGGGGCACGATTGGCTCTGATAGCTATTGTGAGCGAATAGTGCCAATTATTGACGGATATATTGGCTTGATTCGACAGCAATCTATATATCTTCAATTGATGCAGGATGGCGCACCGGGATATGCGAGTAAGGAGACTCGAGAAGAGCTTCATAACCGAGATATATATCCTATCTATTGGCCAGCGTTCTCTCCAGATTTGAATCCAATTGAAGCGGTATGGAATTGGATGAAGGATTGGATCCAGGAGCAATATCCGAATGATGAGCAGCTTTCTTACGATCAATTACGTGAGATTGTACGTGCTTCTTGGGATGCTTTACCGGAGCAATTTTTGAAGGATTTAATTGAGTCCATGCAGGCTAGGTGTGAGGCTGTAATTGCTGCTGGGGGTGGCCATACAAAATATTAGCTTAGTAATCAAATACTTGAGTGGCAGAATGATTGGTAACTAACCCCTGTAAGGCCTACCGTACTATAGATATTACCGGGGTCAACTATAGTAGATCACAATTGAGATTCAGTCCATATGTAAGTGTGACTGATGACATCCCCTGACATCCAGACTGGACCGCGTACATGTTAGCAGCCCGCTTTTTGACTACCAGCTCAACACGGAAATCCCTGCCTGGACCCCAAATAGTTATCCTAGTCAGAAACAAGGGTCTCCAAGTGGGCAGGTATCTAGATATGTTATCTACGTATTAAGAATGGTAATCATATTCCGTACTAGTAGTTGAGTGTATGGAGTACTCGAGATGCCAATCCGACCACCTACATAAGCGGGAGGAATTGCTTATAAGGAGGTGGATTAGTGTATGTCTCTGTAATGAAATGTACGAATGATACATGGATGGACGCAAATTACTATACCTGTATTGTCATATTCTTAACCTTAGATAGTAAGCAGAATGCGTCTTAGGTTGAGGACCAACCAAGTAATCAACTAATAAAAGAGTGTAATCCCTGCTGAAAGGCGAATATGCTGGCAGGTTAATGCAATGTAACCGACACATCATGTAATAATTGGCTGATAAAGATAACTAACAAACCGCTGTCACATTATGATTTCAAATTTCCTGTTAACTGCTTACACGTAAGAAGATACGCAGTGGTGCTTCAGGGATCGTGAAGCAATAGTTTACCGGTATGTCGATACCCACATTAGGAACGAAAGACTCCATGAGCATCGGCAAACACACCTGGTATGAGATATGTCGATCCATAATAAATCACCCAATAAAAAAAACAGAATTGTAGCACGCCTCCAACACCGAACTCGAAGGCCTTTGTCTCCACGGTAAGTTATCGTAGCCCATATGCCTTGAATGTCTTAACGACCACGGCGGTATACTCCGTCTCCGACCTACGCCGTACTCTGTAGTGGCTTCCTTTTGCATCTCGGGAATTGAGGTTCTTTCTATGACTATACTAAATTCCCACTACTTACATACGGTTTCTGGACAACTGGTACCCCTAGATTTGCTGGCTCGTGCTTCATGCATAAGTAAATCTTGCCATACTAAGATCCTAATGCCTCATACATCATAATCAGCAAACCGGAAACAGGTTACGAATCGAGACACAATAAGCAGTAAAAGGACGAGCATCATTAAAAATGGGCCATAACAGGATCGTCGAATTAGCGACATCGATCTCTCAAAATGTTGCAAAAATTGATGCGTATCTAAAATCGAACGGACTCCCAGGCCCCTCTTTTGACATTGATTCTCCATTTGTGAACAGCTTCCCTGCAGAAATAGGTGGAATCAGAGACGCCGTACTCGAGGCTAATCTGGAGCTGAGCGAGCTTCTTCTGGGTCCGAAGGAGACTTTTGTCGAGTATCAGGTCAGCACTCTCTACAATGATTTATTAAAATATCTTATTGTATGCATTTGATGTCAGGGTTCTCATAATATCTTAGTACAATTATTTTGTCTGCATGCGTGCTCTATATCAATACAAGATTCCAAATGCCTTCCCGGTTGGAGAAGAGGCAACATTTGCGCAGATAGCTAGCAACTGCAACTGCAGCGAGGCCATAGTTCGCCGTATGATGCGTCTCGCAATGACAAACAGAATTTTCAAGGAAGTTCGCAAAGGAGTCGTTGCTCACACTGCAACATCCCAAGCTTTAGCGGAAGATGAAAAGTTTCGCGATTATGTTGGCATGAGATGCGAGGAAATGTGTCCAGCTGAGTTGAATGTCCGTATAGCCGTTGATATGAGTTGGTGAATCAAGAATGATAACCACAGAAGCAACAGACAATCCCAGCGATGTTGAAATGGCCTGACTCCGAGGACCCATCTCAAACGGTAAGTCGGGGGGGGGGTTGTGTGCTTCTTACAATTTTTCTAATAGTGACTTATATCCTCCTTACATAGGGATTCTCATTGGCAAACAATACGACAGATACGATGTATCAGATTATGGGCAAAGACCCAGCCAGAGCCCAACGCTTCTCCAATGCAATGGCATTCCGTCTTACGGGTCCGGCCTTGAAACTTGATTTCCTGGTTGACCACGGACCTTGGGGTTCCCTTCCAGCGGGAGGAGTCGTGGTGGATATTGGTGGTTCTCACGGAAAAGCAATGGTTGCCATTGCCGAGAAGTTTCCTTCGCTCCGGTTCATTGTCCAGGATCTACCACCCACTATTGCTGCTCGGCGGCCCATCCCTCCAGAATTTGAAAGTTGTGTATCCTTCATGGAGCACGACTTCTTTACGCCCCAGCCAATTATTGGTGCGGATGTCTACTTGTTTCGATGGATTTTCCACAATTGGCCAGACAAGCACTGCATACGCATCTTGAAGAACTTGGTGCCTGCTTTGAGGCAAGGTTCAATGGTAATTGTCAGTGAGATATGTTTGCCAGAGCCAAACACCATAGCGGTTAGGAAGGAAAGAAAGTTGCGGTCAGTTCTACCATCGATGCTTCTTTTATCTTCTCTAAAAACCCATGAAAGCGAATGGCTTTCATTTGCTGACCATCTTTATAGTGCCATGGATATTGCGATGATGACAATGCAGAATGCTCAAGAAAGGGACAAAGGCGAATGGATAGACCTATTCAAACGCGCAGATGAGAGGTTTCACTTCGTAGAAGTCGTACAGCCAGAGGAATCCGATCTCGCTGTTATCAAGTTTATATGGCAGGAATAAGATGGATGGGTAAGCTCAAATGAAAGCCAATGGCCAATCCATGATGAAAGAAAGTTCTCGACTGTCAATATTAGTTGATATTTACTGGATTGTCTTAAACTCAGGAAACATACTCTATGACACAGAGAATGAACGGTAGAGTTCAATATATATGGCCGAGTAAATTGTCAGTATTCTGCATATAAATCCCTCAAATGTAGTCGAGGATACGAATTTTATTTATTCTTTTGGGTTAAGGGCTCTTCGATCTTGAAAGCCATCTTCAACTTCAAATGGTTCTGATTCTTAGTGATGAAACATCACCAGTGAATCACTTCAGGATTAATAAAGCCGACAGCATTTCATGCAAGCGTAAGTAACTTTTTATACTCATTGAATTGTTGTTGCTTAAATAACTGAGGGCACATCCATCGGTAAGACGTACATAAAAAAATGACAATGAATCACTGAAAGTAGAACCCTTATCATTGCGAAACCCCCATTGTATAACGCCGACTTGATAATTCGAACAATTTTTTTTGAAATACATGTATGTTGTATACAGTGGCATAAGTATGCGCAGAGACATCATCCTAATATTACACAATAGACGAGGCTGATACATTGATATCTGTTTCGACGTGGATCTCCCGAGATCTAGATGTTGCATCTTTTGAGTAATCCCCTAATGGTGGCCTTCCGGATATTGCAACAGGATTGAGCGGTACTTCTTGACCGTACGACTGAGCCCAGTAACCGTTAAGTCTTCGGTCTTCGGAATCGACAGTATCCGGAACCTTTGAAGGCTTGCCCATGTACTTTGATCTATCCTGGGAACTGTGTATGTGGGATGAGGACTTGAAGCTGCGAGTCCGCCACGATCGAGGTAAAATAAATTCGACTACAGGACGCATAGTCGGTAGACAGGCACTGATGACGGCAACTGAAGGCTCAACAGACGACCAAATAACGGTGTTATTAAACCCCCCTTAGAATGATAAGTCAGTATACTTGAACATCTCAATCATATCCATTGGGATGATTGTATTGGCTCAATAGACCTAAATCGGTTTGTGTAGGAGTACTCACAAGTGATGTCGGGGCTGGAAACTTCGTGAAGTTGTGATAATCGAACGATACTCGCTATAATAACGCTGGAGCAGACGCAAAGAGTTAGCAGGGTATCCGGTATAGGCCACAGAGCTTTAGCAACGATGCGAAAACAAAATAGATGGTTGACATACAAGCTACCAAGCATGAAGATAAAAGTAAGAGCAACCCTTTCCCACTTAGATGTGTGCAATCCCCAGACCATGCGAAGAGGGAGTGTCAAAATAAAGGCATCCGTGACAATGTTGGGCACCGCATTCGCGATATAGAAATGTTCTGAATTGATACATTTAGATCCGGCCTCATGCGTCCAAAAAGCTCGAACTGGAGTGCAGGAGAAGATGGAGACAAGGATTGTCGCAATGAGCCAGGCTGCGACTATACACGCAATCACCTTGGCAGCAAGTTTGAACTCTCGTGTTGGGAACAGCCGTGTGTAGAAAAGGAGGATTGACATCTTTGTCGCAGCGAGGCTGACGAAGTAGATAATTTCGTAGGCCATGAGGGCCTAGGAGTTGAATTAGCTGGCAAGTTTGAACATGATTGAGAATGGTACAAACCTTGGCGAAGATAACTAGGTTTTCTGGTGAGGCAAGCTGTACATGTTTTCCAACTCCATTGTCCACCACTATTGGCGCCCATCAGTTCAGATATGGTCTTTGAATGCTCGTTCAAAATCGTTAAAAACTTACTGAGTATTCCTAAACCCAGACATCCCCACGAGAAAATCTAAAGCCGTGTGAGTTGCGTAATGAAGCCAGAATCACTGGTCGTCCAAAGCTTACCAGACCTATAGCTGCAAGCAAGTCGTCCAAAGCATAGTTGCCCTTGATTTTTCTGGAGATGAATCTGAGTACAATTGCTATATCAGCCAACGCAGATACCGCAATTGTTGAACCTAAAATGCGAGCTTGGTCGTTATCGTCGAGGTTGACACTCATTTTGTCAATATACGTGGCCGCCACCTTACAAGATGGATTTACATCTCAAGGTTTTCAAGAATAAAGAAGGCATGATGGAGTTTAAAGTTCTTCCAAAGCCATTGGCCATGCATGCGTAGTGTGGATGACCTTACCCTCGCACCAGTAGAGTTAAAACCCGCTAACTAAGGGTAACAGTTTTGGGGCCGTTGTGGAAAAGGGGGGTAAGCATTCATAGAGAGAGGGAAAAATTAATATCAGCAAATAAGTATCACTGTATCACAATTGCAATGCATGTAGTAGGGTCAACAAAGACATTAATGAAGCATGAACAGAGCTAGTTGACCCAGATCGTGCATCTTGCCTTTCAGCCTTGACCATGCCGTGTCTTTCAATGAATAAATGGTCTCGCCTCTACAATGACAGACCGGGTTTCTTTACGTACATTAGTACGTAAATATCGTGCATGTACTACGTACTTCAAAGGCAATATAATTGCAGGGGAGGGGAATAGTACACCACTTGAAGTTAACGACGTTTTCACGTGTCTGACATGACTATTTTGGACTCTTCAAGTTTAAGTAGACTATTATCCATCCATTCACTTTACTCTTATCTCAGTAAATTCTCTTGTCTTTTATAGCCGTTCTTGCTTAAAATCTCGCCCGGTACAGCCAAAATTGGTTTTATATGCTGCATTAACCAAGTCATCAACTTCGTTTGGTATCCGAAATGGAAAAGTCCGCTGAGACGCGGGAAGTCACTACCAATGCGAGTCTCGTGCTGGGAATCAACGAGATGACGATACCTGAGACAAATGTTGAGGTAGATCCTTCCCAAGACGGACTTTATAGCTGGATTTGTGTTGTCTGCGTTTTTCTAATTAACATGCATACTTTTGGCATCAACGGGGTAAGCCTTCTAATCCCATCTGGTAATGAGCAACCGTTCACCTACTGAGACAGTCATATGGCGTGTTTCTCTCTTATTATCTTACGTCGAACACTTTTCCGGGCTCCACATATATTGATTACGCCTTGGTCAGCGGTCTGTCAATATCGCAGGCACTGCTCATATCTCCTTTGGTAACCTACACCACCCGGTCATACGGCACCCGAACTAGTCTGTACATTGGCGCATGTCTGGAAGCCCTTGCACTTGTGGGGGCATCCTTCTCAAACTCAATATGGCAGCTCTTCCTGAGCCAAGGCTTATGTTCTGGCTGGGGAATGGGCTTTCTATTTCTCGGAACCATTGGCGTGGTCCCGCAGTGGTTTACCAAGAGGCGCTCACTGGCGGCGGGTCTAGCATCCGCCGGGGCCGGCACTGGCGGTTTTGTGTACAACCTTTCCGTCAATTCCATGATTCGGAATATCTCTCTGCCCTGGGCATACAGAATCCTTGCAATTGTGGCTTTCACGACAAACATTACTTGTGCATCCTTTATCAAAGATCGCAATCGACAAATAGGGGCAGTACAGAAGACATTCGATTATAAGCTATTTATGAATGTGAACTTCTTAGCACTCGCCTCTTGGGCCGTTTTGAGCATCATAGGATACGTGATATTATCATTCTCTTTGCCCTCCTACGCTGTGAGCATCGGTCTTTCGCAACAGCAGGGCTCAATTGTCGGCTCGCTGCTTAATGTTGCCCAGGCCGTTGGACGGCCCGCAATGGGTTATCTGAGTGACCATTTGGGGAGATATCGAGTCACTGCTCTCGCAAGCACAGCCTGCGGACTTTGCTGTTTTTTGATATGGATATTTGCTAGAAATTATGGTGTTTTAATATTCTTTGCTATGATGTCTGGTTTGTTCGTCGGGAACAATTGGGCGGTAAGTCAATTTTCGCTTGGTCTTGCTTCTAAAGATCAGATCAGAGAGACGCTAACATTTGAAACAGGCGACTGCGCCAGTTTCTGCCGAAATATTTGGTATTAAACACCTGCCTTCAATACTTTCTACACTCTGGCTGTTGTTAACCATACCTGGGACATGTAGGTAGTTTCTTATTTTACTACTTTGACTCACAAACCCCTCTAGGAATACGAGCAAGTATTGACTGTTGATAGTCGCCGAACTGATAGCCCTTGGGCTGCGAGAAAAAGACGGCAGCAGGATGTATCTTCCAACCCAGATCTTTACGGGCTTTCTTTATATTGCAGCCGCGCTTTGCATGGGAGTAATAAGTTTTCGAAAGACCAGAACAGCCAGTTAGAAATTCGCACCGAGGACCGAATAAAAAGAGTATGAATACAACTGAAAATCTTCATAGAATGATTAAAATCGCATAGTGTGCATAACTCCTGGATCGACAAGAGCTTCACGGCATTGATGTAGAAAACGGTAAGTGCTTATTCACTATCTACCAGTCAGCAATAACAAAGTTCTTAAGCCACGGGACGTTCCAAGATACGGATACCTCCTCAACCGATGAATTTCAGAAGGAATCGCACATCACCAGGAAATATACTCCGACTAATCGATATTCGTTATCTACTGGTTTACGACACTAGTATCTCTGTACGAGGTCGTAATATTTGGCGTAAATACAATGTAAATAGTACAGACGTATATATCTCCTTTTTGGCTCAAGGTTTTGAGCGGGCCGCAATCCCCTCATGGCCCCATCAGGACCCACTAGGTAATCATGACCACCATTGTCAGGACTAGATTTCAACCCTTGTCCCTTTGATTTTCGAACTGCCGAACAAGGAGGGTATCATGCTGTTTCTAGCCCGGTATTTAAGTTATTATCACCTTCGATACCGGGCCGTTAATGCGTCAGATTATAGTCAGTTTTGACCGATTGGTGAACTTCGAAGGAAGGACCATACCAATGCAAAGCTGTTCGCGCCATTGACCTGTTTGATTGGTTCTTGAACGCCACTCAGCCAGATGTCATATCGATCGGCGTGCGGCTTGTTCCTCAAGCAGCAATGATAGTCGAAGGCTCTATTATCCACAATATCCAGTGGCCAGACTCCGCTGGGTTCAGGGTTCAGCTAATTAAGATAATAGCGTTGGTAGTAGGGTAGCCCGTGGCGTCTGATGTGTTGAACTCAAAGACCCACGTAGTTCATGATGTGATATCGTTTGGTTTCAACGTTCTGAACAGGAGCTCACATAAATTGTGAGTTATTATGTTTTGCCGACGTTCAATTGATCATTCCTTCACTTGAAGGCTGAATAAACATCTCGGCTAAGACAGGATCTCACGTTGCCATATGATAGGTAGAGGCATGTTCCAAGGATTTCGACATGGTCTAAATTAGTGGGTTGCGTATTCGTTCATCAGGATGAGAATCCTTGCGCTAGCAGGTTTCATGCTCGGTGAATAAGCAATCGTCAACTACTCCATACAAGTATCCAGAGTTCGAGTTCACAGGTCAGTGTACTGTGCTGTCATCAGACACATAGATTAATACATTATTTCCTATTTCACGACATTGGAGAGCCTAAATTGACACTTGCCACTGATCGTATTAAACGATGCATTTCAATAACCACGAATTGTGTGAGCAGTAAGCATAAACATATCCATAGTTCATTCTAGAGCAGAATACTAGCGTTAGGCACCGCTCAATACACTCTGTTTCTTATAGCGAGGTTGCTGGCATAGCCTTCATCTACGTCCTCAGCTTAGAATATCGTCGATAAGTACTACTCCGTACAGGGTCTCAGCAAGACTTATTGTAGTCGGATTATACTCATAGTAGGATTCGCGGGTCTATAGTCACCTTTCACATATACGCTCGCTAAATTCCGTGGTCGACGTTACATTGAGTTGCCCATACATTCAGCAATATTGATGGAATCGACAAGGACCGACTCAGGCAAATCACCCAACGATAACCGACGTGTGTTATGTTACCTATCTACCGCTCTAATCTACTACTATCCTGACAATCCTGTTGCTCTTTCTCCATAAAAGACAACATCAAAGGCCCAAGGGCTTGGCACTGGGATACCAGAAAATCGTCATGTCCCCATTAAGTTACGCAGTAGCCAAACTAAGTCATTCTGCCACAGATTACAGTAAAAGTACTATCAAAATTGGGTATTTTGTAGCAAGGGCCCGCTAATTGGTTGATGGACTTTGAGATTACTGTACTTATATGAGTCAAAACAAAGCATTGACAAGGAATCTAGCCTTATTTCCCTACACGATGAATGCATCGTTCAACGACTGATATTCGAAGCCACCAATCAAAACAGGTCCTCGTCACAATCAAGACAGGTCATTCGTTGGTCGTGTTCAATCAGACAACAATTAAATCATACGTGCCGAGATAGGGGCCGACGACTAGTGTCGCAGACTCTGGAAAAAGCCGTGTCGGATGTCTGTCCCTAGTATCTATGCATAGTTATGTAGTCACATGGTCGTGGCAGTAGATATGGCCAACGTCCTGAATTCATCGTCCGATTAGCTAGCATCATCCATATACCTAACATACCTCGCATTAGGGCAAATCATGACTAACGTGATGGCCATGGATGTCTGGTAGCCTGTGACAATCCCAGTTCTGACCAACAGTTTGGCGTGGGGGCTATGCTTAATACTCATACATAACTTCATAACTCTAACCTTGAAAAGCCCTAACAGCATCGGGTGATGACCATGCCTTTCTGCCCCTGACTCCTAGTATCAACAGTTACGCGTCAGTCATGGAATAGATGTTGAAAAACATGTAACAAGTGTTGCACCTACTGTCTGATTTCTACCGGATCATCCTACGTATGTACCATGTCTTTTCGAACCCCGAACTTCCCCGGGTCTGCTGCTGTGAGACTCTTCACAAGCGGTTGGACCCGACTTTATGCTCTGATCTGCGTCGGATATTCTCTTAGAGTACCCACAGCACCATTTGAGTCTCTCGCCCGTTTAAGAGCGCCACCCTTATTACCGAGTGGGTGTGACTGTCCATTCGAAACAACAGGGCATGCATGAATCGTCAACGGTGAATGGTACTTGAAAGGTAGGTAGATTGTACAAGGTGGGATGTTACGGGACCTACCAGATTCCAGAATCAATCTCTATTGAACTATCTAGATAGAAAATGACGAAGTATTTATAAATAATCTGTTTGGCTTCCGATGTCAATGCTACATCTCTATTTACTTCCAATGTAGGAAAAAGCTCTGATCAGTACATCAATGATACGGATACGCACATGCGACGTGGTTAGACCTACTTTACGAAATAAATAAACATGGCACCTAGTATTGATTCACCTCGCCAGGAGGAATTGCAGACATTGAACGGCGAATCTTCGAGTTTAGATAAATATAGAGGATACGACTATACGACTTGGTATGTTGGAAATGCCAAACAGGCCGCTTCTTGGTATGTAACCCGCATGGGGTTTGAGGTGATTGCCTATCAGGGCTTGGAAACAGGTTCTCGCTGTACTACTTCTTACGTGGTCGCCAATAATAACGTGAGATTCGTTCTTACATCTGCTACTCAGAGCTACTCTGCTCTTGAAGAAAGCGCGTCATTCGAGGAACGACAGCTTGTCAAAGAGATCTATGAACACTTGGAAAAACACGGCGATGCGGTCAAAGATGTTGCTTTCGATGTCGACGATGTCCATGCGTTGTTTTCAAATGCCGTAGCAGCCGGGGCTACGAGCGTACAAGAACCAACAACAATCAAAGGTGGAAAAGAAGGATTTATAGTTGCGGCGACCATCAAGACGTTTGGAGATACTACTCATACCTTCGTAGACCGTCGAAACTACGCCGGAGCATTTCTTCCGGGCTATCATGCAGTAACTGAGTCTGACCCCATTCAACGATATCTCCCTTCGATTCATGTGGATGAAATTGACCATTGCGTTGGAAATCACGACTGGGGAGATCTTGAATCTGCCTGTAATTTGTACGTTATACTACCCCGCTGCTTGTGTGGTTACTGACAAAATTCTAGTTATGAAGAATGCCTCGGTTTCCGCCGCTTCTGGACCGTCGACGATAGATCTCTCACTACCGAATACTCGACTATGAATTCAATCGTCATGGCTTCCCCGGGCAGTGAGAAAATAAAGATGCCAATGAACGAACCGGCAGTTGGAAAGAAGAAATCACAAATCGAAGAATTCGTACAATTCTATAATGGAGCTGGTGTCCAACACATTGCCTTCCACACCACCAATATTGTACAAACTGTGACGAATATGAAAGAACGCGGGGTTCAGTTTATTACTGTTCCGACAACATATTACGAAGACCTTTCGGTTCGATTGAAGAGCTCTGGTATGACGGTTGAAGAAGATATGGATATTCTTCAAAAGTTAAGCATCCTTGTTGATTTTGATGAAGGAGGATACTTGCTCCAAATATTTACCAAGCCCTTGCTGGATAGACCAACAGTCTTTTTAGAGATAATTCAAAGGAACAACTTCGATGGCTTTGGTGCTGGAAACTTCAAGGCTTTATTTGAAGCTGTTGAGAGAGAACAAGCTAAGCGCGGGAATCTATAATGTGTCTTGATTTTAGATTAGATAGGAGAATTTTGATCGCAATTCTGAATTCTTGTATTGTATCTATTAGAAGCCCATCAAATCTTCTCCTTCATTGCCCACTCTGTAGCCCGCTTCATCTTCTCAATTTCCACTTTCATAGCCTCTTGAACAATATTTCCACATAGCCTTGCATATGGATTCGCACTTACGGCCATCTTCATAGCTTCCTGGTCTCCGTATCTACCAGCTAGTTCCAAATCAGCCCTCGCTTTGTCTTCCATCTCACTCTGTGTCAACCCTTTCAATTCCTCTGGTAGATTTCCCGCATTTGATAATTTCTGATTCGCACGTTTCGCTGCTTTCCACGTCAAGTATCCCCTTTGCGCATAGCCAGCCCTCAATACCCTCGCCTGGAATTCACAAACCTTTATATTCGGCTGCTCCGGTAATTCTAGTTTGATAGCAGTGCAGAGGTCGCTCCACAGTGTGGTGCTTTTCATCTCCTCACTATATAGGTCATCTCCGTATAACAGGCGCAATACCTGAGCCCGATTATTGTAGGCACTGGAATATGTTGGATGTGAATGGATGAGAGCGGTAAATTGATCAATTGCTTGTTTGAGTGACTCCGCGGAAACAAATGTGCCGCCACATTTACTGATGATAGAATGTTCCTGGGGTTGAAGTTTTTCCAGGATGTTGGGAGAAAGATTTGTTCTAGACGTTGTTGGTAGCTCGAGATCAACGAGGGACTTTGACAGGGATCCCGCAGGATGTGAATCAAAGACGCGGGACAGAACGAGTCGGTCGTTGGGGCTAAGAGGTTGTGCCATTGTGTCTGACCAGACCAGTGCTTCGACTTTGTCGCTATTCTGGAAGCAGATATTTCAGAACACAACAAACCCGCTGAGAAGACTCCAACACAGGCATTCAACGAACCTGGCAACTTGCCGTTATCGTCGGCAAAACATCCCACCTCTCGTGAAGATCGCTGCATAATCGTGGTTTTAATCCGCCGAAACTAGTCGGGTCTACATGAGGAGATCCTGGCTTATGTATTAACAATACGACCCTAGTAAAGAACGTTGATAAATTCTGACATTGCAGGAAATTGCTTAGGTGCATCCCACTTACAAGGATTTCATTTTGGTGTGACCACCGTGCATGATCGTCCTTCGGCTCTTCAACTAACAGCCACAGATTTCTTTAAGGAAAAACCGAGATCAACCTCAACATGGGCGATGGAAAAGTTCTCAAGAAAGAGGAAATTGCTCTTCATTCAGATAGCACCGACTGCTGGGTTATAGTGAACGGAAAAGCGTGGGATGTAACGCAATACCTTGTCAATCACCCTGGCGGGGCAGACGGTATAATCCCAGTAACTCATAATAAGAATTCGAATAGCTAACGACAAAACAAGTCATATTCTGTCATGCCGGAAAAGATGCATCCTTTACGTATAATCAAGTACACGACGCCAACCTACTTGAACGAACCCTGCCAGCAACTTGTTTCAAAGGCACGGTCATCGATGAAAATCCATCCGCAACCCCACAGGATGTCAAACTTGAGCCTACTGGCGACGACTCAATAGCCGAAAAGTCATTACCCCCACTCTCAAGTATTCTGAGCACACACGATCTTGAAGCAGTTGCCAAACAACACTTATCGCGAAAAGCATGGGCTTACTATTCGTCTGCGGCTACAGATCTAGTCTCGGAACGAGCAAACCAATCCTTATGGGATAGGATCTGGTTCCGCCCGCGGATCCTGAGGAATGTGAGAAATGTAGTCACAGAACGACAGATTCATGGAGTCAGGACGTCTGTACCGTTCTACGTAGCCCCAGCTGCGATGGCAAAGCTTGCCCATGACGAAGGAGAACTGGCTATTTCAAGAGCGTGTGCAAATAATGGGATTATACAGTGTGTATGTAAACTGCAATTCCAACGACATCATACAATCCAAGCCATATCTAACAGTTATGGAACAGATCTGTATAAATGCATCATATCAGCTAGAAGACATCGTCAACGCAGCATCTCCCGGAACACCCTTCTTCTTCCAATTATACGCCAACAAAAACCGTACAGCAACTGAGGCTCTGCTCAAAAGAGTATGGGACGCAGGCATACGTGTCTTGTTTCTGACTGTAGACGCACCGGTTGCAGGTAAAAGAGAGGCAGATGAGAAAGTCAAGACGAGTGCAATGATCAAGACACCTATGACTGGGTCACAAAGTGCTAATGACAATCGAGGGAGCGGTTTGACCCGAATCATGGGTACGTATATTGATGACCAATTGAGCTGGGACGACCTGCAATGGTTGAAGACAATTTGGAAGGGAAAGATAATCTTGAAGGGGGTTCAATCTGTGGAAGATGCTATAATGGCTGTAGAAGCTGGTGTCGATGGTATTACATTGAGGTAGGTTGTCGTCTAATTCTACTTCGTTCAATGCATGATAGGAGACAATGATTGACTATACGCAGCAACCATGGTGGAAGAAATCTCGATACGTCCCCTCCAGGTCTCATGGTTCTTCTCGAGATCAGGAAGTTCTACCCAGAGGTGTTTGAAAAAATTCAAGTACACCTTGACGGGGGTATACGACGAGGCACAGACATCCTCAAAGCGCTATGCCTTGGTGCCACCAGCGTATCCCTAGGCCGACCATTCCTATACTCTGTTCTATACGGAGAACAAGGAGTCCAGCATCTAATACAAAGTTAGATCCATCCCCTCATCAACTTTGAACCTTGCTAATAAAGATATCACTACAGTCTTGAAAGAAGAAGTGGAAACAGCAATGAGACTCGTCGGAATCAGTGATTTGTCTCAAGTGAGTTCGAGATTTGTGAATACGAAGGATCTAGACTATCTTGTGATGGATTCAATCGTCAATGAGAATGGATCTGTGCTTAAATCGAAGATCTAGTCATTAGCTAGTAACTTATACACAAATACTACGTATGTAACATTCCGCGCCCTAAAGAGGTTGATACATGTAGTTTGGATCGGCACTGATACAATTGTATGAGTTTGAGGCTTGCAATTTATCTTTGGAGGTCTTTGATTGACCCTTCATCTGTATCATTTTGATCGTTTATCACTATTATCCGACAATAAGACATCTGCTGAGATAGGGTTATTAAGGGTTAGTCGTGTTAGGGTTTGGAAAACAAAACCCTAACGTCCCAGAGGCTTTCGGCGACAACACATGCTTCCATTCAGGCCCAGAATTGGCTGGCCGTTGAACCGCTACATTTATAATAGTAACATAGAGAGTGGCCAATCTGAAGCCACTAGTCAACCAGTTTTACTAACCTGTTACCAAAGAGACGTTGCGCAGGTCGATATTATAGTCATACAAACTCTCTTTTGTAAAAAGTTAGTAAGCAACCTCGAACTAGCGGCCGTAAATTCAGTCATCCATCCTACACTCGTAACTAAGTACGTACTGCGCTTATCATCCCCCATAGTCCATAATCTATACTCATAGTCTTGTGTGAATTAGATTATCTTTAGCCACCTTTGGAATTTGGCCCGAAGCTTGATGAATGGAATTACTCTTATTAGCCTAGTTCCCTTCAAATCCCTGTTTACGGTTCTTTATATTTCGTGGCTATTAACAGTCAGGGTCTGTTCTGAAGATACAAGCGTGGTACATATGTAAAATTACATGCGGCGTATGAAACTAAGTTTCAGACTGACTTCTAAGTCGTATGCATCGACGGATTACGGTGGTTGCGTTTTCCGGATAACGACTATCATATCATCGTCATTAGAACTCATCATGTCTGGTCCAGAAAATACGTACCTACCAGGCTCCAGGGGAAGTGAAACGCTTGCTTGTCACGAGATTCGTAGTCCACTATGAAAATGCCACTTCCCGTTTGGGATGGAATCAGCGCTAAGTACATATTGGCTGACTACTAGCTACACTGTGACACAAAGAAAACTGCTCTGCCCCTCAGACGAAGGATTCACTTGCAATCAATTTTAGTTTACGAGCTTAGGTAAGTACGTACTAGTCAACTAGTTAATTCAATGCTTTGATTTGATACAAAACACCTGCGTGTGCTGCGTATATATTGATAGAGCTTCCCTGACAGGCGTGAGGGGTAAAAGGTAAACACTGCGATTGCGTCAAAGACCTTGGAATTGATCGTCGATCACCCAATTGAACATACAACTACGGAAAAGTCAACATGGAGATTGATAGCATTGTCGCCGAGCTTCGTCGGACATTTGACAGTGGCAAGACTCGCCCTATTGCCTGGCGCAAACAGCAGTTGCGGAATTTGTATAATCTTATTATCGTAAGCCCAGAACCAATATCATAGTTGATATGAATTGCTAACACTGGTGACTGTTGAAAAGGACAACCGCGATCGATTCACAGAAGCTATCTTCAAGGATGTTGGAAAGCCGGCTGTTCAAGTAGAGGTTTTGGAGACGTTGTGTGTTGCCAATGAAGTCTGTCTCCCAAACCAATTCTCTGCTCTCTAAAATGGTACTGACAAGCTGATACTGTGGTATCAGATTGTCCATTTCTTGCAAAACCTCGACGACTGGCTCAAGGATGAGGTAGTCGAGACTATGCCGCCGTTCGAGAATTGGTCTCCTATCATCCGAAAACAGCCAAAGGGTTTGGTTCTTGTTCTGGGGTGAGCGGTCTCTGGAGATTAGCTGGAAATAGCATGCTGACTATGAGCTTATAGAACATGGAATTACCCATTAACATTGAGTAAGTTTTCAGTCTGCCCATTATGCAACTTCTTACCAGTCATAGATACTGATTGAGCTCCTATAGCGCTTCTACCCTTCATCGGAGTCATTGCGGCAGGAAATACTGGTATTTTGCGTCCTAGGTAAGCTTCCCCGTAATCCCCTTTTGACGGATCTATACCGACTGATGAATCAACAGTGAATTCGCACCCGCCACCGCCGACCTTCTCGTAGAGCTCTTCCCCAAATACCTCGACGCGAGCAGCTACCGCTGCGTCATCGGAGGCCGCGAAGCCGCCGAAGCCCTCCTCAAACACCGATTCGGCCACATTCTCTTCACGGGAGGTCTCAAAGTCGGCAAGGAAGTCATGAAAGCAGCCGCCAACAACGTCACGCCCATCACACTGGAACTCGGTGGCAGAAATGCCGCGATCGTCTCCGACAAGGCCAATGTTCGTCTGGCCGCTAAACGTATCCTTTGGGGAAAAGCTGCTGCTGCTGGTCAGACGTGCTTTGCGCCCAATGTTACGATTGTGCATGAGGCGGTATATGATGAGTTTGTGGGCGCTCTCAAGGATGTAAGATCTTTTGCAATTGTCACATAAATGAACACCGCTAATTTGCGTCAGTACTATGCCGAATTCTACAAAGGCAAAGTCGAGCTCCCCTCGGTCGGCCACATCGTCAACGCCGCCCAATTCTCCCGCGTGCAATCCCTCTTCTCCTCCACAAAGGGCAAAGTTATTATCGGCGGCGAACTCAACTCGACCACCCGCTTCATCGAACCCACCATCGTCACCGACGTCGAACTCGACGACGCCCTCCTCCAAGCCGAAATCTTCGGCCCCATCCTCCCCATCATCAAAGCCAAGGACATCGAACACGCCCAGACCCTCGCCCGCGAAATTACTCCCGAAGCATTAGGTCTATACATCTTCTCCGAAGACCTCGACGAAGCCAACAAAGTCATCAACGCCCTCCCCAACGGCTCCGCATCTATCAACGACGTAATGGGCCAAATCGCGCCACCCAGTATGCCCTTCGGTGGGTTCGGAAATAGTGGCTTTGGCGCATATCGCGGTAAAGCCAGTATTGATACGTTCTCGCACAAGCAGTCTATTGTGACTGTGCCGACAGTGCCGGAGTTTGAGAATATGTTGGAATGGAGGTATCCGTATGCGGATCAGGCGAAGACAGTGGAGTTTATTAGGGCTAATATGTTGGCGCCTCTTCCTCCTCAATAAACAGACAGCTGGGAAGAGGAATGCTTTAGATAGGTTTGTAGAAACCATCTCTGCCGATTTGATCTGATGAAAAGTTTGAATGGCGAATATAACCAATGTCTTCCGCTGTGTATATCCATTGCTTCAAAAGTGAGGCTATAGCACTCCTGATTAAATATTTCTAACGGTGAACACTTGTACATTGATCGATAGAAAGCGAGCCTGATTGATAGTACTTGACAAATACGTAACCGTTGATTGGCTGTCCGCAAACCGCCAATCAGGTGTCTACAATTTCGCAGCAGATACAGCAACCTCATTTGAGATAGAGATACTGGAAATTGAAAGTATACACTCATTTTGTAGAATTGAGTTCTATTCCTCTCCTAGACTCCATAACATTGCACCAAAATGGAGAAAACAGGAAGTTTTCACGAACAAGCCACTATCCGCCAGTCCCGTTCGTCCGAGCTACTGACATACGGCACATATGCGAAAGACGAATAACACACAAGACAGCTGATAGTTAGAACGCAAGAAAAGCAAGCGGATGTAAGTGATGTCTCAGTCAATTTATACATAAATATTCAACCAAAAATACAGACAGACAGATTTTACTTCTTAAAACGCCATCATCTTCTTGATCTCGGCAATGGCCTTACCGGGGTTGAGACCCTTGGGGCATGTCCTTGAGCAGTTGAGAATGGTGTGGCATCGGTACACGCTCATGCTGTTATTCAAAGCTGCCTTGCGCTCCTCGGTCTTCTGGTCACGGGAATCGGCCAACCAACGGTATGACTGGAGCAGAATGGCGGGTCCGAGGTATTCCTCGCTGTTCCACCAGTATGAAGGGCAAGAGGTCGAGCAGCAGGCGCACAGGATACATTCGTAGAGACCATCGAGCTTGCGGCGGTCTTCGATCGATTGACGGTTTTCAAGGCCCTACTCATATGTTAGTAGTTGATAGCCGTAGTAGGAATTTCGAACACGCACATCCTCGGGCTTGCTATCGGTTTGGAGATACGGCTTAATCGATTTGTATTGCTTGTAGAAATGGGTCAAGTCAGGAACCAAGTCCTTGACAACGTAGGTGTGTGGGAGTGGGTAAATGCGAGATTCCTTGGTGGTATCGGTAGGGATACGGCCTGCAATCGTTAGCCATGTCGCAAACCTGATTGAATTCCTTCGGAATAAATAACAGGTTGTTCATACACAAGCAAGCCAAAGTGTTGACACCGTCAATGTTCATAGCACAGCTTCCGCAGATACCCTCACGGCAGCTTCGTCGGAAAGTCAATGTCGGGTCGACCTCATTCTTAATACGAATCAAAGCATCCAACATCATAGGACCGGTCTTGTTCAAGTCAAGAGTATAGCTCTGCATGCGAGGCTTCTCAGAGGGAGTATCGGGATCCCATCGGTAGACATGGAAAGTCTTGGTACGCGGCGTGGCGGAAGGGGCAGGTTCCTTGACTGTCGAGGTTTGCGACTCGGGCACGAACTTGCTGCTGGCGGAGGTAGCTTCGCTGACCTTGGAGAGAGGGTCGACGGTGGCATAGGAGCGTGCGAAGACCGAGGAGGTGAACAATGGGCGGGAAGAGGCCAACAGGCGAGTGGTGCGAAGGGCGGCCATGGTGGGCACGAGGGATAGCAATTCGGTTGGAGATGGACGATATACGACGGACGCGATAGACTGCAATAACTATCACTCAATCAAGAGCGTAGCAGCAGTTGAGCAGGGGAGCGGAGAGTAAAACGTGATCGCGTATAGCTTTCGTGGCGGAGAGAGGAGGGACTTTTGGTATGAAGTCAATCGAGGTTCGTTTCGCTTTCTTGTTAGCCTACTCTGCCTTCTGCCGAGGGCCCGTTGCCGAAAGCAACACGTGACTATCGTGCCAGAGGGTTCCAACCAATCAGAGCCGGTTTAATTCAAATTTCGGAGACTTACGGCAATTAGAGCATCACGTGATGTGCGTCATGGCACGGCAATCGGATGTTGCAGCTGACTGAGCAGGCTAGCTGTATACAGTTAGTATGTTTTTACTCCACGATGGACCAGTTAAAATCATTCGATTTGATTTCTCTCCATCATGAAGTGCGATCTAGTTACATGTATCGTATGCCTTGACTACAGTCGTGGACAAAGTCCAGTCGGGACAAATGCTGAGCATATCGCGTTAACTTGATGTTCTCCTTTGCGAAAGCAGGTCCCAATGCCCTGACCAGCCCGACGAGTGCATGCTTGGCTGCTGTGTATATGGGATTTGATTCCATCGGATACAACCCGGCTGAGGACGAGGTAACAACCACCTTCCCGCCGGGAACTTTGTTCTGACGGGCGTAGTGCTTGAAAATCCAAATGTCTTGAATATCTTGAATACAGCTCGCATCTATGGAATCGAGTCGAAGAGGTTCCAGCAGCCCATTCTCGTCCAACTGCTCGGTCTTGCTGTATAGAAGTGGTGTGTCGGCGATGCCCGCACTTGCAGCAAAGAAATCTAACCGGCTGCCTCCCCATTCAAAGGCTGCTTTGAACAGACGTGCTTGTGCGGGTATGAACGAACGTCTATGTCTTGGAAGAGAACCTGGTCTCCAAATCCCTTCGAGACTTATGTACCGAATTCCTCGTTCACATCGGCCATAACAACCCCCCAGCCCTTGGCTACTAGATGTTCCGTCAAAGCCAGGCCCATGCCAGAGGCGGCGCCTGTTAAGAGTGCAACTGGCTGCGGCATTGGTGCTGCTGTTTCGAAATATACAGTATATTCTCTTTGGTCCTTCTTCTTTTCTTTCTGTAGTTGTCACTATACGCGCTGTTAGGAATGCCCCCAAGACTGAACAGATACTAATCTTTTTCAGTGTGTCATAGTGTCTGGGTATGTCGAGTAGATAATCAGAAGGGCTTGCACAATTTGCTTTACCTCTTTGCTAAGGTATACTGAGATGCCAGTTTAGCCTTCGTTTTCTAAGTTGGGTATATTTGTAGTAGTACCTAGGCATGTCTGAGAAATTCGAGAAAGGGCATTCCTTGACCTCTTTCAACTTTCAACACATATACTTACATTTACACACACTACTTGACTAAAGTGTCCATGAATTTTGAACTGACGCATTCCGACAAAATTTCGTCAATAAGATCTGCGTATGAGGGTTTAAAATCCCCGGCTGTCAATGGTGATCCTTTCTTTTTTTTCCCGCTCTGGACTCATGTTACCTACTGCGTAAAGATCAACACCACATTCTGACATCAATTCTGCGGTGAAAATCGAATCTTATGCAGTGGAAATCCTTCATACTATTACGCATACATGCTCCGACTCGAAGTTGATGCAGATCATCCGCCGCTATTGGATTCTTGAGCTGCAGTCCGCATAGCCAAGAGCTGTGGTTCGTCGATCCATCCACTACGAGATGGAGAACACGAACATCGTTTTTCGTATCTGCACTTTAAACTTGATAGATCGTGATCGGGCTGAAGCGTGGCGACCTGAACAACAAGACGAATCTGCATGAACACCCAGATTTTGTTGCATGTCCGTGCGCTACAGTAGTGTTATCTCGTCCGCAGATCATCATCCATTCTGTGCTGGATTCCTTCCAAGATGTTGCATGAGAATGAAGAACCCTGCAATGGTTACACCAACCCCAGAGCATTTTCTTCGTACAGAATAGGAAAATTCTTGGGCAACCAGCAAAAAGGCCGAAGTTACACAAAATAATGCACAATTGCATCAATGACAAAAAATCTCCATCCAAGCTTCAGTGCTCTCAACTCCACAAAAAGAACCACTCGCTGCGGTCTACAGCCAATAATACCGTCACTCTTTGCGGTATATGCAGTCCGAACTTTGAGCTCCGACAATGTCAAATGACAAACGCGAATGGAGAGGAAGCAAGGGATCCTCGCTGTGCGGAGAAGGGACGATCAGTCATCTTTTGAGCAGCGAGTACGAATCCAGACTCTGGGGTTTATGGTGTTTTGTTTTTGTTGCTGTACATGGCTGGCTGAGGCTGTCGTGATGGAGTTGGGTATAAGTATCGCACCTTCCCAGTAATTCTTAATCAAAGGACGCACTTGCTTCCAACGCACAATCCCCCGGCGTCCGTTGTTGACCAAAACTGTCGACATGGCTTCCTTCAGACTCTTTTCGGTATTCTTATTGAGCATCATTAGCCTGGCATTTGCAGCTCCCGGTGCTGTCGAGACTGACTACGATGTCATCGTCATTGGAGGTGGTCCTGCCGGCCTGAGTGCTACAAGCGGTCTCTCAAGAGTTCAGAGGAGGACATTGATGTTAGACTCGGGCATTTACCGCAACGATGCTACAAGGCATATGCATGACGTGATCGGAAATGATGGTAAGTAAGCCGCAGGCATGTTGATACATCATGATCTTACAATTCTATAGGTACTGTTCCGGCAGTCTTCAGAGCACTCGCCCGGGATCAAATATCTCGATACAATGCGACCACCACCATGAAAAATGCAACAGTCGCATCTCTCGAGTCCATCAATAACGGATCATACTACAAAGCAACAGACTTCGAAGGTGAGGAATACACAGCTCGCAGAATCGTGCTCGGGACTGGAATGAAAGATATACTCCCTATTACTCCCGGCGTCGCTGAGGGTTGGGGTAAGGGTATTTACTGGTGTCCCTGGTGCGATGGATATGAGCACCGTGGCCAGTCATTCGGTATTCTAGGAAATCTAAGCGATGTCATGGGTAGCGTGATTGAAGTATGGACGCTCAATCAGGACATCATTGCCTTTGTCAATGGCACAAACACCCCCGAACAGCAAGCAGCACTAGCGGCCAAATATCCCAACTGGGAAGCGCAACTACAGGCATACAACGTTACAATCAACAATGAAACCATCGTATCCATTGACCGTCTGGAGGATGGTGGCACGAACAACGACCCTGCTCAAGATTTGGAGTTTGATCTTTTCCGTGTCAACCTTACCGACGGATCGAGCATTGAGCGAGCCGCTTTCATTACGAATTTCCCGGATGATCAGCAATCCACGCTACCCAGAGCGCTCAACTTGACGATGGATGGGACAAAGATCAAGGTTGGAACGAACATGAAGTCTAGCGACAACGGCATTTATGCCATTGGAGATGCTAATAACGATGGAGCCACTAATGTGCCGCATGCTATGTTTAGTGGAAAGCGTGCTGCGGTCTATATCCATGGTAAGTCGTTTCGTGCCCTCTACTTCGATGCGCATACTTACTATTGAAGTTGAACTTGGACGTATGGATTCACTTGCTGCTATTGGAAAGAGAGGGCTGTCTGCGAGGGAACTTGAAGAGGAGGCGAATAAGCTCATTGGCGATGACTTGGAGCATCTTTGGAAGAGGGCACAGGAAAGTGTCTAGACTTTCACCTGAGAGCAGGGGAAATGGCGTACATTCTGCCTATACAGAGATGGCTAATGACGTGGAATGAGCAGTTCTTTACTAAAATTATCAATACTAATTTTATTCTTAATGATAATAAATGCCATATATCAACTAATTTCCATCGCTCACTGCTTCTTCGGCAACGTAGCCTCATATTGAGCCTTATCAATATAATTCTGATGCCACGTATAATCCGGATTCTCCTCCAAAAACTCGCGAATCAACTGACTCCCAGTCTTCGGCTCCCTACCCAAAAGCTCCCTCATCAACGGATTCGATAAATCCGCATCCCCCTTTTCGATACCCTCAAACCAGGAAAGTCGTGAACGCCAGAATGACTCTGGCTTTTTCCCAATGTCGTTTTCTGTATGATATTTGACGTACTCCTCGGGCGATACGAGCTGTAGCTTTACGTTGCGGCCGGTTGTCTCGTTGATGATTTTGATAATGTCCGCTCCTCGGAGTGGCTCGTTGGCGGTCAAAAGGACGATTTCGTTCTCGTGGCCTCCTTTAAGTAAAAGTTTGGCATTTGCTTCACCCAGTTCTTCGCGGGAGGTATATGTGATTACGCCGTCTTGGGGCATGACAATGGTCTCGGTGGTGGGATACCATTGGAGAAAGAGAGGGAATGCGTCGCCATAGATGCCTTCGCGGATGGAGGTGTATGTTACGCCTGATCTAATCACAGGTCAATTCGAGTTTTCTAAAAGAGGCAGGGAGAATTTGGAACTTACTCTTTCAGCATCTTCTCCGTCTCAAGATGGGCTTGTTGCACAGACACCTTCGAGTCCGAACCTAACCCACCAAACGCAAGAGACGTATACCACACCTAGCTTCAAATTAGCTTGATTTTTCCATTTAAAAAGGGCCATCCGAAGTACAAACATGTTTCACACCGGCCCTCTTCGCGGCTTCCACAACATTACGATGCTGCACCTTCCTCCTCTCATTATCAAACGTATTCGTACTAACAAAGTATACATTCTCAACATCCGCAAACGCCGCATCCAACGTCGCCGGGTCATCAAAGTTTGCGACTCGGAATGCTATTCCGGCCTTTTCGAATTGGGCGCGGCTTGCTTCGTTGGAGGAGGCAGCGGCGTACTCGGATGAGGGGAGGTGTTTGGAGAGGTAGGCGAGGACTTGGCTGCCGAGACCGCCTGTGGCGCCTGTTATGAGATACTTGAGGGTCATTGTGTATGAAGTGAGGGTGTTGTTTTATTTAGAATGTCAGAGAAGTTTACGCAATGTTGTATTTGATAGTTAAAAGATTGAAGGACCTGTGTCTCGTTATATACAGCAGCAGAGTCAGAATTTGCCACTTCTTGACAGTCGTGTTAGTAAGAATACCGCATTGCCACATGATTCTGGCGGAGTCTACTACATAGTATAGATATAGCCCTTCCTTGTTGATGTATAACTATAGAGAGGACGATCATACGAAGATAAGAAAGCAGCGGAGTTGTGACCTAAGGCATCCGCAACTCCGCAACTCCGCTGATGTAAGCACTCTGATTGGCGGGCCCCTGAATGCTCTCTTAACTCCCCTTCTCCATTCTTCTCCACCAACTCTAATCTTCATCCTTCGTATTCTCATGAACTCTGTTCCAGTCGCCGCACTACGTACGAGCTGACGAAGTCGTGCGATGAATTGATGCAACTCGTATGATGCGCTAGTCTAGATACCGCAATTGCGCTCGCTCTCGACCAGTCAACTCCACAGCATATCGCTGAAAGAGTATACGTACATTCCGCGCACCTTACAGATTCTCCACAACCTCAGACACAATGGCAGAAGCCGAATCGGTCCATCCGTCGCCTGCGCAGCCTCCACAGTCAGTGAACATTCCAAAGCGCAAACCGCTCCCCACAGACGAAGCTCCCGTTGCCGAACCCACAGCGACCACTACTACTATCGCGGACGATCAGAACCATGAACAACTTCAGAATATAGCTTCGGACCCGGAGAAAGATGTTGCGGTTGGTACATGGGAGTCGCGAACAGTCAACAATGGCACTCGGAGGCTGTTTGCGTTGCCTGCTTTGTCGCTCGCTGTGTTTGATAAAGTCCACCTCGGGCCGTTAGATAAGTACTTGCCGTATGAGCAACAGAAGCGTCGTTATACCGTTGCTGGGATATCTGCTGGTATAATACTTGCTTTGCTGGCGCTTATAATTGGTCTTGCAGCTGGATTGACTGCGGGTAAAAAGTAAGTCCATATGCGCATTGTATAAAAGACAGAATTGGCTAACTCTGTATGCTTAATATTGTTAGAACTCAAAACCTTCCTCTGCCAACTTCAAATGGAGGACCATACAGTGGTGACCTCACCTACTATGAGCCTGGCCTGGGAGCATGTGGCATCACTTCCTCCTCATCAGACAGCATCTGCGCTGTATCTCACCTAGTCTTTGATGCCGCTCAAAAGGGGTCAAATCCCAATGCGAACCCGCTGTGTGGGCTGAAGATACGACTTCGAAGGAATGACGAGAGTGTTGATGTGACGGTAGTCGACCGCTGTGTTGGGTGCAAAGCCACAGATATTGATACCACGACATCAGTATTTGGGACATTGGCGGAAATTGACCAAGGGCGAGTAACGGTTGACTGGGCTTGGCTGGAGAGTTCGCCTGTCAATGTTACCTCTGTTTCTTGACACTGAAGGGGAAATCCGTACCATCAATTTTTGTCACTTACTGCGCCCAGTGGTGCTGCCCAGCATGTTTGTGCTGTGAAAGCACTTCTAGCATCACTTTTCGTTTGCTTCCATTTATTTTTGTGATACCCCTTTGACTTTGCTACTACTTAATTACCTGTCTATTTCTCACTTACTTAGTTACTTGTCTATCCACACCCTCATCTACAGCTTTATCCTGATCATCTCTCTTGCCTTTTTCATCATTCTGCAACCTTTAATCATCTCTTTGATACTCAGAACAAGACCGCTGCCAGCCAAAGGACTCAGTTTTCTGGTTCTTAAGCCATCTTAGAGTCTTCTTGCAGGATTTGTGAGTGTTAACCAAAGCTCACTTTGTTAAACCAACAAAGCACGCTGAAGTCTTCTGACTCATAGTCATATCAACAAAGACACTCAAACTACGCCATGGCACGACAAATTGAGCGCGCCCATAAAAATCGCGATGCACGATTCAAACTGATCACCACTCTCAACCACCTCAAAGATCGCTCCGTGACTCGACTTCGCGAGACAGGCAACATGAGGAACTGCGAGCCACTCCCCAACTTGGACGTCTCGCCTCCCCAAGCTAATCACTTCCTCTCCAACCAACCATGCATCTCGCCCGTTGACTACGATGCCCCCCTGACGCGTGTCATACTGTACCCTCAGCCAAGCCCAGTGCAGGCTCAACTCATCAAGATTTTTGAGACTTGGCTCAACGACGCCGCGCGGGTATTGTCAACAAAATCCAAAAAGCCATACGGCACGCGTCAGTCATCGCAATGGAATCTTCATGGACGTTGGTCAGGGTGCAACTACTTTGCTCGCCTCGTCCTCCAAGAAGTGGACGCATTTCCCTGCGTCGTCCTTGAAACTATCCACATCGAACGCGGAAAGGAAAACGATGAACATTTCGAGCGCGACTACATCTACGAGAAAGCTGCGCGCTGGTTCGAAGGTTCACCAAACGGAACGATGCAACTGGTGATCATTGCCATCATCTCGCACGACCCATTGCTCCCCTGGACATCCCCCTTACTACGGGACTGGAACCCAACATCACCCTGCCATGGCTGGGGCATGTCACCACACCAAATCAACAACATCTCCGCCGCCACAATCGCGACAAACATCGCCGCTCAGGACAAGAACTCCACCTCCCTAACTGGCGTCGACCTCTACCTCGCAACGGCGTCATACCCCAACCACCGCGGCTACTCAGAGCACATCTGGCACGGCCTCTTCCGCGCAGACGGTCAATTGCTCCCTCCCGACTACAACAGCGTCGCATCCGATTTCGCGCTTTCGCAAATCTTTCCGCAGGTCATCGGTAGTCCCGAATACAATGCCTTGAACGAATTACGGATTCCAGTTAATGAACTTAGGACTACACTTCCGCGTGCGATTGAACAGGACCGGCTTGCTCAGGCTGAGTTTGTTGCGCGGGATGCGCAGCAGAAGGCTAGAGAGTGGCAGTCTCAGGCGTCGCCTCGTTACCAACACGAACAGAATGGAATGGCTTGACTGGGTGTTATCTTTTGACTGGTGAGATCGTGTTTGATAGTGGAGGTTTTTCAATGGCGCTTTTTGTATCTAGACTCCTTTCAACGAAAGAAAGCGGGATTGCTACAAAAGATAGCTTTATGATCTAGGACCTTTGTGGGAGGTGCGGTCTTTGTGAGAGTTTCATACCTTTAGACATTGAACATCAAACTTCTCTCTTCAACTTGTACTTTGTGTTCGTAATATTTTTATATCTAATAGTCTAGTCTAGTACTCCGGCCACTCGGGATCAATTTCTGCTTTCCAGGCTTTGAGGCCACCGCGAATATCGCCAATGAACCGCTTCCCGTCTTGATCCAAGCCTAACTCTTTCAGCCTCTGAACAGCCAGTTGAGAGTCGTTGCCCATACGACAAACGAAGTATATCGGATCGGTGGAGTCGGTAGAGGCCACTTCTGGTGGGAGGAGGGACTGTAAAGTCTCCTTTGAATCTGTAACTTGGGCCTTGCCCTGTAATATTTGGCTAATGGGAATATTGATGCTGTTTTCTAGGCTGCAGATACCGAATTGCACTGAATCCCGGACGTCGACCAAGGTATATTTTTTGGAGTCGTAAATAGGCTCAAAGTCACGCACGGATATGCGTTCATCTTTAGAGAGTACTTGTGGGAAACTTGCTGAACCGCAGAACTGGACATAGTCCGTTGAACCCGATTGAAGAGTCTCTAATGTAATGGTTGCTACCGATGAGCAGACAGCGCAATTGGCCCGTCGGCCTCTCAAACGTATAGTACGGAATGGTGAGTTGCTGTAAGCGGAGAATATGTGCAGAGAAGGTCGATCATCAGCGATCCGGTCAACAGGCTTTGTGATCACCTTGATGGTTTCTAGAGCTTGCAAAAGGCCCATAGTGCCGACTACTGGACCGAGTATACCTCCATCTGCACAGCTGACGACCGTATCTGCAGGCGGTGGCTTGGGAAAGACGCACCGATAACATGGGCCGCCTGATAGATCACCGGGTGGTTTTGGTGGGTTATTCAAGACCATTAGCTGTCCATCCGTTCTCAGCGCTGATGCTGAGACGAGTGGTTTGCCGAGAATGACCGCGGTGTCCGAGATCAAATATCGAGTTGCGGGATTATCGGTGCAATCAAGGATAATGTCGTAATTTTGAAAAATACCAGGCGCATTCTGAGATGTCAGATGCTCGCGATAGGGACGATATTTCACATGTGGGTTCAATCTATAAGTGAAAACAAATATAATCAGCCCTGTATCTCGTAAAAATCGCATGGTGGTGATCTCACTCTTTGAGATACTGAATAGCACTGTCCACTTTGTATTTTCCAACATTCTTCGTACGATGTAGAACTTGGCGATGAAGATTCGAGGATTCGACTGTATCTCCATCAACCATACCGAGTGTACCCACTCCAGCTCCGGCGAGATATAGTGCTGCAGGACAACCGAGTCCACCTGCGCCGACTAACAGAACGGATGCGGATCGAAGTTTGAGTTGACCTGAGATAGCAGTCGTTAGTAATTGTACTTGAACCCAAAGACAACCAAGCAATTGTCCTCACCAGGAAGTCCAATCTGAGATACTATCATCTGGCGCCCATATCGCTGGTACTCCTCTGCCGAAAGAGGCCATTTGCGCTCTGGATGCTCGCTTGAGGCTGGTATAGTTTCCCCGCGCAGCTTCTCGGCCGCTTCAAGTTCCTGCTTGAGGGCTGATAGTTGGGACTCGGTGGCGGCAATTTGCGCTCGTAGAGATGCGCATTTTGTCTCAATATCCTCCATGCCAAATTTAAGATTGCGACGCGATGAGTCGGTCTGGAAATAGAAGTACGTGATAGAAGATAAAGTTGAAGTCATAAAAGTTCAGCGGAATGAGTCCGAGGCCCCACGTTGGCTGCCTGAGATCTCAGGCCAAGGAAACGCGTCTAGGAAGGAGCGATCTGATTTCGTATTTATTTCTAGTCAGCCAACACTCTAGACATCATCACACATCTCCTATGAGAAACGCAACAGCAGCTTCAATTATACAAGCCAGGCATTGTTGGCCTAAGGAGTTTGCTAGGCGCATTCTAATTCATAATTCTTATTTATTCATGGTCCAACACACTTGACTGGTCTGCGAAAACTGACTATTTACACACTTTTGCACGACAAAAACAACTATGGCCTCAATTCAACTCCTTTGTGCTTAATATGCTTGCGGATTTGAAGGTCAGTGCCTGTGGTTGCATCCAAATCCAGCAGCAGCCCTCTTTCTCTTCGCGTCACTCAAGGGAATCGGAGGAGGCAAGAAGCTGCGACCGGACAAGTCGACATCCTTCTTCGAAATCATGCGCTCACCGTCACGCTTAGACTTGGCAATATTGGCGGAATAGATACTGTTCAACCAATTGGCCAATCTGTAACCACCCTTGGCGATTTGCAGCTCGATGGTTGGGATGACACTGTTGTAGTAGTCGGGGTACAAATCGCCCTGCTGCAACGCTGCCACACCATTGGGCATGACCACAGAGCACACAAAAGCGTTGGCATCGCTGGCCCAGGCGGTGGCGGAGGTAACGGCATTGGAGATGTCATCCCCCTTGATCCAGTTTGCGGCTACGCTCTTGTAGCTGCCGCTGTCGATCGAGGCAATGAGCTCGTTGGCCCAAGTCTGTGCGTCTGACAGCGTGGATCCGCCAACCAGCTTCTGGGGGATGTAGGTGTCCCAATCCGCATGCAAGTTGTCGCTGCTGTAGCCGTCAAAAGTGACGGTGATCGTGTTTCCGCCTTTATCGAGAGCCTCGTCGTGCAATGGCTGAGTGATGTCGCCAAGGAAGTGAACGAGGAATTTGAGAGCCTCAGCTGTGCTGGCCGCGCTAAGACGGCCGTCGCCTACGCGCTGTGTGTAATTTGCGATAGCAGAGACGGAGCAGCCGGTAGAGCCGCAGTCTCGCGCGTAGTCGACGTTGCAGTTAGTTGGAGGGCTGTCCTCGGCATCGATAAAGTGCAAAGGAGCCGACCACTTCCCAGCGGTGGTGGCACGATAGCTATCGGCCCACGAGGCGATGTTGGCCAGGTAAGAGTCTGAGGTATCGTTCAAGACGCCCTTGGCCCAGGCTGCTGTGGTGTCGTCGAGGTAGTTCTGGGCGATATAGGCGACAGTGGCATGGCCGAGGGTACCCCAGGCTTGGGCACCCTGGAGGGTAGCCAGGGTAAGGAGGAGGGAGCGAGAGTGGAACATTGTTCACCTTAAGCTCTGGCTTTCGAGGAAACAAATATGTCTGGGGAGTGGGATAGAAGGTAAGTTCCAATGCTGATCTTTCGGCGGACAACCTCTTCCAATTTATACAAACATTCGATCCACTGGTTACAGCCAAGAAAAACAAGACTTTTGCTGGGGAATTAGAAACACTTGGCACGCTGGCACGATGCTTGATAACGCCGTCGCATTGGCATCCATCAAAATAACCTTAACCCTGACGAAATGAGACCTGATTTCAAGGATGTCCCCGAATAGCCAATCATAACACATTACTCCTGTGCGGCAGTGTACGCAAATCATGCAGATCAGATCGTTATCGTGTCTCTGGCGAATGAAACCTCCAAATAAGAGAGCCTAAAAGGCCCTAAACAGCCCACCCGTGCCGCGGATGTAACCGTTGAGCCCCAATGGGGCTCACGTGCAGAGATATACTGATAACATTCGATAAACGCCATGTTTATTCATGTAAAAGTACTGAGAAATAGCCTTGCCAAGACTATCCCCAAATTTTGGTATAGTCGGAGGTCGCCGTCTCGGTAAATTCGCCATGGGAATAAAATCTAATCGGATGAGGATGACGTGCGGGTGCTTGAAGATTCTGTCCCCAATGAGATAGCATGTGATATTTCATCTCATCGTCTTGATTGCTTGCGATATTGACGTGCTTTATTCGAGACCAGCCACAAAGGAATTGTAGCCTTTCGCTTCTGTCGCAGAAAGAACGTGGACGAATCCATGGATACTACCTCGGCGGAATATACATCAAAGTATTGCTGCTTTTCTTGCCTTGCCTTCGTATCCTTATTCATGCCTTGGATGGCTTGAAGACTTGTAGAAAATGAATGACCATTCTCCAAAATCGCGTCAATATCGTGCTTTTTTGCATCCACAACCCCACATAGGAGACTGACATTATGACAAGGATCAGCGGACATGTCACTCCAGAGACTAAACCTTGCATAATCGACCTTCTTGAATAGGGTCATTCCCGAAGACATAATCCTCAAGCATAAAAATCAAGCATTCAACTCGAAATTCAAGATACATTTCTCCGGCGTCCTCCGCCCGTCGTAGCTTATCATTCTCCGGATTCACATGTCCCTCACTATCACAATCATTGACTTGAAAGTCAAATAGAGTGCATTCGCTCATTTTGGAGCCTGAATACTGACTCGTTGATCTTCGTTCTCTTCAGGCGTTCCCCGGGGTGAATTGACTCGATCATGACGCCTCAGGACGAACGCCTCACGACCATTATCTATGTTGACGTTAATAAATCTATATATAGACATCAAACCGTCCCAGAACTTGATGCCAGTAAACCATAATTTTGCTTAATGCGGGATAGACATGCTTTCTGTTTCGCTGTAAGCAGCCGAATGTGGGTGGGAGCAGCGCTATTTCCAAAAGCATGTCAATAAACCGGTCATTTCGTGGCTTTCTTGTCTCTTCTTTCTGGAACAGATTGAAGTCATTTGGCGGTAGTAATGTCGTACTTACGTAGGGATACATGCTCGTAGATCATGCTTTTTATACTACTGACTTGGGGGGAGCTCCAAGGTCCTCACTTCTAGGAACGCTAGGAGCCTTGCCCTAGCTGTCTGACTCCAGTCAGGAGTTTGTCTATTCCGAGCTGATATGTAGCTAGCAAGATGATCAGCTTCGATAATTGGCATGCAGTAAACTCTGACACAACCTAGAATGTAGGTCCCAACTACCCACAATCCTGCGCCTGTGGGATACTACGAAACCCTCAAATTTACCAAGATTGTAAACAGCTGACCATCTGGCTATTGAAGTATGAATTGATCACTTATCTCTAGCTAGCTGTTGAGAATCTCTAGTACATACGTCTCGGTGAACGAAGATCACGAGGTGCACCAAGCCCTCAATCTGCCACGAAATGCTATCGCCGATATGGTGAGTTGAGCGACACGGGCATTGATCTGTTCATAACTTAGATGAATGGAGATTAATATTCTTACTGTCATCATCTCAATCTGTCTCCTAGAGACCGGGGGTCTTGCACTGCCTGAAAAAGGAGGAGAATTCCGATCTAGTGCTAGTATGGGGCAGGCGTATTCTAAATTTTGGTTCAATTGCATACAAATCTACATTCAAGCAATTATTCTCGAGTATCCGAGAAGTACTAACGAGGATGTAAGCTTCTCAAAGTACGAGACGTTCGATTGCATACCTCCTCGACTACCCTTGTGGAAGCCGGCCGTTAATTGGTCAAATTTTGCAAGCCAGAGACACGGCTAAATAATTAGCTTCTGCCAACACCATAATTTGCAATCTCAACCAACGACGACAATCAAAATTTACGGATTACTGCAATGATTGAGGCTTGCTCCACCTTTGCATAGACGATATATTCAAATTTTACTTGGAATACGAAGATGGACGATACAATCCACGATAGCAAAGGGCAAAAAAAAAGCTCGCCAACTTCCCTGACTTCCTGCACAGCTTGTCACAGTAAGAAGCGAAAATGTGACAGAAAGCTGCCAGCCTGTGACCGGTGCTCAAAGTAAGCAATTATTCCTCATTGGTAAGGGCGAGCGGTGGCTGAATTTCTTTAAGGAATCGGCAGCAATGTTGTTATGCCTATCTGCGTGCGATGTCAGGAGATAGTCCAAATTCACCTCGCAGCTTGGATATTTGGCCAGACAGTCCAGAACAATCTATCACACACCAAATACTATGGATTTTGGAAGAACACTCAACCAACCCAACTCATGTCATGGAGCGATATACCCAGTATATTCATCACTGGTTACCGATAATTGACATCCACAGAATCAGCAATCGCATAAAAAATTGCCATATATTGGAAGTAGAGCTTGCCGGTCTTCTTTTATGCATTCACCTAGCCACTCGGCCATCATCTACTGAAGTTCGAGAACAGGCTCATATGCAAAGACTGTATACACAGGCGCAGAAGATCTTTTCTTCTTTGCTGCTGACAAGGAGATTCTCCATTTATGTTATTCAATGTGGTTTATTACTGGCAGTGTACCAAATTGGCGCTGGCTTGCTTTCAGATGCTTATGTCACTTTATCGACTACAACAGGTTTGGCTCGTGTGTCCCGACTTCTAGATTGTCATGACAAGAATCGCGATAGTCACGAAGCGACAGTCGTTTGGTGGGCTATATTTTTGCTAGATCGGTAAGCCTTCCCCACCATAGTCATGTTCAAGTCCACTATTTTGACTCTAGCAGAATCCTTGCGCTAGCTTCTTTACCAAACTCTCTTCCTCTCCTGATGGAACAGCCACGAGGTTTTGAAGATCTCCCAGATATACATACCTTACGACCTTCTTCGGAAAATGAGGAAGGGAAACAACCGTATGACTATTTCAGCGAAGAATTACAAGCCGCATACTTAGCCGGGCAGACTCTACATTACATGAAATCTCTTGAGGAACACCAAGAGTCATATTTCGAAGATCTCAATAATCATATAATGGCACGTCTTGGGGATATGTTTGAAAAAGCGCCTGGGTCCTGGAGACCATTCTGCAGCGCTATTGCTATACTCCTCATGTAAGTGACTCATTCCTTTACTTGACAGTCTGTCTCTTGCTAACACGAGAAAGAACGGCGGTTGAACTCCAGTTTGCAAGGCTGACCAAAATCACCAAAGACAAAGAAGCCACTGAGTCATGCCTACAAGCAATCTCAACACATGTCAAAATTACTATCGATATCGCAAGAAACTATCTCGAGGATCAAGGCACAGACTTCGCCAATGGTATAATTCCCATCACAGGCGTCATATCAGATCACCATGCTTTGGTGGCCATCTTTCAGCAAAGGGAACTAGGCCATGCAATCATAACAGATGACTCGGAAGGATTATTCGTCCTGGAAGGGTCGCTGAAGAAAAAGACCCACCTATGGGGTCTTGCTGGTACGTCTTTTCAATGTTGCTATCTGACACCTGGATCGCCGAGGAACACTAACGTGAGATTTTAGATCGATATATACAAGATCTGACAGGATAAATCGTATGAAATGCGTTATTTCCTTTACAGACTCGTAAGAAATGTATAATAGGCCTTGACGAAAGACTACAAAAGATTATGACATGCAAAGACATCGTTCTTTCTATAAATCAACGCCAAAAGTGGTTAGTTTAAATATAATCGTGCGATTTTTGTATGGGGGAGAATGTCCGCTAGCGTCCGCTAGCGCGATATCTTTTCCAACGCTGAACAAACTATACAGGAGTTCGTCATGTCGGAAACTTATTTGAAATATTCAGTTTGCTTATGTGCTCGTATTAGAAATCCAGAGACCATAGCGGAAATCCTCCGATGAGGCCCTGTCATCTATGTTTGACTTCGACTATAAATATGACAGTCTCCTGGTCACTTCAGGATTCATCTTTCTAACCAGCAATACGAGAAATATCAATTGATATCAAACGACAAACTCTACTAAGCACTGTTCAGAAACCCCGAACCAGATCTCAAAATGTCTGCGTATAAGAATGTTGCCCTTGTCGGAGTACGTCCTCTCCTTATTACCAACACTGAACAGCCTTGGAAATATCCACTCTAACAGCATGGCTGAATAGGCAAGCGGAAGCGTTGGCCAGTCCATTCTGAACGGTCTACTTTCCTCTCCAATTGGCTTCAAAGTCACGGCTCTGGTCCGCGCAGGGTCTACTTCCAAAATTGCCCAAGAAGGCCATGTCAGTCTCAAAGTCGTCCGAGGCGACTTCGGCGACGACTCGTTCCTCAAGAGCGCACTGGAGGGACAAGATGCGCTTGTTGTTGCCTTGGATGCAAACCCGGTGACTCTGGAACTGCAAAATAGGTTGGTGGATGTTGCCGCCGCTGTCGGGGTTAAACGTGTGATTCCTAGTGAATTCGGAAGTGTCAGTATTGCCCTTAGGATCCAATAAAAGGTTCCAAAGCACTGATAGTTTATAAACGCAGGACACCACAAATCCCAAGGTACTGGAAGCAGTCCCCATTTTCCAAGGAAAAGTGGACGCGGTAAAGCACCTTCAGAGTGTTGTTTCTAAGAACCCTGCTACGAGCTGGACAGCTGTTATCAACGGCCCTTTCTTCGACTGGGTAAGGAACACGAAACCATTCTTTCACTACGACACAGTTGACTACGTTTACTAACGGCCACACTAGGCTACGGAACGGAATGCCTTTGGCCTTGACCCCGAAAAGCGCACTGCCACATTGTACGACAACGGCACCGGCAAATTCGACTCTATAAACATGACTTCCCTGGGAGCTATCGTGAGCGGCATTCTCTCCAGACCAGACAAATTTCAGAACAGATACGTCTACGTTTCGGAGTTCATTATCAGCCAGAACGAAATCTTCGAGGCGTTGCTCAAGACAACAAAGACCACTCGCGGAGATTGGACTATTACGCATCGCACAACAGACGATTTGAGGAAAGAAGGTTTTGAGAAGATTGGAAATGGCAATTTCATCGGTGCATTGGACTTGATCTTTGCGGCTGTGTTCAAATCCGGGATTGGATCGGACTTTTCTGCTACACGCAAACTTGATAATGAGACCGTGGGATTAAAACAGGCTGATTTGGTGGAGAGTACCAAAGCTGTGCTGGAGAAGAAGTGATTTGTACCTGAATAGCCTATATTGAACCCCTCTAGCGGACTGCAGATTTGGCAAAATGGCAACTTCGTGCCTGAAATATAGCTTGCTTGATGTCTATACTTATTATGGTTCTTACTAGTCAAGATCACCATACAAATTCCGAAGATCTACTGCCTTGAATGACGATCCGTCGTTGTTGGGCCTGTCAATTGAAGTCGAATAAAATGACCTTGTGTTTGAGTTTCCAAGTATGAACCATACTCAACAAGATCTTCGAAGTCCGAAATAAAATTATTATAGGAGCAATAACCCAACGAGCTCTTCTGCAAGAAAAGCCTTTAAAGCACTTAGGTACCTAGTGGCCCTTGAACAGTTAGACTCTTCGAGGATGGAATATCGTATTTGACCTCAATTGATACAAAATCAGGGCAAATTTTAGATAAAAGTAATAAACAAGACGCCACCAACACGTGGAAAATCAGCCATGCCGCATTCCCCAGACTGCTCCGTAAGCTCCGTCAAAAGAAATGAGTTCCCCGACGATCGTGGCCGGTTCCTGTCTGTGCTCGATCATCTTTTCCGTTCTGGAAGGTTAGAATTTGGGGGGGAAATATGGATCAGCAAACGGCTCAAACGCCGTGCTAGTATGTGACACTAGACGTTACTCCTTACCACCTTGGGATATTTTTTCGATGTCATAGAAAGTAAGCCGGCTGGAAGATCACCGTTTGCTCGAAAGCGCTTTAATCGACGACAGGTTTCTTCAATGGTGATTGGCGAGATGATCAATTGTAAATGCTGGAAATAAGGTCAAACTTCAATAGTCACTTTGGTAAGAAATTAGTTGAGACCTGAATGCAAAAAGCTAAAGTTTCGTATGCCGATCATGTGCCACTCGACTTTGTCTTTCTAGCATATCTGTTGAACTTCGAACTACGTATGCCTGACTATTCTAATTCACTTTCTACGCATTGATCAATGCTATATAGTGTGACAATGATGTTGTCCTAACCTTCTAGGAGAACTCGTTATCACATCGAGACCTACATCAATCATCAAGTAATGTACATTTGGCGAGTAAATAGTTATGACAATAGAAGCAAAATTCTGTTTAGACTACCTAGGTACGTTAACGAGGGTTTATGTTCAGCCACAAAACTGACACCCATAGAGGCTGAGATCGAAGGGCAAACCCCGACACCATAAAGCCTAACTTATTAGGCAAAGACTACTTTGCTTAGCTTTAAATCTGCTTTAGTCCATTGGCATCACGGAAGCAGCAGTCATTTTAAGTCACCCTCTCTAATGTCGATCGGTATGACTTCAAGTTGCCATTTGTCAATTGGAATTGGCGATCGCTGACTGTCAAACATGTTCAGTTAGGCATATACAATGGATACCACAAGAAAATAGGGGTTAGGTCTACTCGGAAAGACGCATATAAAAATGAAGTCAATCGCTTGAGTCGCAATAATTCTTTCGCTGTTTCTTCATCAACACAACTACAGTCTTACATTCGCTCATTTCTTTTTACAATTATCTGTCCAACTCAGTCACTCTTTTCAACGCAAATCCACCATCAAAATGAAGTTCACTGGAATTACTGCTGCTTTTGCCCTCGCCGGCGCCGTCAGTGCCGTTGCTATCCCTCGCGGAACCGTCACCACCTCCCTCGACTCTACGTTGAACCAACTCAACACTTTGCTCAACAGCGTTGAGCCTTCTCTCAGCAGCCTCGTCAACAATGCTGAGAGCGACCTTGACCTCAACGCCTTGGAGGCTGACCTCTCCCAAATCAAGACTTTGATCACTGCCCTCGTCGGTGCACCCGCTAAGCGCGAAATCGTTCAAGGTGCCACCGAGACCGTGGGATACGCCGTCAACACTGTTGGCTCTGTTGCTGCTCCTGCTGTCAATGGTAAGTAATATCGTCATTCAAATCCCTCCAAATTCTTAGATTTCCATCTGACGACCGGTTTTATAGAAGTCGGATCCTTGGCTCCTTTGGCCAAGCGCGATGTCGTCTCTACCGCAGTTGGCGACATCACCAGCCTCCTTTCCAACCCTGTCAGCACCGTCGAGAGCATTCTTCCATTGGCAAACAACCTTTGCAGCGGCATTAACAGTAAGTCGTTGCCACCAAACACGGTGTACCGAGCTTCTATTGACAAAATCCCTTAGGCAACGTCCCTCTGACCCAAACCGTTGGTGAACTTACTGCTCTTACTCAGGGAGTTGCTACATACGCCAAACTTCCGCTTTCTCTCGTCCAGCTTCCCACATCCAACTAAGACGAGGCACAACGGACGATAGTCGGGTTGCATACGCTTGTGCATTGATTCGACCTTCAAGCGACGCTTTACTCATCTGATACCTTTTCGTTCGACGTCTTGAAGCGCAGGGCCGCATTTGATTTTGTGAGGAACTCTTATCGGAGGAGCATGATTCTTGATACATTGACTTCTATTATGCTACCACTACGTCGATAGTGCGGCATTGTTACACTTGCATATTTTACCTTTTTCCCAACTCTGATATAAGGGCCTCTGAAATAATCCTGAATATAAGATAATTCTCTAAATATGTACGTATATTATTATTGTCTTCTGCTATAATGAAGCAGTTCTCAGTCCATAGTACAACAGATCATAAAGCATCACAGGTACTTCCACTAGACCCGACCTGAGCCTCGGTAAAAACCTTGGACCTACGGCCTAGTCACCGCGCTACTAATATAAGCTACAAGATAAGGGCGATGGTTGACAAAAATCTTGGTCTTGATTGCATATTACCTCATTTTTATTTTCGGGCAATCGCGATGAGTGATGCTGAGTTGTCGACGTTTGTGGCCCTTCAGTCAGTCACGGCTGCTTCGGCCTCACCACTACAGGATATAGAAAACGAGCCAACGAATCGCGGCCAAACGGAAGAAGGACTTGCTCCCGTGGATGGAGGACCTGCTGCTTGGAAACTACTTCTCGTTGCATTTATGTTCGAGACATTACTATGGGGTAAAATTTTGTTTTGAATTTAAGATATAGTATGAGGCTGATAAAGCTTGCAGGATTCCCCCTCTCTTTTGGTGTCTTTCAAGAGTATTACTCCAACATTCCAGAATTCGCCAATAATCCCTATATCTCAGTCGTTGGTACAATGGCATCTGGATTTGGTTATCTCGGAGCGCCAATTATTATCCCCTTTATTCAGAGGTACCAACCTTGGCAGCGGCAGATGATTTGGGTCGGATGTACGTATTTCCAAGCTCTAAGACACTAATCTCTAATTGATATTCTAGGGCCCATCTGTATTTCTGGACTCGTCTTAGGATCGTTTGCAACCACATTAGAAGTGCTCATCCTTACGCAGGGTGTGGCTTATGGTCTCGGGTTCCTCATATTCTACTACCCTATCCTCAGCATGGTAAACGAATACTGGATCTCGCGCCGCGGCATGGCTTATGGTATTCTTTGTGGTGCTTCTGGTGTCTCAGGATCCATTATGCCGTTCGTGTTACATGCACTTCTGGGAAAATATGGATATAGGACGACACTTCGTGCTATGGCCGTGGCTCTTACCTTGCTCACGGGCCCGTTGATACCTCTTTTGAAGAGTCGGTTGCCGCCCTCGCAGCGAACCACTGCTAGGAAGATTAATTGGACGTTTTTGCGGAGTCATTTATTCTGGATATACTCCGTCTCGAATCTGTTGCAAGGATTTGGGTACTTTTTCCCATCGTTGTACCTGCCGACTTATGCATCTTCGTTAAATCTCGATGGCAAAAGTGGCGCACTTCTCCTCGCGCTGATGAGCGTTTCTCAAGTCGCTGGCCAGTTTGTCTTTGGCTTTCTATCTGACCGAAAGGTCCCAGTCAACATCCTAGCTTGCTTGTCAACCACAGTTGCAGCAATTGCTTGTCTTACCATGTGGAAACTAGCCGAGTCTCTTAGGGTCTTGATAGTCTTTGCCATAATGTATGGTTTCTTCGGCGCAGGGTTTACTGCCATCTGGGCGAGGATGAGCACCGCCATAACTGATGATGTGACAGCAGGACCGATGGTTTTCAGCTTGCTCAACTTTGGCAAAGGGATCGGAAATGTGCTTGCAGGACCTATTGGAGGATTTCTCATCTCCAATTCAAGGTCAACCGGAGCTTCAACGTCGGTGTCCTACCGTTGGATCATAGTCTTTACCGGAGTGTGCATGTTCTCTAGTGCTTGTACCATTTGTCTACGGTATCTTAAACACCTTATAGCATTGGTTGCCCATTAGGGGCAAGTCGAATTAGGCATCAACACGTGGTGAGCAATTTATTGCTCGAAAGTTAGACATTCGAAGTATGTATATATGAAATAGGTACCTAGGTATATCATATATTCCCTGGTCTCGATAGCAAGACAACTTCCTCACGAAGAAGTTTCTAGGAAACTAGAACAATCAATGTATTCTTCTTTATATTATTTGCTCGCTGTGTCTGGCAATGAAAAAAATTGAACATGGCCATAGCCCACTTGTCTTCTCAAGTGTCGTAAAATCGAAGGTGAAGCCATTAGGGTTAAGGGCTTAGGGCTAAGGATCTGGTATCATACTGTTACATTCTGCTTATCCGGCATCAACGATTGGACAGATCCCCGCAATAAGAACAAAGGACAACAACAACAAGTTACAACGCGCATTATCAAAATAAATTAACTGAAGCATGAGTCCAGGCAGCAGTCAGCCTTAGTCAGCCATCTAGCTAGGCCTTTCCCGTTCTCCGACTTTCACTCATCATTCATCTCTCGACACCAATTCATCTCATCAATTGACCTGTCTCCTCCATTTGTTACCTTTTTGCGCTTTTAAAACCCCCAGAACGAATGATTTAAGCTGACCAAATGGGACATCAGCCAGAAAAGCCCGAAGGTTTACCTCGTGGCAAAAAGCTCTCACATAGCAGAGTAGTTCTTGTCTCGTCTGTCATCGCGTTGGCTGTTTTGTTCAATGTGCACAAGTGGATATTTCCTGCTCAATTTAAGGAAGATGAGCAAACACGACCGCTTTTTGACGAGCCTTCTGAATTTGCATGGCATCATGTGAGTCTTGCAAATAAATCCATGCTGGAACATTCTCTACTTTAGCTCTCGAAAGAGTGCGGGAAAAACGCTTATGAGGTCGCATTTCGTATTGACAATAGAATATAGATCACACCCACAAGAGATCTCAAGTATTATCCCTGTTTTGACGGCTATCAATGTGCTCGTCTCGAGCTCCCAATGAACTGGAATCGGACGGACGGCGCTGGTGAAAAGATCGCTTTAGCTATCACCAGGCTCCCAGCTAGGGTCCCCGTTACAGATAAGCGGTATGGGGGACCTGTTTTGATCAATCCAGGTATGTCGTTATGCAGCTGACTAAACTCGTTGAGGACTGTTTGAAACGTATAGGCTGACAGGTTCTGTTCAGGGGGACCGGGAGGTTCGGGTATAAGCTTTCTCTTCAGGCAAGGCCAACGGATCCAGACTATTGTCGACTTCACCTCTGGTCAACCAGATCCTGATAGCGACCTCGGCAAGTACTTCGATATTATTGGGTTTGACCCTAGAGGTGTAAATAATACTACACCTAACTTTTCATGCTATTCAGACCCCCAATCTCGATACGAGGCGAGATTGCAGGAAGAAGCAGAAGGTCTTATCGGCAGCTCGGACAACGCAGTCCACCAAGCCTGGGCTCGTAACGAAGCTTTAGGTGTGGCATGTGCAAAAACAAAAACGGAATTAGAATGGGTAGGTAATTTTATGAACACATCGCCCGTTGTCTTAGATATGGTTGAGTTCATTGAACGACACGGGGAGTGGCGTGAAGGCGAAACGGAAAGATTGCTATCTCAAAAGTCTCTCCAGTTGGACCCCAGTGACACAGTGGAAGCCGTCAGAAAACGGAACATTTGGAAAAAAGGCGAAGAGAAACTTCTGTACTGGGGTTTCTCCTACGGAACCATTCTTGGAATGACCTTTGCGGCAATGGAACCTCATAGGATTGGACGCGCCGCCATAGATGCTGTCTGTAATGCAACTGATTACTACACTGGGTCCTGGCTTTCTAACCTGCAAGACACCGATTCTATCATGGACAAGTTTTTCGAATACTGCCATGAAGCGGGTCCGGAAAGGTGTCCATTTGCAATCGGGGGCACGCTAGGTGACCTCAAGAAGAAATTCGAAGGCATACTCGCCACATTAAAAACCGGACCAATTGTGGTTTTTGGAACTTCCGATCAAGTGCCGGAGGTCGTCACTTACAGTGATCTCAACCGCCTCATAGCCGAAACGGTATATTCCCCATACCTAAGGTTCGAGCTCCTAGCCAAAGTTCTTGCGGAGGTAGCTCAGGGTAACGGAACATCATTATTGGAGTTGAAGCTACAAGGCCGCAAGAGCTATTCACCGTCTTCTACTAGCTGTAAGGAAGATGCTAGCGGAAAAGACTGCTATACATTTGACGACGAGGTAGGCATTGGGATAGCTGGTACGGATGTGGCCATCGTCAAAAATATCAGCAAAGCTTCCTTTTTAGAGTATCGGGAAACACTTAATAATCAAAGCAAGATCTTTGGGGACATGTGGTCCACTATTGCACTCAAATACATAGGGTTCAAGGAGAGAGCGGCATGGCGATTTGACGGTGAGTCTTGTTCTTATCACCGATATTAATCTAACTCATCGTTTTTGTTATTAGGCGAGATTGGTGGCAACACAGCACATCCGTTGTTGTTCATTGGAAATACTCGGGATCCGGTTACCCCTTTGAGAAAGTGAGTTTTTGAATATGGAATCAAACATCTTTCAGAAGGGCCCGACAAGCTGATCACTGTTCTATTTATAGTGCTCATTTGATGTCCGGCTTTTTCCCAAACTCCACTGTCCTTGAGCAACGTTCTGAAGGTGTAGGTCAATCGAACTCTTGCATTTCTCCTTCACCAGCACTGGAAAACCCCCCAATACGACAGCTGACTAAAATATCACAGCATGGTTCAGTTAGCGCACCCTCTCTATGCACGGCCAAAAATGTTCGTAAATATTTCCAAACTGGAGAGCTGCCGAGCACAGGCACAGTTTGCGAAGTAGATGAGCTTCCATTTCACGTTGGCGAGAGCAAATACAAGGATCAATCACTACTATCTGTGGATGACGGTATTTTGAGCGAAACTCTACGTACGCTGAGTAAAGAGCCGAGTGTATACAAGCCCAGGTTTTAGTGTGCAGATGGAATGTTTCCAGGATATCAAACTGTCATTACGATTAACATCTCCACTCGGGATTTATTTTCGTCGACCACAAAAAATCTGAATATGATCTTGCAGAATCTTACATATGTATGCACCACATAGCCGTAGATGAGTGTTGTCCGTGGCTGGTATTCTATCAATCACTTCCACAACTAAAGATTTTTATCTCATTCAATTAACACAGCCAAGGTAAGTCTGATAACTACGTAGTTGGTTGGCTTTGCCGAATCGGATGGTATCTATTGATCGCATTTCGGGTTCGATCAAACCCGGTACGAGATTCTTTTCTTGACAATCAACGACCCAAAGAATAGGAGCATTAATTGAACGAAATTGAACCTGTTCTTGTCTAATTTGAGCTCGCCGAAAGCCTTGTTCGTGTCGTAAAATTCGAAGTTATGGCATGTTTGTGCACAAATTGTAATTGAAAATCGGACTTGTTCTTAGACAAAGGCGATACCTAACCCTAATTCGGGTTTGCGCATCCTTTGCACCGAAGACGAAAAATATCTGAGACAACACTTCGCATGTAATTCCAGTCCCTTGAAAATGAAAGCTTTTCGCCGTTTACAGGTGAGGACCAACAGCTTGTATGGCCTTGAAGAAAATATTAGCTGACTGATTGCTTCCAAGGCCAGGCTATATCAGATCAAAAGGACGTCCATCATGACTACATCTATTGTTACCAAGGAGACGCCTGAAGCTTATAATATTGGTTCTACTCATGAGACGCGAACTGTTATTCGCGGACCGAGTAAAGATCCTGCCCTCCTGCATCGATCACTGGCAGAGCTACCGCATACAGTAACCCATGCACATGGGAGCTATTTATTTCTCGACGATGGCCGAAAGATTCTCGACGCGTGTGGTGGTGCGGCAGTCGCTATCTTGGGCCATGGAAATTCCGAAGTGATAGCAGCAACAATGGCTCAAATGCAGAAAGTGAGCTATATACACACCGGTTCATATACAACGGATCCGGCCGAGGAGCTTGCACAATTGCTTGTCAATATGGGAGACGGTGCCCCCAAATTCGAAAAGGCGTATCTAGTTGGTAGTGGAAGCGAAGCAAATGAAGCAGCACTCAAAGTCACCAGGCAATACTTTGTGGAAAAGGGGGAGCCTCAAAGACGCCACTATGTCGCAAGGAGACAAGCCTACCATGGTAATACAATGGGAGCAATGGCGGTATCATCTAATCTACCTCGAAAAACGCCTTATATGGGTATTCTGCCTTCGAACGTGTCATTTGTGAGCCCGGCCTATGCATATCAGTATCAAAAGACCGATGAAACCGAGGAACAATACGTGGATAGCTTACTTTCGGAGCTTCGACAAGAGTTCCTCCGCATCGGCCCTGAAAAGATCATATCGTTCATGTGAGTAATCCATAACCCTTGAGAGTGGATACTTTCTTACCACAGGCTTCTCAGAGCTGAACCAGTTATTGGTGCAACATCCGGCTGCGTTTCCGCCCCAAGAGGATATTTCCGCGGCGTCAGGGACTTGTGCGACGAATATGGGATTCTACTTCATCTTGACGAGGTAATGTGTGGTATTGGACGCACTGGAACATATTTTGCGTTTGAACAAGAAGGGATTCAGCCAGACATAGTGACTATCGGAAAGGGCCTTGGTGGAGGCTACATTCCTATATCAGCGATGCTACTCGGAGGCAAAGTCGTTGATGTACTAAGACAAGGCACATCGGCATTCAATCACGGCCAGACATTTCAAGCCCATCCAGTGGCATGTGCAGCTGCATTGGTGGTACAAAAGATCGTGAAGCGGGACCACCTCGTAGAGCGCTGCGCCGAGAGTGGTAGAAAGCTTGGAAAATTGCTGCAAGAAACATTTGCTGATTGCAAGTATGTCGGTGATATACGAGGAAGAGGGCTCTTCTGGGCCCTGGAGTTTGTGGAGCACCGAAGCAACAAAGTTCCCTTTCGGAAGGAGGTTGCATTTGGTGGAAGACTCTCGAAGGCAGCTTTTGATCTTGGGTTGGCCGTTTATCCAGGTGCAGGGACGATTGATGGAGTCAACGGTGATCATGTATTGATAGCACCACCTCTCACGGTCACGGACCACGAGCTATGTCTGATAGTATCGACTTTGAAAAGAGTATACGATATCACCGTAAAAAGCCTGGATAAGTGAAAGGGTCAATGTCTCCGGGGTTCTATACATGATTAGGCTATTGATCTATGGGTATCTTGGTAGTCTTCCGTCTAATTAGAATGAATTCAGATCCATCAGCTTTGTAATATAACCTATATCGAGTCACTGTGTTGATACAAGGAATTTTATCATAGCTACCTAGGTAGGGTGTGAAGTCTGCTTTCAAAGCGGCCCCACGACTACTATACGCAGTATTTGGGAGGAAAATAGAGACCAACGAGATAAAGCTCTAAAAATTTCACATTCGATATCTATTGATAGACTGGGATGCTATCATCCTGTAAATCGTACTCATAGGAGCTTCCTTCAACGCCAAATGCAGACAACTGAGTATCGCCCCATAGAGACCATAATTCATTCCAGTCAGGTATAACCTGCGAGGCTTGAAAGGAGGCATCGTTCAGGCTGCGTGCTTGTGATGCTTGTTGCAAATTTATAGCCGCTTGATGATCCTCCGACCTGTCATGAACTTGCGGAACATTCTCATGGCGTCCAAGTATTACACTCTCGTCACTATTTGCAGGTGAAGCCCCAGTACAATCATGGATAGATGTTTCGAGGTGTTGAAAGTCTGCCCGTGTCTTACCCGCGTACCTAGATTGATCCGCACTCGCTCGTTGGTATAAATCTTGGATGCGTTTGATAGTTGCCCACCAACCAGCTCCCATAGGCCAGCGCGCTTGGAACTCGTCTAGGTAAGCCAAGTCTAAGTCAAAGTCTGTCTCCCGCCCTCCGCTGCGCCCGAGGTTCATTTGTGGGAAACATGCGATATAGATGTTCATTGTTGCCGCGGAGAAGGCACAGAAACCGGCAAAGGGAGTAAGCAGAGGAGCGCCCTCTCTTGTCAATTCATTGAGTAGTGCCGTGATATTAGAGGATGCTGAGAACAACTCATCTGCTCGCTCTTCCCACCACCCCGAGGGCGCTGGCACTTCAAGAAGGGGAGGGTCAACTGGACCAGAGGGTCGGGAGTTCGGAGTTGGCAAGAATGGAACGTATTCTCGGCATAAAAACAGAATGCTGAGCAGACGACGTTAATCCAGTATTTTCTCTTGAAAGAATCGATATTTCCTTACCTCACATGATAGATGAGATTGATATAAGCAAAAGCTTCTCCATTGCCCCCTCGGAACGAGACGTGTCCGTCCACACTAGCATCGGGGAACCGAACGCGGCTACCGTGCTTCTGTCTCCAAAGTTGCAGTCTTTGATAGTTTATTCGCCAGCTTGATCGTGTTGACCACGGCATTTCCTTTGAAATCACAACATCTGGATGGCGCCTTCCGCCGCTGACGACCCATTTCAAGATATCAGACCAGATATCGATGCCCTGTACAAGCAGGGCAAAATAGCCGTCAATGTCCTCCACAATAAATCTAGGAGAATCATCAAAGCTAAATCTTGGAAATGATTTGATCCCAGATGTACCGAATGCAAAGTCCGAGTCCAGCGAAGGCCAATGTGTATCTATCGAAGCAAGTGGTAGTGCCGGCGGCTGAGGTTTACCACAGAAAACAAGCCGATCGAGAACGAAACAGCTCCAGAAAGTACGATTATTTATAGCTTGTTGGAGCTCCGTTGTTTTTTCTGGATCAGTTATTGATCCTATTAGTTGCATCAATCTAATTGCCATTCCGCTGTATATCCATGCTTGATATGGCTTTCCATTCCCCCACTCATATATGGCCAGGACGATCAGCGCCTGAACTTGGTATATATCTGCAGCTTCATCCGTTGAAATTAATTGCTTCGCAAGTGCAGCGTACTCGTCCCTCTTCATATCAGGCTCGATTATGGGAAGGGTGACCGCGATCAATGCAGCATATAAAGCAGTTGCTCGGCCAAACGTCCCCCGTCTGTGAACTGCTAACGATTCTGAAAGTTCATTTTCACCTCGAATTGAGGACCTCAGAGATTTCCTGAAACTTGACATGTGTAGGAATGGAATCTCCGGGAACTTTTCCTTGAAGACATTTCCCGCCCGAAGAACAAGTTCAGGGTCAAGAAGACAATCTGCAGTTGGCTTATGCGGTGACAAGTGGTTATCACGTTCGCATGTTGTCGAACTCACCTCCGGCAGAGATGAGTCTAGTATCTGGTGTTGTGGTCGAGGAGTGTCCGTCGACGCATCCGGCGGCACACTAACGGGCCGATGTCTGAAAATTCCTCAGTGTCCATTAGACGAGCGTGGAAATGCAACAAATCTACCGACCTCTTCTTTCTTGTTAAAGCTGGTAGCGAGAGTACACAATTATTACATGCCTCAGCACCTGCCTTTGCACATCCCCGGCAAGGAGGAGTTCCTGAGTGTATGCATTTGACCTTGTATCGCCTGTTAGATGCTCGGGTTAGTTATCGGCTTTCGGACTTTTGACTACAGTAGAAAAGACTTACCTGCACCGGGCACAAGCGATAGTTGTTCTGACCATCTTAGTGCATCAAATTAGTCTAGGAGATGGAATATATCAACACGCATTTGCCCCTTATCGATCGTTATTGAAGTTCAAATTGACTATGCTGTCGGAGGTCTTCGGGTCTGGAGCATAGCCGACGACACACAGAGCCGATTGATGGATGTGCGGAACCCTATCTTTAGGTACCCACTCAAACCCTAATCAATGCTATCACAATTCGTGACTCGCCCTACATTATATAAAAACGAACATCTACCTCTTGAAAGCTACATTCACAACATTTTCAACATGATATCGGGCATAATTACTAGCAATACCGCGAGGCGTGGACATGCCAGGCATGCCGGGGCCGTATATAGGTTCCCCCGCCAGCTTGATGGCTATATGCCCAATTCGGCATACTCATACAGAAGGACTGAGATCCAGATGTCTCACTGGCAAGGTTCATGATGGGCTTTGTTGTCGGCAATATGTGTATGAGAGCCTCGGAGTGATTATCCGATATTGGAACCTTGGGGTGGCTTACTATGTTTGGAGTAAAATTCTAGATTTTGGTACGAGGGACTTTCAAATATAGGATTCACACACAATTTCAATCTCAGGCTTCTAAAACAAGAAGATAAGCATCTATCTATAAAACGAAGTCATTCTTCGGCTCTCCAAAGTGGAACCGGTACCCAACAAAGCAACTCATGCGTTTGGAATGCGCTTTCAGGAGAAATTGTGGTATAACCAGCTTTCGGCATTATTGTCGTAGCGCAATTGATATGCGTCGGAGGAATCCTTCTTTACACAGTTATAAGAGATTGGATGACTTGACTTACATGTACGATGTCCCAAAAACGATATCCGCAGCTTCGATATGGGAAGTATTGACAAATTACCTAGTTAGTTACTGACGATCCTTTACCCCTCATAAGTCATTAGTTCCTCGAATTTGTGAGGTGGAAAATTATGCATAAAACAGCCGCCCTCTATTGTGGAGTCAGTCTCTGTTTCCTAGATATAGATGTGACGCTGAAGACCTCTAGGAATACGCCCTGGAAAGACCGCGGAGTTTCGGCCTGCGTAAATCAGGCCCTTTGTAACGTTCCACCTGGATGAGAAGGTTAACGCCCATTGAAAGATCCGCCCATCCGTACATTCATCAGAACTAGTAGATGGTGAAGATTTTCAACGCTGTTAGATCCTCTGTACCCCGTTCAGCAGCGTTCAAAGGTCAAATCCTCCTCCCTCACCAAAGCATTCTTTGAAGCCATACATTCCACAAGCTGCTCACCATGAAGTCATACTTTACCATATTGACTCTTGCAGGCATTGCCACTGCACAAGTTTCCGCATGGGGACAATGCGGGGGCACAGGTTATACAGGCACAACCACATGTGCTTCTGGATACTCGTGTGTATTTGTCAATGAATGGTACTCTCAGTGCCAACCTGGCAGTGGAATAGTATCTTGGTCAACTTCAACTTCACCATCGGCTTCGACATCAACTTCAATACCAACTTCGACCGGTAGGCCAGCTGCAATTCGATATCTCGGTCGTGTCAACCCAGCGACCAAAGAATTGACATGGCCGGGAACTGGCTTGTCCTTTACCTTTACGGGGACTTCAGCCGTCATTGAATTTGAAGAAGTCAGTGGCACCAACAGCGTTGACTTGATAATCGACGGTGGCGAGCCGACAGTCATTTCAAATGTTAATGGGACCTCTATCTCCACGCCTACCGGACTGGCCCAAGGCAGCCATACGGTTGAGTTGCGCAAACGTTCCGAGACCCTCTTTGGCACATTGTTTGTTGGTAACGTCACCACAGATGGTACTTCCAGCGCGGAATCGACCCCGGTGCGTAAAATCGAATTTATCGGCGACTCAATTACTGTTGGCTACGGGCTGGACGGCACTTTACCATGCACTAACACTGCCGCTCTTGAAGATAACCCCAAGACCTATGCTGCCTTAGCAGCCGGAGCGCTTAATGCAGACTATAGTATTGTGGCTTGGAGTGGCATAGGTCTTACACGAAATTACGTCTCCACAACTGTTGATACCAGCCCTATTATGCCAGAGCGCTATACCCGCTACGGCGCCAATGATGCCGATAACAGCTACACTTTCCCGGCAGACTGGAGGCCTGACGCCGTTGTCATTAATCTCGGTACTAATGATTTCGGCTACCTGGCATACAATTCATCTGGACAAGCGTACGATGCCCGTGATCCCTTGAACGCTACCACTTACACAGACGCCATGGTCAGCTTTGTCCAAGGCATTCAGACACACTATACAAATACTCAATTCTTCCTAATGACCTCTCCGATGCTCAGTGACTACTATCCCACAACCCAGGACGCTCAGCATACCACCATGTCAAATGCTCTGCAGGCTGCCATTGCGCAGATTGGAGCAAATGCCCATCTTGTTGATTGGCCTACTCAAGGTGCTGATGTTGGATGTGATTATCATCCCAACGCAGATACACACGCAGCTGAGGCGACAGTCTTGGCTTCGGCTATAAGTACTGTACTTGCTTGGTAATATGTCGAATTGGATTCAGAGCATAAGATGTTTGCTCTGTACGTACATACATTGATGTTCCGAGCTAGTATCGCATTTATGCATGAAAGCACTTACAATACGAGCAAAATAAAAAAGGAAACAACCAACTCTAATTTGCAATATGGCCCGGTCTAGATCTGGCAGACAATTATTATGTAGCGATAATCTTCAATGAATGCGACTTTGGTGGGTGGGACTTCAATTTTGGTTCAATTGTTAACTACACATGTGCATCAACTAAAGTCGGGGTTTGATTGGGTTTTAGCCCTAAGTACGTAGCTGTATTTCTCTTCAGGTCATGAAACTATGTGTATTTGATGCATAACAGTTACACACTCCCGTGACAATTCTGAGTGAAAAATATGTACATTGACAAAACATGATAGTAATTAATACCGTATTGATGGACGCCTGAGATAAAGTGCGAAAAAAGCAACCTGCTAACATGGCCTGACTTGAATTCAGTTAAAGTCGGATCCAGAAAGTTCAAAACTTGCAAGATAATAAGTGTTTATGCGTAATCGGTCCTGAAGGTCGTACTCGCCAAAGTATTGGCGGTAAACAAGCATAACTTGTCGATATCATTCTATCTTTGCGGGTTATGATATCCAGCGTCTGGAAAGGATCCTTGAACCTCGTATAGTGCAGGTGGGGTGTTGGTCTCCAACTCGTGCTGAGTTGCTGTGGGGGACTGAGGTTGGTTTGGTGGAGGCACGTATTGAGCTGGAGGCCCATATTGGGATATCGTCGAATACTGAGTTGTTGGCGAAGCCGGATATTGAGTGGGCGAGGTTGACGAATATTGGCTTGGAGGAGGCACATACTGAGCTTCACCGGGTTTCTGGGTATACTGAGGTGGCGCTTGGGTCATAGCTGGGGCCGGCGGTGCTGGCTGTGGTTCTGGGTTTCGCTTACGACGACGACCGAAGAAGAAACCTAATCCGACAGCGATGGCAATAACTGCGACAACACCGACAGCTATGCCGGCAATTGCTCCTCCAGAGAGTCCTGAGTGAGAGCTGGCAACGGCAGAGGTTGTGGCACTGGTAGTGGCTGCTAGGGCTGTTGTCGCGCTAGTAGTATCTATTGTTGATGAAGCTGAGGTTGAAAGGGTGCTGCTTGACTCTGTTGAAGATGTTGCTGATATGGTGGATGCATCGGCGGTAGCTGGTGCGGTTGCAATAGAGCCTATTACCGTGGTGGTTGCTAACAAAGCACATGTGCCATCAGCTGCGCAATAGTATCCGGGATCACAGTAGAATTCATCAGAGCAGCACTGGCCACCATTAGGATAACAATGGCTGACACCACAGCAATTCCAGCCGGATGGACATGTACCTGATGCGCAGCACGTTCCGCCAGGTGCTGCACACCAACTACTAGTCACACAGCATGTCTCTCCAGCTGGGCAGCATTCTCCAGGCTTGTTGGAACATGCGACCCAGGATGAGTTGGTACAAGTCGATTGTCTTGCGATCAGGTTGATGCCATCGAATCTAGCCGAGAGATCGTAAGGCAGTGTACCTGTGTTGTTTGCAAATGCAATTTTCTGTGGCACGGACGCTGGTAGGCCTGCCATGGTTGGAATGGACGTTTAGAGCTTGTCTGTTTTTCTTCCCTATCTAGAGTTTGAGGGCAAAGAAACAAACGTCGACGAGAGCTTCGAAAACCTCAGAATTCGAAAATCCGAAAAAGTGCAACAGAGCTCTCCTGACTGCGCCCATCACTTCGTATTTATTAGAGTCGCTTAACAAGAGCTATGGATCCTCCCTTTTTTCCAATTTCCAATCAGCTCGCAAAGTATCTGAGTCCCATGTGCTCCCAAGTGCAGTTGACATGGTGCCTAGAGGCTGATTGCTTGTCATAACTCTTTAGGGTTAGGAGTGTGATTTTATTCTCGCGATTCTATTTGTCACAGGTAATCGGAGTCCGGCTTGGAGTCGCGAGACCAAGCCGTCTACGTACTAGACTAGGTAATTATCTGTAGTGAATGTAGCGGTTAGCTTGAGGCTTGTGCTTGGGAAGTAGGGAGGACTGGCTTCGTATTGGATGCGAACAATAGAATTGCTGGAACAATGAACCTAATTGAAGGATTGGCAGCTTGGCGGGCTTGCAATCACAAATCGAGTATTTCGCTTATGTGGCACAGCCACGAGGCCGTGATGCTTCATGAAACTGCTCATAAACTCATGCTGCGCTTTGTAGAACGTAGTGCATGGCAGGGAGCACAACGCATAATCATGTTTGTATGGCGGTGAATTGAAGGCTTTATCCATCTAACGTCAGGCCGTGAAACAAAACTATCCGAGCGGCTGTAAAGCTAACAATTCGCCAAGAGAGTTTATACGAGTTGCAAGTGGGCGTCGAGACAATTGTGTTGGTTCCGAAGCGCTTTGTACTCCGTTCCTATTTCTTTAGATAGACTCCGGATTTTGTTGGATATTTTTGCTTCAAAGTCTCTACCGGCACATCCATAGAGATCATACGACTCTACGAGGGCTTGTTAACCAACGAAGTACATATACTCCGGCACGAACATCGACCTGAGTTCCTGACTCCGGAGTTACATATGTACTGTGTAGCTTTGCCTTACTTCATCACGAACTGAGCACAGACGGGAACCTATTGAAGTCACTTGGTGCCTCCAAACTATGCTCGATTTGGACATAATACGCGATTGAGCCGCTCGATCTGCATTTCACATCTCGTGCCAGCACAGCAATGTCTCATCTCGTAACACGCTCTTTTCGTCCTCTAAAAGATGCCGAATTGGTAAATTCTTATGTATCTCCAAACGATTTTGATATGTTTTAAGAGCACAATTTGGGTTGAACTACCATACCCTATATCGGACCCACGCTGTCGGGAAATAAAGCATTGAGGCTCAAGCTAGATCCGCGATCCTGCCACCGAGATAAACGAGCATTAATAATGGTTACTAAGAAAACAACAAGCTACGTATGCAAGTACGTGCTGCATAAATCTAATGACCATAAGTCCCAAGCAGATTCATGTTGGCAATCCATAGTAACATACGCCTCAGGGACTATATTAGCATCAAGAAACGGATTTGGGACGGTTGAAATGTGTTTCTCTCAGCCCTTCGTGTTTTTTAAATAAAAAAAATTCTTTGCATGCCCAGGTCTGCATGTGCCGTTGGCTCTAGTGATCGTTCCGGAACGCCTTTGCTGCGCCCCTATCCACCCAAATGGACGCTGGGAGCATCTTCGCGCAGCAGTCGCTCTCATCAAAAGTTATTTGGTACCTACCATCCCCATTATTATTCTCAGTGCAACAGACTCAATTCAAACAATTCTCATAAATGCATGACGCAAGTCTTGTTGACACGGGCGCATGTGTCAGTAGAATCGTCAATCTAACAAACCATCGCCCGGTTGCTTCGCAAGTCGATTATGTCCCCTCTCATTGTATGTAATCCGTGAATAAAAGTCCTCGTTGCTTCAAGAGCGTCATTACTTTGAACATTTTTTTAGTTACTCATGATATCGGACGACCATTTGCGCTTCCCACATTCAACGCCGAAGAGGGTAGCTGACTGCCTATTCAAGAAGCTGCCACATTAGGAAATTTTCCTGCGGGCACTCTCTAACATCCGTCATCTCCAACGTGGCCGGTTATTCATCTATCCTGTCAGTATCTTACTGCATACTAAGATAAAAGGTATTAGCCTAAATAGCACCAATAACGAGAGAGAATCAAGCATGATTGACGATCAGTTACCTACAGCTGGCTTTGTACCACATAAAAAGTCTTCTAATCAGCAGGTCCTTGTAACAACGCATATCTCCACGTACTACGTGGGGAGACAAGTACGTATCGTCATAGGACAAAACGAGAATGAGATGTATACCCCGCAGCTCCGTGTAATTGTACATAAAGGCATTGTTTCCTGTTTACTGCTGGGTTCAATGGTTTATAAGACGGGATTGAAACTCCTAGTTTGAAGAGAACTAACACTGTCAGATCTGTCTGAGTATCAGAGCTTAGAGATATTTGTTCAGCATCTAAAGGACATATAGGCAATCACAATCCCGCTCAGTAGCTAGGTAGCACATCAAGATGCTTTCGCACGATACTCAAAACAATCGCCTCGTCTACCGATATGACTCCGAAAAAGTCTTCATCGAGCCATGGGGCACCAACGCCCTCCGTATCCGCGCAACTCATCAGCCTTCACTTCCCTCCGACCAAGACTGGGCTTTAACCTCTTCACCAGAGTTATCATCTACCAAAGCAACAATCAAGATAGAACCAGACTCAACCGGCGGGACAATCACCAATGGCAAAATAACAGCCAACATCTCTCCACGCGGGAAAATCATTATCAAGAACACCGAAACGGGCCAATTGCTTCTGGAAGAGTACATGCGCAACCGCAACGATCAATTAGACCCCAAATGCTCTGCCCTCCTCGTTGAAGCACGGGAGTTCAAGCCACATGCCGGTCGTGATGATTATCACTTGACCATGCGACTCGAAAGCATCGATCGGAACGAGAAGATTTATGGCATGGGTCAATATCAGCAACCATACCTCGATTTGAAAGGGCTTGACTTGGAACTCGCTCAACGCAATTCGCAAGCATCCGTCCCGTTTGCCGTGTCGTCGCTTGGTTATGGCTTATTGTGGAATAATCCCGGTATCGGCCGCGCAGTACTGGGTAAGAACGTCATGTCTTTTGAAGCATATTCCACGCGAGTGTTGGATTACTGGATTGTCGCTGGTGATTCACCCAAGGAGATTGTCGAGGCGTATGCGGATGCCACTGGAAAAGTTCCGATGATGCCTGAGTATGGACTCGGTTTCTGGCAGTGTAAATTGCGATACCAGACTCAAGAGGAGTTATTGAGTGTTGCAAGGGAGTATCGAAGACGCAAATTGCCGATTGATTTGATTGTGATTGATTTCTTTCATTGGCCGCTGCAGGGAGAATGGAAGTTTGATCCTGTGTATTGGCCTGATCCGGGTATGTCTCCTACACCCCTATCAAGGCTCTCTCTAATGGTTTGCAGATGCAATGATCAAAGAACTCAACGACCTGAAAATCGAGCTCATGGTTTCGATTTGGCCTACAGTCGATATCCGATCCGAAAACTACGAAGAGATGCTCGAAAAGGGCTATCTCATCCGAATGGACCGCGGTATCCGCACAGCCATGAACTTCCAAGGCGAAACCGTACATTTCGACGCCACCAACCCCGACTCGCGAAAATATGTGTGGGATAAAGCGCGCAAAAACTACTATTCCAAGGGTATCAAAGTCTTTTGGCTTGATGAAGCGGAGCCAGAATACTCGGCGTACGACTTTGATAACTACAGATACCATCTTGGCTCAAATGTTACTATTGGCAATATCTATCCGCGAGAATACGCAAGAGCGTTCTATGAAGGCCAGACAGAAGCCGGACAGGAAAATATCGTCAACCTGCTTCGATGCGCCTGGGCCGGATCTCAGAAATACGGCGCTCTGGTCTGGAGCGGCGATATTGCTTCTAGCTGGGAATCACTACGCTGTCAATTAGCGGCGGGCCTCAACATGGGTATGGCGGGTATACCATGGTGGACGACAGATATCGGCGGTTTCCACGGCGGAGACCCTACCAAGGAGTCATTCCGGGAGTTGCTGGTGCGTTGGTTTCAATGGGGCGCGTTTTGTCCTGTTATGAGACTTCACGGGGATCGTGAACCGAAGCAACCGCAGCATGGAACGACGGGTGGCGCGACGTGTTTGTCGGGCGCCGAGAATGAGGTTTGGTCTTATGGAAATGATGTTTATGCTATATGCGAAAAGTACTTGAAGATTCGTGAACAACTGCGCGATTATACGAGGGAACTTATGAAGGAGGCTCACGAAAAGGGGACGCCGGTTATTAGACCGTTATTCATCGAGTTTCCGGGAGATAAGAACGCTTGGACGGTAGAGGATCAGTATATGTATGGTTCCAAGTATCTCTGCGCACCGATATTGTATCCGGGGCAAAAGAAGCGGTCCGTTTATCTTCCCGTGGGAAATTGGACTTTCTACAAAGATGGCTCAATCACGGGTGATCATGGAGAGCAGTTTACTGGAGGGCAAACGGTAGAGGTTGACTGTCCGATTGAAATCATGCCTGTGTTTGTGAAAGGTTAGACCTAGAGGGGAGTTTACTGGTGCAGTAGAGGGTCTCTCAGACTCAAGTTTAAACAACTGATATAGATTGATTAAATGTGTAATGATTAGCTAAAGGCAATGCGAAACGACTTTTCGGTTTTTAGATAAGAATGTATTTTTAATGTACCATCCGGATTGGAGCCCCGATGAAGCCCGAATTCTATAATGAAGTCCTAGCTATGTACAAAATCAAATGCAAAGCATACACGCATAAAATTCGGGAAGGATTTCCTGAGATCAAATCTTGTCTCTGGCTAGAATTCGACTTTGAACAGCTTGCTATTGCGAATCCGCTCCCCATATTTATAGAAAAGCAACGGTATAGGAGCCAATGCCAATGCAATGAATCCAAGCAAGGAATTGCCCCATCCTAAACCTAGAGTCTGATACATCTTTCCGCCCGCCAATGGCAAAAGCGCACCCAAAAGCGAACGGAGCAAGGTGTAAGCGGCCATAGCGGAGGCTGCATATATCGTGTAAGCGTCGACGAGATACGTCGATGTAGCCATCTGGAAGTAAAGATTAGAAATGGACAATAGTGTCAGATGAAACAGCGGGTAAAAAAAACCTACAAAAGCGATAATCATCCCAATCCCAAGAAACGCAGTCCCTATAATCGGCAATATCCAAGCATCCTTCTTCTCCGCAGTCCAACCATACCAAAACAGAGCCACTGGGATTAGCCACGACCCGACAAACATCGGCGGTAAACGGTACTCCGGTTTTGGCACCCCGCCATTGGAAGTAGTCAGACGTTGTTGTAGACGGTCTGAAATGGCGCCGAGGACGAAAAGACCAATGAAGGAACCTACGCCGACACCCAGGTATGCTAGGCCGACTGATCCCTGGGAGAAATTGTATTGAGTCTCGAAGACTTCTGTCATAGTGGTGAAGAGAAGATATAGGTATCCGTAGATGACGGCCGTGTATAAGGACAGAAGAAATACGATGGGCGACAGGAAGAGCATCTTCGTTGGACGGACGATGGAGAACATAAATAGCTCTTTGGGTGATCTTCCTGTATCGAGCACCGAACGCAGATTGGGATTTCCGGTCTCTTTTCGTAGTCGTTTAGTCTTACGGTCAAGCAGGGTATAGGCATATGATTCGCGTAATGTGAACAGAGATGAAATGGTTACAGCGCCGCCCTGGTCATTTATAAGTCTGAGCTCTACAACCGTTTTTGGTGTTAAAGGGGGATGAGCAGTTACCGCTATGGCCAAAACCCAGAAAGTCCATCGCCACCCTTTAGCTTGAGTCAAATAACCACCAGCTATAAGAGATTAGTTTTGGGTGATTACCAATAGGTCCAAGAGCGTGTAACTCACCAACAGGTCCGATAACAGGTCCTAAGAGCGGACCCATCGCCCATATAGCCATCACAGCACCTCGCTTGTTCTGCGGAATCATGTCCGCGAGCGAGCCGGCACCTAGAGTCAGTGGACAGCTGCCAGCCACTCCTGCAAAGAATCGAAAAACGATTAGGCTGCCCATCTCCGGAGCCACGGCACAAGCCACGTTGAAAATAGTGTAGAGTAAGTTGCAAGCCGTATAGAGCGGTTGACGTCCATACATCTCAGAGAGTGGAGCAATTACAAGAGGACCGAAACAGTAACCGAGCAGATATACCGAGACAATAAATGCAGCGAGAGACTCATTGCTAGAATGAAAATCGAGCATTACATCCGGTACACCTGGAGCGAACATCGAAGAGCCCAGGGGACTAGGGAACGATTAGTACGGCTACATAAGTTGATTAATTAAGTCCATGATAACATACGTCAAAAATGTGATCAGCGCTATAGAGGTTGTCATCATAGCCTTTCTGCCCGTCGTCCAATTCAATGGATTTTCCGGGTCATCAGGGCCATCCCAATCAACCAGATTTGGATCTCTAGGTTCCACGGCTTTTTCTTCAACATTGTTCACTTTTTCTGTGGTTGATGATCCGTGCTCGACGTCTCTATTGAGGTCCTCATTTTCTCGTTGGGTATGTTCCAAATCATAGTCTGCATCACGATCATCAATCTTCTCGGCGGGGACTCGATCCGTAAGAATTTCTGCTGTATAATTTCTATATTAGTGTCGCAATGAAGCCTCGTTCAAACAAAGAGCATACCGTTGGGAGCCATTTCTATTATTCAAAGTCCACGGCGAACATTCGCTCAATTCAGAGCTTAAACGACTTTGCAGTAACCGCCAAAGCTTCTAGAAGCGTGCGGAGAACATTCCGAGATGCTGAGAAGAAGTTCGCACGTCGTCGTAGAGTCGCAAAGCCACGAAATAGACTCAGCTTAGAGCTCGTCTGTCCCGCACGGTGTACACATGTTTTTCGTAATCAACATAAACATTTTCATGTACCCATTCCAGGAAGAGGGGTTTCGCAGGGAAGGGCGTCCCCTTTTTTATGCCAAATACGACGTAAACGATAGTGGAGACCCAACAATCAATAACAACATTTCTACCTAGGTATGAAGTATATTCCCCGCACGGTCACAAATTAGTGCAAGTCGGGGAATGGCATTGTATGGGCTCTATGGAGTGGGAGTAGGAACCGGCAAAGAGTCCGGCTTGAGGGAGCAGTTAGCACAGACTACACCCCGGTCAAGGCGACTGGTACGAAACGCTAGCCACCACAGAGACCAGTAAAATCGTTTCAAGGAGCTCGCTTGCATGATATCATCTCAAGCCAGCGCGCTGCCCTTGACACCCTAAAATTCATTAACGAGATGAATCGGCCTCTTAGAATCTTGGATCTCGTTGGTTCAGCATCCGACTTAACCGAGTGTTTACGTGGCGTTGATAGCGAAACAATCTGTACGGTTAGAGGCTAGTGTTTATTGTTTATCTAGGGGTTAGCAGTTCATCTGACTCTGTTAGGACTCAAAATCAACAATGTGTTCATAATTGTTGAACCCTTAGGGTTATAGGGTTAGGGCAGCGAAAGCGAAAATCCAGGGTTAGGGTGATTCCGTCATCGGCGCGGGGCAGTGACCAGCAGCCAATGGGTGGCGAGTTTCGGAACGCGGGCGATTATGACTCGATTATTTTTCTGGATGACTCAACGTTGTCTTCGTCTTTGCGAGTTCAATTGAACTTATATTACTGCTGAATTGCAGTCTCAACTTCATCCATTCATTTTCAGACAGTGCAATTGCAAAAATGCAGAGAGGCGACGTGATCTTGTTTGGGGCTGGGCCCTCAGCGGTGGCGACCGATGTGCTCACCACCGCAGCAGCTGCTTTGCTCAATTATCAACAGACTGGTCTGTGAGTTTAGTTCCTATTTCCAAAGTAAAGGGATTGATCTCAAATGCTGATATTTGTCGCGGGTGATAGTGGTGTGGCCGAGCACAGTCATCGCAGTGCATTGGCTGCCGATATCGTGAATAACATGAAGGCCGACCTGGCCGACTTCCTCGAAATTCCCTCGACATACGACGTCCTGATTATGCAAGGTACTTTACAAGTTTCCTACCGTTAAGGTAACACGCACGCGTAACTGACGGTTTTCGTTCAATTGCAGGTGGAGGATCCGGACAATTCGATGCGACAGTCTACAATTCGATATTGGTTTGGGTGGAAAACCAAAGACAAAAGATTGTTCAAGCGAATGCCGACATCAGTGAAGAGGAATTGATCAAACAACTACAACAAAAAGTCCAGTCAGACTTGCGACTCGACTACCTCGTCACCGGTTCGTGGTCTCTAAAGGCCAACCAGGAAGCTATCCGATTACTCGGACCGAGCCACGTCAACGTCGCTACAGACTCGAGAAAGATCAACGATGGAAAATTTGGCAAGATTGCAGACGAGTCAACCTGGAACCTTAGCGATAAACCCGCCATGATTTATCTATGCGAAAACGAAACCGTTGACGGCGTCGAATGGCCCAACTTCCCCAAAATTCTCGAGTCACGAGCAGCTGACGATGAAACACTGGTCGTCGGTGACTTTTCCTCAACCATCCTCTCGCGACGTATTCCTTTTGAACAATTTTCCGTTGTCTATTTCGGCGCACAAAAGAATCTTGGTATACCAGGTATCACTGTTGTGGTTATCAAGAAGAGCCTTCTGGCGACCCTGAGCCAGGTCAAACCCGAGCTTGCCAGGAAAGTTGGCTTGCCGGTTCCTCCGACCATTCTAGACTATGCGATCACGGCCAAGAATAACAGTCTCTATAACACATTGAGCATTTTTGAGTGAGTCCTCCCAGCTGCGGCTTACTAAAGTATTCGTACTAACATATATCTACAGCGTCTTTGTTGCTGGCCAGGTTCTGAAGAAACTTCTTGCCACGTTCCCCGATAAAGTTCGTGGTCAAGAGGCTGTTTCTGCAAAGAAAGCGGCTCTCTTATATGATGTGCTTGACTCGTATCCGGAAATATACAAAGTTGTTCCGGACAAGAGCGTGCGGTCACGTATGAATTTATGTTTCCGAGTAACCAAGGTACATCGATTTTGAATCTACTGTACGATGCGCATTGTGCTAATTAATAATAAACAGGGCGGAGATGTCGACGAAGCCGAAAAGGCATTCATCAAAGGTGCAACGGAAAGAGGATTACTCGGTTTGAAGGGTCACAGAAGCGTTGGTGGTAAGTCGATTACTTTTGTTTCTCTGTTATCATACAAACACTAACGACTATGCAAGGAATTCGGGTATCCAATTATAACGTTATTGATGAAGCCGGAGCCCAAAAATTGGCTACCTTCTTGAAGGATTTTGCAACGAGCGCTTAATTCACCTGTGATATTTTTGACTACTGATGTATATCGTGTCAAGGAGCTAAAAATTTATGATTTTATGGTATGGCCACTGAAAATAATTAGAACATATTATATCTCGATGAACCTGTTTATCCATTCTCATCGCTTATCTAGGTAATCAAGATCATTCAAGCACTCTTGCACTCATGCACACAGCCAACCAACATTGAATTATAATGACTATACAGAATAATTATTATCTACTCAGAGAACGCACTAAACCTACTCATGGTCTTCTCCGCCTCCACAAACTCCCTCTTCAAAAGAGCCTCATGCTTCTCACTCCTAACCCTAATAAGACACTCAAACGGCCTAGGCCTAACATTAAACCCTTCCGTATACGCAAATGTATCATACTTCCTCGTCGACCCATCCTTCTCCGTAACAGGCAAAATATCAAAAGTCCACAACATCTTTGCGACGGCAATAAACAATGAATTTCGCGCCAGACCGGCGCCGGGACAGATTCGTCGACCCCAGCCGAATGAACTATGTCCGTCGCGGGATGGATGCGGTTCTCCTTTTTCGAGTGGTGTTGAGGCGACGTATTCCTTGGGGAGATAAGATAGTGAACTTGGAGAGATGTTATTAGGCAAGAAGCGCAGGGGGTTGAAATGATGCGGGTTAGGGTAGTAGCGAGGATTGAGATTGATGGCCCATGAGTTCGAGAGAATGTTCGTTCCTTTGGGGATATAGAATCCCTGATAGATATCTGACTCGGAATTCGCGTGCGGAGTTCCACCAAGGACTGCAACGGGCCGAATGCGTAGAATCTCCGAGCACATTGCGCTGATATATGGAAGGTTCTTTTCATCTTCGAAGGTTGGCAAGCGGTCTGAACCAATGACTGCATCAAGTTCGGCGTGCGCTGCTTGTAATGTGATTGGGTTCGTAATGAGCATCAAGATACCGCTGCATAAAGTGCTGGCTGTTGTATCACTGCCGGCGCCGAACAGAGATGCAGGGATAAAAGAGAAATCCCGTTCACTCAACAAACTGCATGACTCTGGATCTTCCTCTTTTGCGCGTAAAAGAATCTTCGTCAGAGATTCTGGAATGTCGGCTTTGGTCGACATTTCGTCCTGTACTTGACGAACGAGGGACATGTTGACTGCTGCTTCGTGGCGGCCCTTTTCTTGGATTGCTTTCTTCCAGGGAGCTAACAAATTGGGTACATATTTCAAAACAGGCATACTTTCGACGAGATACTTGCCCGGCACATTGAGCGAGGCAGAGTACTGCATGAACTCCAATCGTTGCCGAATAACCTTCGCATTCATCGAGTCAATCCGATGACCGTACGAAATACTAAACACCACACTAGACGTAAACCGATCAATCAACCCCTCATACGCCTTTGGATTCACACAAAGCTGATGACAAAGCCTCGTCGCCTCCGCTTCCTGAATAGGCTTATACAATCTCAGCGCCGAAGGATTCAGCGCCTGATGCAACAGCTTCCGTCTCAACTGCCACTCCCTGCCATACGGCTGCACCAAAATACTCGCATTATCCCAATACAACTCCCCCATGACCACAAACCGTGGCCTGGAACTGTACTTGTTACTTCTCTTTTCGAGCAAATCGACCGCCACATTGGGGTCGGAAATGATTATGGTAGGTCTTCGGCCCATCCAGAGTGTATAAATTGGACCGTAGACTTTGGACCACTTCTCGAATTGGATCCAAGGCGAGTTCTGGGGGATGGAAAGTCTGTTTCCGATGAATGGTAAGGGGCGCGGGCCCGGAGGCATGCGTAGAGTGAGGATGTAGTCATGAATTGCTATTCCTAGGACAATGGCGAGGATGAGACTGGGGATTATGTAGATGTACCATCCGTACAGGATGTGTACGATACCGGTGAAGTTAATGAGAGACATCGTGTCCGGTTCTTGAAATACCATGCCACATGCACGATACAGAACTTCAATGACACAGAGAAGTAGTAGACGCCGACATGCTTATAGCTGTATTCTATCTCCGAAGCGACATTCTTTCTTGTTCGCTTGATTATCTATCGTCGGCAGTGAAGTTAAAGCACAACTACCGAGAAGGTACTGAGTCAGTAGGATGTTAATCAAGTGCCAGCGGTTTTATCCCCGGGCCCACGCATAGCGGGAGGAAGACCAGGACTTTTGGCCGAGATTTGATCTCGGACTAGGATCGTTAGAAATGACACTTGTAATGCGATGATGGGAAGAAACCGGTAGTCATTCCAAAGAATAATTGGGGTCAGAATCTCCCCATCTCCACCTCCACACACTACTGGTAAGCCTCTTTTCCCTGTGGGGAAGTTGTTTGTAGGTGTCTGTTCTCTCCACATTTTGCGATGTCTGATTTGGTGAGATGAGATACGTACCGGAGATACTATCTTGATGGAATTACAACGCTCAGATACCAAGTATCACGGAATCATATGGATCCGTGCTTGTGTTGGTTTATCAGTGAATAAAGAGCATTGGAATATCCATCTACCATTCTCTATCCGAATATTGGAATATGATCCTGTTTGCATAAGCTCAAATCTACCGACCGAGAAGAGAAAATATACTCATCATGCCATACCATCGCAACGCTCCCACAGGCATTAAAGTGCTCATCGTCGGCGCCGGATTCGCCGGTCTCACAGCAGCAATCGAATGCCACCGCAAAGGCCACGATGTGCTCGTCCTCGAGTCATTCCCCCAACTCAAGATTCTAGGCGACATCATCTCCTTTGGACCGAATAGCGGTCGCATCTTTCAGAAATGGGAGGGCGTGGAAGAGCAGATGGACCCCTTGTGCCACAACACTGATCGTCTCAATTTTGTGACGTGGGATGGCGATTATTTGCTTGCTCAGCATTGGGATGAGGAAGCGAGCTACGGAAAGAAGTTCAATGGACACAGAGGCGAGATTCACGAAATAGTTTTCAACCACGCCAAGGCTCGAGGAATTGATATCCGGCTGGGACAGAGGGTGATTGATTACTTTGAAGATGAGAAGGAGGCCGGTGTTCTGGCCCGGAATGTCGCAACCGGTGCCGAGGAGAGGTTTACGGCAGATGTGGTCTTCCCAGCAGACGGTGTACGATCAGAGGGACGAAAGATTGTTTTGGGATACGAGGATAAGCCGATATCGTCTGGTTATGCGATTTTTCGTTCATGGTTTGATTCTACAAAGTTGGCTTCTCCATTGACCGATCATTTATGGAAGAATGGAGATACCCATTGGGCTTGGATCGGGCCTGATGTGCACTTTTTGGCAGCTTCGCTTAAAGGTGGCAAAGACTTTAGTTGGGTTTGCACGCATAAGGTATTTCCCCTGCTGCACAACGGACAATAAAACAAATTTAACATATACTAGGACGACGCCGATATCGAAGAATCCTGGTCCACCCCAGGCAAGATCGAAGACTGTCTCAAAGTCGTCGAAGGATGGGACCCCGTCGTCCAAGAGATCATCAAAGCGACGCCTACAGACTACCTTGTCGACTGGAAACTCATATATCGCGACCCCCTTCCTACATGGATCAGCCCCAAGAGACGCATTGCCCTTATCGGCGACGCCGCTCATCCTTTCCTCCCCACATCCATCCAAGGCGCATCGCAATCAATGGAAGACGGCGTCACACTCGCCGTCTGCCTCGAGAAATGCGGAGGTGCCGCAAACGTCCGCGAAGCACTACAAGCCTACGAAAGGATTCGCTACGAACGAGTCCTCAAGGCGCAAAAGACCGGTGAAACGACACGGGATAAATGGCACAAGGCTGATATAGATTATGTCAAGAAACACCCGGAAGTTGTTAAACTGCAAAGAGAGCCTTGGTTGTTGAATTTTGATTCTGAGGAGCATGCTTATACTGTTTACGATGATGTTGTTACGAAGCTTAGACAGGAGGGTAAGACGGCCGAGGAGAGTCAGGCGATGCTCTAATTTTCGAGTACATATTTACCTAGTATCATAGCCATAGAAATGCAAGGAACCGATCAGTCCAATACAGAGTCTGTCGTCTATGTCAACCTAGTTAGGGTTCTAATAGGTTCGAATGCCGGTAGTTGTTCAAACACCCACTGCCGTAGCCTAAAAATCCATGCTAGAGACTACTTAATAGATGAGCAGATAGAAGCCACAGAGCTACATTACTCTGAAAGAATTCATCATCACAGGATTTGAGATTATCATAGCATCTACACATAATGCCTCATATTCGTAGCAATGTTAGGAGATACGTATTGTCCCGGCGTTACGGTTTCCCCACGGGAAAACCAGCATCTCCACATGCTCCATTCTCGCCATTCGCTTACACAGGAAAGGTCACTTCAGCCAATATTCCAGCGGGGCCCCGCATAAACCCCCGACCCAAAATCCCAAAACTGAGCCTTTCTATGGCTGACAATACTGGCCAGCAGGGAAACCCCCCGGACAATCCACCTCAAGTGGTCGCCCCTAGCCAATCGTGAAGATGATCCATCTCTGGATCCCCGGTTGAGTTTGCTGAGGCAGGTCAGCGGACTCAATCACCGAAAACTCTTTTGGTACAGTCACGCAGTCTGGGGTATCGCCTATCATTTCCTGTAAGTCAACGCGTGTCAAATGGCAAATTTAGCTTTGGGGAGGGTGACCGGGGAGTGTAGACTCTAGAACGTGGCGTCCAGCTTGATGCGCTCTCTTGGCCCGGCCTTCCAACAACCACACGAATAAAGCTCAGACCAAAACCTTGGTTCGAATTTAGTTTCTCGGGTTAGCTGGAGTTTGGGCCTCCAGAGCTCTGCTTCTCCTTCAATTATTCTTCTCTCCCTACTTACCGGTTGAGCTGGGGAATCTGGGGAACATTGATTGAGATAACGTCTCCAGGTATCTATATATACCATCAGTTACTCCAGATTTTGAACACCATCCCCAGAGATCATCACCGTTTAATTGACTTGTCAAATCCTGGTATTCTTTTATCTACGGACACCGAAGCATCAAGTGCTCAAGCAAAGCCGTCAAGATGCCTTTCGGAATATTGGAGTGCAAGAAGATGGAGCTGGTGCCGGGCACAGGTATGTTCTATCTTGTCAACCCTCATGTGTCCATAGTTCTAGCGCGCATAAACTAACGATCATCAAGCTATCATGGGTGACAAGGATTCAAACGAAACGCCCCCGGAATACGCACATATCCCAAAAGACCAGTTGAAGCACGGAAAGGGCAGATTCGCCCATATCATTCTCGTGCCGCAGCCGTCCGATGACCCCAATGATCCATTGAATGTAGGTTCATCTTGAGATATCAACATGATAGTGCGACAAAGCTAACAGCAACAGTGGCCTCAATGGCAAAAAGAACTCATCCTTCTTATCATCGGTCTCTCTGCCGGTGTCGTCGGTGCCTTCGGCCCTATGCTTTCACCCGGTTTCGTGGAAGTCGCGGCTGATCTAAAAATTACCGTCGAAACACTCTCCCAAGCCACTGCCTGGCTCATCTTGACGTTGGGTCTCTGCGTTTTCCTGTTGAGCCCAATTGCCAAGATTTATGGTAAACGTCCAGTCTACCTCCTTGCTAGTGTCATCATGCTCGTCACCAGTTGCTGGGGTGCCGCGTCTAAGGATTATTCTTCTTTCTTGGCTAGTCGTGTTGTATCTGCGATTGGTATGGCACCGTACGAAATTCTTGTCCTGGCCACGATCAAGGATATCTACTACGTGCACGAGCGTGGTACTCGTATCGCCGTGTGGAGCTTGTTTTTGATGTGCGGTATCGCTGGTGGTGCCCTTATCTCTGGATACATCATTGAGAACCTCGGTTTCCGCTGGACCTTCTGGGTCTGCGCCATCCTCTTCGGCGTCTTCTTTTTCGGCATTGTTTTCTTCGTGCCCGAGACAACATACAGACGTCCTCTTGGTTTGGTCGCTCAGCTCACAGCCAACGAAAAGACCACGGATTATCTGGAAGATAACGAAAAGGGGGCACCTGTCCAGTTGGAGACTGCACAGAACACTGCCAGCGAAAGTGCTACCAAGCCTCGCATGTCATATATCCAGAGTCTTCGTGTCTTTACCGGCAAATACAGTGATGCCTCACCGTTGAAGATCTTTGCTCGTCCCTTTATCTTGTTCTTCTATCCATCTGTGCTCTGGGGTTTCCTCCTCTACGGCACAACTCTCACCTGGATTGGTATGTTCAGTCCATCGAACTCACATATATGACAAGCTGACCTTGCGTATAGTCGTCTTCTCCGTCGTCAACGGCGTCATCTTCGTCGAAGCCCCCTACAACTTCTCCGTCTCCCAAACCGGCCTCATCAGTCTCTCCCCCTTCATTCTCACCCTCGTCGGTGAAGTCATCTCGGGCCCCATGAACGACTGGATCTGCGTGTACCTCACCAACAAAAACCGCGGTATCTACGAGCCCGAATTCCGTCTGCCCCTCGTCATTTTCACCGCCATCCTGGGCAGCGTCGGCTTCTTCGGCTTCGGCGCAACAATCCACTACCAAACCCACTGGTCCGGCCCCGTCCTTTGCTTCGGTCTCGCAAACATGGCCATGGCGTTTGCGTCTACCAGCGTTTTCGGTTACGTGGTTGACTGCTACCCGCGTCTCAGTGAGGAGATTTTCGTCTCGGTCAATGCTCGTAATTTGTTGACCTTTGGATTTACGTATTTTGTTAATAGTTGGTTGGAGAAGAATGGTGTCTTGGTTGTATTCAGTGCTTTGGGTGGCATGTTCTTGTTTTGCTGTGCCTTAACTATTCCCATGTGGATTTTTGGAAAGAAGATTAGGAGCTGGATTGGACGGAATCAGTGGTTGCAGGAGTTCATGACCGATGACGAGTAGATCTATCCAGATTTCTTCTCACGGCCGATGTATGGAACTTCGAATGTTGTCTGCCAAAACACGTCTTGTTGGTGGAGTATCTGTATCTATTTATTGAAAATGGTTGGATCAATATCTCCAATTGTCAAACATTTTGTTCCCTTCTCTGATAATCCATCGCACACGAACTAGTTCTTTGTCTGTTCGCGGTTTATTGCGCGTTATGATATGCTGTAGTCCTTGTAGCGTGGCTGCGTAGCTTGTCTGTTTCCGCGTCAAGACATGCCGAAAAGCCGTTGCGCCTAGATACTCAATTTGACTCGGTGAGACTGCGCACTGAAAGTTGAAAGCAGACGTCTGAGGCTCGGCCTTATTGGTATCTTTTGCAATAGATTTTGTAGTCGTTGTTAGTCGCTTAGACTGAATCAACTTGTTTGCAAACTGAATTGCGTCTCGAATAGTCTGAAGAACAAGTTCTTGCGAGGGCCGAAGTCGTGGTGGTAACGTTTTGATATATCGATACATCTTGATCGCCGTCTCCACAAAGCTCGAATATATGCCCATCAAAACAGTTCGCAGATTGTTGTGCCTGGTGTCCAAGAACATACTATGAGTCTGAAGCCGAAATGACGACAAAACCTTGCGATGAAAAGCCTGTCCAGGAAGTCGGCTGGATTCGACGGTCAATGTATCTCTAATATCTACCTGCCCGCCGCGACTATAGTCTCGATCTTTGCGTATATCCAGTGTATGCGTGTTGATGAGATTCCCACAGTATGGAAAACCGGTACTGCCTTGCAAACGAGGCATTTTCGTCCCATTGATGGTAGCTTCAAAATTGACAAGGCTTTTGCTAGCATTGACTGTGATGCCGTATTCCGGCTGACCGTTTAACATTGCCTCTAGGAATCTTTTGGCGAGCTCCGGTCGAGTCGTTATCAATAGAAAATCGTCAATAAGTCGTAACAAAAGCGTTTCGTCGTCTTTGAGAAAATCTAGCACTTCCCGCTCAAGCTGTCCATAAAAAAAATTGCAGAGCAAGCTAGACAGAACAGACCCCTGAGGGATTCCATTCTTTTGATAAAAATATTTCTTGCCAATTTTGACAAGATTTTTCCGGACATGTTCGCTCAAGAGGTCGAGCAGCGCATTTCCGCTATGGTTCTTAAATGTTGCCGTATCCACTTGGACTGTGTTTTTGCGTAAACTTTTGACTCCATCTGTAGATCCCGCAGAATTGTTCCATATCTCGCTCAGGGGGTTGGCCTTACTGAGGAATCTGCGAATCGGTTTGCTTATCGGCTTCTGAGTTGTTCCGGTCTTATAGGACAAACCATTCCTCTTGTTGATACTTTCCCCTGGTCTGATCTCTACATGCTTTGAGATATGATACATCTCCTGAGAGACAAGGCTCTCAATGAGCGGTATCAGGCGCCCCTGGGGGATTGTGTCGAAGCAGGATTGAATATCCAACTTGACGAAATAGAGCTTTCCGTTTCGATAGCTCTCGCTCTCAGAACGTATCAGTCGATGTTTGAAGGCTTTCAGACGTGGATACATATCACTGACTGAGAACATGGACGAACCAAGTAACTCAGGGTTACGATCCTTTTCGTAGTGAAGCATGTTGAAAACCGGTGTCATGATGGAATTGGTGCTAGGGCCTAGGTACGAACGGTCGCCGATATGCTTTGCTACTCGTCGTCGAAGGTTGATGATCGGACGAGCTCCAGTGGCTTTGGGTAGCAATCGTACAGCGCTCCATGACAATTGCTTAGACTGCAATACTCGGCTGACTTTATCGCGTTTAATCTCCTCAAACATGGAAGATTTTATGTCAGCCAAAGGCTTTTCAATCAAGCTTCGCCATACATCATGACGGAAATAGAACAGTCTGTTCTTGTGAACCTGGGATTCTGTCACGTAAAAGTTGGTGCGAATCAAAGGTATGAGTAAGGAGTCGAAAATGTAATAAATAAATTCGTGAAGTATTTCAGTTCGTTTCCGGAAATCGGACAGAGCAATATGCTGGCCTTCTGAAGAAGGGCAGGATGGTGGTTCAAGCCAGCGTAAAGCTGATATCTGCTTCGTGTTAGATGTATCTCTAGGACACCATGTCGTCGACCAAAGAAACGCACCTTAAAACCGTTGCAAACCTCATGGAGTGACAGACTTTCAAATCGACTGATCCGGATAAATCGATCGACTTGAACCATCAACCCCTGCTGGTTCGATATGCCGTCTTCCCCTTCGCCAAAGAATTCTCGTGGGATTAATTTTCGCAGTGTCGCCCGACAAAACGCAGAGACAGATGAGGTAGGTGTCGCATAATCTAGAAGACAAACTTTTCGGGAGGAGTGTCCATTCTTTTCAGCAGCGTGACCTGTCGCATCTGGCAATTTTCTATTTAGTCCTTTTGACTGGCTTGGTGTCGGTGGTGGTCGACTTGGGAGGCTTATCTGGGTCACAAACTGTTGAGAATAATTTTCTGGTGTTGAGGATGGCATGGGACCAAATTTCGGAGCCCCAGTTTCCTGTTATAATCAGTAAACGCTGCACATATCAATATAATTAGGCGATACTTACAGAGATCGGACAATAGTGTCTCAGTAACTCTGTATAAGAACATGTCTGGCTGCGTTTCTGCAATCTTTGCACTAATTGTAGCGGACCTCCCCGAAGCCTTTTCGGTATCTTGGGTCTCACTTGGAATCGAGACCCTTGTGCAAATTTCGAACGGGCAATTTCTTTTTCTCTCAAAGTATAGTCTTTGAACGGTTGCACCGTCTCTCGAGAGTCGACTACGGATGTGAACACATTGTGCAACCCGAACTGTCTAGGAAATATGTACTTCATCACATGAACCGTGTCCGCAAGATTGCTCGAGTTAGGGAATCGATTCAGTACGTCTGCCATGATGGCATCAGCTCTCTGCTTGAATAATTTGCTTAGAAAAGACTTACGGATATGTCGAAGTCCGAACCTTACACCTCCCTTTGAATTGATGGCGGGTCGAGCATAGAGCATTCGACGGCGAACGAAGACAATACTGTTCGGCTTGTGAAGTACGTCCGCTGACTTGTTGGAAATCTTGGAAATAGTTTTAACCGGATCGGTCCTGGAGTTTTGATCATGACACGATTCATCCTCCAATTTCAAGGGTTCCAGCTCAGATAGATGGGTTCCTATTGAGGGTAAGCATCTAAGCCACAGACTCATAGAATTTGTGGAAGGAAATGCGTACCACTTATTTGGCGGTAAGAAGCCTTCTCTTTGTCAATAGAAGAAAACACACCGCAGTCAATTAGAAGCTTGCTCATAATGTCCTCTCCGTCACCACCTAGGAGATTCAATACCTTGGTCCATGGGCTTGTCTTGAGAGCGATCACATGGGGATTAGGAGTTTGCAATACGAGTCCGGGAATATTGAACGTCATTGCGCCAAATTTCTGTTCCTCAATTTGACGCCGAGTCGCATGGTGGAAACCATTGGCCAAGATATGCTGGGGTTTGCTGGTTCGCCTGAAGAGATGAGAAATAACATAATCCACTATCTAGAATAGAGTCAAATCTGGCGCAGGTTTCCGTGATAGAGCTTTCTCTCACCTCGGATTGATGGTTACATGGTCCTGTATCAGTACCAAGAAGAGATCGTTCTTCCGACTGGGAAAAGATAGCGTATTCTCTTTGGCGAGCCTCCAATTCCACCGGACTCGGACAGTGGAGTAGTCCTACGAGCGTGGAATCTAGGAACCGGGCAAAATCAATGCCACCGTCGGTACTACCCTGAATTGATGCTGCAACGGCAGAGACATTAGGGTCTGTTTTGTTCTTCTCATCTCGTTTCCCTGCAGAAGTGATTCGACGTCGCCGCGCCTTGGAGGATGACGGGAGCTCTTCCAGCAAATATTGTCTCAAAGTGACTACTCGACGATAGTATCTCGACAGAACGGGGTGTTCAATTGCCACCGACGTGGTAGCTGTTCTCTGACGATTGTTGATGGGGTCATCTTGGGGTTTCGTCGCTTTCTGAGGGCGCTTCCGTTTTTTGCCCATGGTTCTATGTGACAAGCGCTAACATGCTGACATCGGAATCTTGCCTCACAAGTAGAATTAACACTAGCACGTACTCGTAAAGTGAATGGATACTTCGGCTCTGTAAAGTGTTGTGGTGTTGTCGGAGAGATGAAGTGGTTGAGGGTTGACGCGCCAATCACGCGTTGATGGATTACTTCTTTTGGAATCGACGCGTCGACGTCATCGTCCGTCCCATCATCTAGCCCTAGCCCTAGCCCTAAGTCCTACGAATAACCTTAACATCCTTTCAACCTATACATCCATTGAATGCGTAATTGTATCCTGAAACGGCTTGCATATTGTGTTATAGATTGATAGAAAGTGATCTTGGGCAAAATGTAGGCTCGGCTTTCAAAACTCCAACAGGAGTTAGGTAATCTATCGAACAACCTTCACCTCCACAAGGAAACATTGAATATCATATCACTCAACAACTAGATCTGGACCGAAGATTCGTTAAATTACTTTTCCTGCGCTTTCCGAACTTCGTAGTACTTCTCGGCCCTTGATTTCGGCTCCTGGGCACCGACACTAGCGTAACCGTCCACACTAATCTTTTCAATCTCATCCGGCGACAACTTGAAATCGAAAACACGCAAATATTCTTTCATCCTTTCTACCCTTCGTGTCGTTGTGACAACTACGACATCTTGATCGAGGCACCATCGGAAACAGACCAACTCCGGGGTAACATCATGTTTGTCTGCAATGGTCTTCAAAGTCTCATCGAGAGGACCAGGAATATTTCTCGTTAACGGAGCGAGTGCTCCGTATGCCGAAACGGCCACATTTCCAGTATCAGGTGATCGAAGTGCCGAGAGGAAAGGTTTCTGCTGTCGCTTTGAGAAGTATGGATGGAATTCCAGCTGGTTGATTGAGGGCTGAATACGTGCAGTCTGACTAATCGCTTTGAGATGAGAAGGATAAAAACTTGACACGCCAATTGACTTTGCTTTTCCACTTTCTTTTACTGCTTCCATGCCAGCCCAAGCACGCTGAAGTTCCTCATCCGAGTTGGCCCACAGTGCCGAATGAATGAGGTACCTAGAAACGATTAGTGGTCATCTCAAGCATGAAAAACGGATATGGAATAAACCTTACGAGTCGACATATTCCAGACCCAACTTCTGCAGACTCACGTCAATATGCTGAGGCGCGTTGAAGAAGTCCCCCGAGAGCTTGGTCGTAACGAATACTTCTTCACGACTCTTGATGATACCTTCGTCAAGACTTTCCTTGATCGCCAGCCCTACTTCGACTTCAGTGCCATACATCTCGGCCGTGTCGAGATGGCGATATCCAACTGCAATAGCATTTTTGATCAGGTCCACTGTGTTACGGTCAAGGATTTCGGGTGGGCCACGCTTGTACAAAGCAGTTCCAGCGCCAAATGCCAGCTGTACCAAAAAGATTATGGATTAATTTCTGCCCACGCCTTGAAGGATTGAGGATAGTTCGTACTTACCACAGGAACGAGTGTTCCATCATTCAATTTTATGGTAGACATGGCTGTCAGTTGGGTTCTGGGTGCTACACCAACAGATTATGATCGCTGTTGAGTTGGTCTCTTCATATTGAGCCCGACTTTAAATTCTGATCTAGATTGATATCAGTCCCCCGGTGCCGGCCCGGTACAGGCCCACGATATGCCGACGCCGTATCCCTGACTGAACGATGGCAGAAATAAGCAGAGGTTATGGTGAGACAAGTGTATAATTTTTGATCGTATAGACTATAGAAGCATTCCAGAATGATAGAGGGCGAGCAAATAAAATTCTAGGGGAGCATTAGGCGTTCCTGCAGGCGAGAAGCCTTCATCACCACAGAAACTGGTATTTCTCATGGCGTGTTTCCACCTTCAAAAATGAATATGGAGTATTGGATGAATAATCCAAGCGGAAAGCACATGCTTATCATGGGGACTTTGTAGTCAAAATGTATTAATAGCACAATCAATTGAACATGGCACGATTAGGAACCCGACAAGGCTACCTAGGTAAACTGATGGTATCAATCTGCGCAAAGTATTAGGAATGAGTCAAACACAATACTAAAAGCCAATTCGACATAGTAAATTAGAAAAGAAGCAAGAAGAAAGAGGAAAATCAAAACTAGTTCGAAACAAAGTAATTCGCCGCAATCATCTTTCCCAAATCCAATTGTTTCACCAAAGCATCAAAATTGACCCGCATGCGCTGCGTGTAACTGAATGGCTTGATCTTCGAGGCGATGGACGAATCGCTCTTCTGCTCATAGAGATAGAAAACGTAACGGTGAGGCTGCGCACCAGGCGGAGGACCAGCGCCAATCCACGAGCCAAGCGCGGGCTCGCTGCTTTTGAGCTCAAGAGCTCCTCCTTCTGCCTGGCTGATTTTGAGGCCGGTTTGGACTAAATGAGCAATTGGGCTCATGAAATTCCACGAGATGAATGGTGCATCTAGGTCGAGACAGATGACCGTGTACGAAGAGTCTTTTGGTAGGTCCGATGGTACCGTGAATTTGGGTGTTTGGTGAGTTTCTGATGAGCTATTGTCAGATACACTCAGCCCAGGAGATAAAATTCTTTCTTCTTACCTGCTTTCGCGATTTTCTGCCCGGGTGTAATTGTAACCAGTCCGATGCTCACGCCCAAAGTGCGAATGCTGCCATTCTTCAAGTCCTGAAGCACGGCCGCGTGCTTTGAAACGTCAGGCATTGTAAGCAACTTCTGCAATTCTTTAGAATTTACCAGATGAAGAGAAAACAAAAGTCTTAAATGTCAGAATTCGATCGTCTGAAAGATCTTCTCGCCTCCGGGCCGGAACCGGCGAACCCCTGGCTAGTCTGTTTGCTTACCACTTATATTCATGATAGTATTATAATTGTACCATTGCAATACTGACACTAGCTACTTTAACTCTGATAAAATCGTACTTTCAAGTTGCTGTAGAATCCACCAGAAGCTCCTCGACACCTCCTTGGTAGAGTATGGATTCGACCAGACAGTCAAATCCTTACAAGAATACATTGCGCATACCTAACTCGCGGTCCTAAATACACCAGTTGACGTAGAACACTGAAAACTAGGAAGTCAACATTGAGCATTGGAGTCGAATGTATTCCTTTTCATATCATCAACTAATCGCACGATAGCTGGCTACATTGGTTAAACTACGCCCTGGCCGTCCGCGCATGTCTTTGTCAGTCAAACCGAATGTCTGTCGGACGATATACTCGGTGCCTTCTACTCATTGATAGCAATTAGCAATAACTGCTTGGACACTGTCAGTCTCTAGTCAGTGTTGTCACCAACCCAAGAGCTTCCTGGTTCTAACTCCAACACGAAGTGCAGCAGCCCGGCCCGGGCATTTCATTGTTCTCAAACAACGAGTCAGCATCTTTGACCGAGCCGTCATCCTTATCATGATGATCAGGGATAGCTCTGTAGATCTCCGCTGTATCATGCAATATGCCGTTGCTAAAAGCTTTCGTACTGAAACATGTCACGATAATATACTCTCATCTGGTTCCGACGAACGGGTGCCTGTGACGTGTTCTGTCTGGCGGCCTATTCGAATCTTTGAAAATACACATCCATCTCATGCGCTCTTCCGTGGTTCTCTCCGAATTAAGTCTCAGAGTATGTACGCCCTTAAGAGGGGAATCTACAAAGAATGATGGAACCTTATTAAAACATCACCATTTGTCAGAAGCAACAAACTGCATTCCTTCGGCTGATATTTATCCCTACCATAATCTGTCTATCTCTTGCGTCATTCAAACTAGACTGGAGTGCCTCCATACGCTCTTGCAGCCGCTAGGAACAGTTTACTTTTGACAATCGATTCCGAGACTGGTTCTCCCTGTGAATCTCTAGCTATTTTGAGTTGCTCGAATATTTGTCTTTATTCGTCTGATGTTGAACTGGTGTAGATATCCTGGACAGTCGTTTGAAGTACGTTGTCCTTCAGCCCTACAATCTGTATCGCGGCCGTTAGTGATGGGAATCTTGGAGATAAACAGGTGACGGGATTAACCATGCATACCTTGGCCGAAGACACTACAAAAGAGGCGATGACAACATTCTTCGCAATCGCCGAAAGTTGTGTAGATGTATATCTGTACGCGAACATGAATAAATCTATCCTCATAAGGCCGCCCAGATAGCTGTGTATCAGTAAAGTCAGCAAACCAAAGATCTACAGTGATGTGATACGACTTACTATTTTTCCAAGCTCGATGAATTTTCCACATAATTTCCAAACATTGTCTTCAAGCCCGAACTAATTAAATTGCTGAGACCCTTTGCTACCTCCCCACTCGCGAAATCGCTAAAACACGCGGGTGATCTCATCTAAGATGGCGTTTGCGTCTTCGCTGCTCACATCGCATTTGATTATCTTGTCGTACCCGATGACTCTGTCGATGGGAATTACATTTATATCGACAGTATCGTTGCTGTCATGATGTCAGTCAAGTCGGGTGTTGGATTTCAGAAGGAATACTAACATGACTTGTAGTTTGAAGTTGACTGCTTGAGTCCTGCCCAGCTCGTTCGTTGCATTGAGAATGTCATCAGCTTGCTTCTGCTTTTCAGCATTTCCTTGAACAGTTTCTTTAATGGCTGAAATGGTCTGGCCCATGATTCTGTTCTAAAGCTAAAAGGAGTATCGACAACAGTGTTCTTCAAGGGTCTTGGTATTTATGCTCGCACTGTTTTCTTGCTGCTAGAAGATGATAGTTCCTATAAATCATTCAAAATAACCACCCCAGGTCCAAACAATGATGGACTCAGAGGTTTAGAATTATTCGGAAATGAAGTCCGACAACCTTAAAGGACGCCCGCTAAAGTCTCAATAAAACTGAACAACCCAATTCAAATAGCAAGTATTTGAAATGGGAAACATTGTGTATTTGAACCGCTCACGAATTAATAGCGTGCCCGAGAACATCTGACATATTTCTTCTTGCAGAATGGAGTGATGTATCGTCAATTCAATTTCATGGTAGGCGTTAGGGCTCGCGCTGGATCTAGCCCTAATGACGTTTTATTCTCTTCAATCCAATTGGGCAGTTGGCCTCGACTGTACCTAGGTAACGCAGGAAGTTCCTCGATGCATCAGAAAGTTTCATATCTTCTTGTCAATTGTTTCTGGTTGTTGGTTGGAAGTCTGTAGTAAGTTTCTAGCAGCCATGGTCCAGGAACTTTGTACCATACATACACCGGATGCCGTGACCTTTAAGTGGAGGTAGTACCTAGGTAGAAATAAGCAAGATTGGAGCTTCAATCCCTTGGTATCAATTTATTTTTCTTTTTAGTATAGTCACTCATTCTCAAAGCATTATTTAGCAGAGCATAGTGAAGACACCTCCACTGTACAGTGCCTAGAACGGAAAATATCGCCTTGTCCACAATTTGCGCCTCGATGTAAAACTCTCAATGCTGCTTGAAAGAGAAGAATTTTTGCACATCGATCGAAGTCTCGTCAGCATAGTGGCGGTGGTTTATTGAATGGTATACATCAAGAACTTCAAGTTCGTCATGTACGACGCAGGAACCAATTGATAGGATTCGCATATTCATGCTCAACACTTTCATGAACGATAGATCATTCCTTCTCAGATGATCTATCGTTAATTCTGACAGCAGTTCTTCATACGAGTAAGTGTACCCCAGACAACAAAGATGGGCACGGATTGTGTGACCAATCTACTGCAGGTACGGCAGCCTGCTTATTTCAGCGGAACCTAAGTGGTGACACGTCCACCTACACCGTACGCACCAACCTTGTAGAGTACAAAGCTGGGTTAGTTTTTTCCTTTTTTTTTTTCTCCCCTGTCACCTCTTGGCTCTGCCAAAGCATCGATAAATGTTCTTTCTTTTTCGTATCAGAAGGCGATCGGTGCCTGATATGGGATTCCTCGACTCAATATTCATTGAGAATGGCTGGAGATATCGGCTCGGATTGAAATGCGAGTGTAACCGTCGGCGCGATCGCTGATTACTCGCAGGAATCGACGGCTCCGTTTGTCTGTTTCTTCTGTATACTCCGTAGTAGCGTATCAGTCCCTGAGATCTTTGAGCAACTGTTTAACAACAAAGGCCGGCAGTTATCGATGCCGAGAAGAAGAAGAAAGAAACGATCTGAGTTTGCTCTGTTTGCATCCAACTGGCCAGACCGGTCTTTTACGCTTGTGTGGGTGACGGAATGCTGGATCCGGGCCAGGCACGCAGTTCAGTGTTTACTTCTACGTCTTCAGATAAATACTCTCCTTCTGTACGGAAGATATCGAAGCTCGTACAAAGATGGCCGATCGTATGATATTTGACTAGATAGCCTTCGGTGTGGTCTATCCGCGTGGATTTTGAAATAGTAAAATTCTACAGGGCTGTACGCCGTTCCATCGAATTTCATTGGACCCGTTTCAGGCTGGCGATGTTTGAGCCACCCTCGTCATCAGCCTTGAACCTTGTACTGTATGGATCTTGAAACATCCAACATTGCGACTGTTGGTTTTGAGCAATTTTGTGTGGGTGAGTTATTATATAGTATTTGTGTGTTGGCACTGGTAGAGACTTTGTATATGCTTGTCGTCAACTGTTTTCTGTCAGTCTTAGTACATTTCAGCCGATGGCGCTAATGCACTGTGCAGCATCTCAGCGATCTCATAGGACGCCGATCGCCAGCGCACTGTCAAAACTCCCACTGCCCAGGTAAGGCAACAACAGTCGAGAGTAAGGCACGTAGTGATTCTACCTGGGTAGTGATTACTGTAAAAGAAACAAGGAAAATAAGCGTTGGAAGTTGAAACTGACCCAGCGCCACTCTTTTTACTCCCGCGGCCGCCTTTTCCGGGTACGGCACACTAAGACTACGTAGGCCGATCGAGATGGAGAATCATCTCTAATCTTGCTCTTATTTGTTTACGGAGTATGTCAGGTTTTCAGCAACAGACCAAAGTGCTGTACAGTGTATACATTTCTAGTGCTTATTATTGATATTATTGGTATTATTCCTTAATAACCGTTCAACGATATCGAATACGTCCATCGTTCATTCATCCTCCGTCAGTCGGCGATCATTGAACAAATTATTGATGTATGTACTATTCTGTTACGGGAGATCCTGGTAGTCTAGTCCGACTGACAGCACAGGTCCGATTGCGTGGTTTTACTCGAAGTTGGCAGTCGCAGTAACGCTTCGCTTCCTTCCCGTTTTGGGCTCTTCCTTCCTCCACAGCCACTCGTTCGTTCCTCCAGCACACAACTCTCTACACACCACGACTTCCACCACACAATCACAACTTGCTATTCCTTCGATCCATCCCGACTCGCTCCGTACGACTACAGTCCTGATCCTTACCTGTCGTCGCCTCGCCCGTCGCTTATTCGTCAGCTGAAACGCCCCTGCACCTCGTTCGACCATTTCATTTTATCCCAAGCTTGAAGTCGTTAGAACGCTGCTTGCTTTTTCCACACCAGGATAGACCTCGCAAGTCCATCCAGGCAAGCTGGGCGAAGCTTCGATATGCCGCTAGCCTCAGGCACCAGCGAGATGCCCGCTCTGTAGCCAATTTGCGACACCGCTCTTGAAATTGCACAACCGACCAATTTCGTTTGTTGGACCGGGGCCCAAGTTACAAGTTGATTTATTATTTGACAGTCGAGAGTGGGCTGGTGGACAACGCATCGGTAGCTTAACTGGCATCCTCCCTTCCCTGGTGGAACCTCTCGATTTCACACGGCTACCCGAAGCATAACCTACCTTCAGTCCCTCTCCGCAGGCGTTCTGCAAGATGCCTGACGGAGACGACGACCATGATTCCTTCCCTTCTGTTCAATCTCCCCCACGCTTTGAACAACCTTCCTCGCCAGTCGCTCCTTCCTCCTCCGACTACCTGCCTCTCGATCGCATCTCGACCCTCACCTCCGCATCTCAGCTGTCGGGACCACTTCTGTCCGCCCTCACATATCAACCAGAGCACTCGTCCTCTGAGCCTCAGGTACCCTACAGCAATAGTCGTGTAGACGAATCTCGCGCCGTGCAGACCCCGTCTCCCGATCCCAGCGATTTCTATCGACCCTACAGCATCAATGATGCGCAAAATAGTTCAGGCCTAGGAAGCCTGCTGCCACCCATCGACGTTCGACCAGGAATGACCACAATCACCTCTGCTCCTCGCTCTTCGGAATTCTCACAACATATCGATTCTGCTTCCTACCGCCGCAACAGATCTACACCTCGTTCCTTTCAACTACGGTCTGCATCAGGAGATTCAAGCACATCGCCAAGGAACGGCGCTTCTCGTCCACAGCCGTCTGGAGGATTTATTGGCGCTCGGAACAGGCAGTCTTCTTTCAAGGACTTGGTGGAACGCTTCAACAAAAACGTCGACGAGGTTCCGCCGGTACCTGTTCGATCAGCATCAGCTTTTTCGTCTCGAGCAGCCAGCCCTTCGCCTAGCTTCGGCAGTCGCAGTCGTTCTGGGACCCAGACCCTCGAGGATAACTTGTCTCCTCCGACAGATTTCCCATCTATACCAAACTACGATCGATCAGAGCAATCTCAGTCCAACCTCTACCACAACTCCAAATTCCCACCTTACCAAAAGTACAACGGTGCAGGACAGTCCACGCGCCGACCATTGTTTGGAGAACTTCTGACCATTGACACCGCCGTGAACGATCGGCCGGGACATGGTATTCTTCAAGCCCATCCCCGTCGCCGAGGCTCAGAGAGTAGCATTTCCAGTCCACACCCTTTGCTTGGCGATAGCTCGCGACCAGGAGGAGCATTGGGTCCCGTGATATCGCCATCTTCGCCAACAGCTTGGTATTTGGGCTACACCCACTCACTGGAATCCGTCAATAAGAATTCGTCCGAGGGTGGTGGCCGCAATCACCGCCGATCAAGGAGTGACGCTTCCTGGACGACTGTGAAACCTAACGTGACAAGCCCTTTAGCAACCCAGATGGCTGCCGTCGCGGTACAAGATCCAGTTTCCACGATGAATCCGGAAAGCTCTTACATTGCAAAGTCTCGTATTCCTGTGGCAAGCAGGCGAGGAAGTCGAGCCTCCGATTCTTCTACACCACCATCTCCTTCAACACGAACAAGCTCAGCCATAGGCTTTCATCCAAACAATGCTTCCACCGTCCAAATACCACTCCCCCCTAAGGGTAGCAGTCGTCTACCCAAACCTCTTAATTTAGCGACAAACTCGGCATTTACAAGCCCGGAGCGGAGAATACCTGTTCATAATTCAGTTAAATCGCCCGGTCGCCGAAACGTTATCCACAGCCATGGAAGTCCGCGACAAGCACCGGACAAAGGATCGCTCAAGGTATACGTCTCTGCGCCTCCGCCAAAGATGTCTCCGCCGTTGCGCAGTTCAAGGCCACGACAGCCAGTTTCTGCAGCAAGCACTGCAGCATCTCGCGCCAAAGTTGTTGATCGGGTTTCTCGTTTTCAGACTTCTGAAACTCCTGACGACATCACGCGGAACCCTCGAACTAGAACACGGAAACCGCCAGAGTTGGGTAATGTTGACTTTGCTGCTCGACGACAACGCATTCAGCAAGCCTTTAACAAGTCCGTTCAGGAGACCGTTAAAAAGGAGGAGGAAGCGGCCGAACGTCGGCGAATAGCCCGCTACAAGAGAGATGAGCAAGTACGATCAATGCTCATTCGCGAGGGCGAGCTTCGAAAGATGGCCTCAATGGAGTCTGCATCAACTCCTATACAGTCACATACTACCAACGACTTTCCTGAACCTCAATCACATACCAATGACGGCACTACTGCGGATATTCTTACCACACTCGACGGGCAGAATCCGGTTCCCAGTTTGTCTGTCATCACCGATACCAACAGCTTGGATCGTAGTAAACAGCCAGAAGTTATTCCTGAACCTCAGCCCAGTCTGGCCGATTCTCCAACGTTAGGTGCATCAACAGTTCCAAATATACACCCAGCTCCCGCTTCGGTTGATCCTTCAGATATTCCCTCTTCTGCGATCACAACAGCTACTAATGGTTCCGACTCTACCACTTTTGACCCTGAACCTCAAGTCGGTCTCGACCATCAAGCATCTCACCGTGACCTCCTCAGTCGTATTATGCAATTACGAGAATCAAGCTCTAGTAGCGAGTGCGACGAGGAAGAAGAGGATGATGATGATGATGACAATGAGCTGTGCGATGACGAGACTGACGAGAAAGAGTCGATCCGCATCATGCTTGATCCCGCCCGAGCTACATTCTTCTTGGACGGGATAGATCGCGGCCAGAGCAGCGACCTTGAAGCAAGCAAGAACACAGGTAGTGACACCACTGGCCACGACGATGTTAATAGATGGAGTATGGCATCCTGGGCTTCTTCCACGCGAGAGCAACAATCGAGCCTAGATAGCCAGTGCGACGCCGAAGACGAACCGCGACAATCGATTGACCATGATAGTCAGCCAGTGCCTAGCTGGAACGATTCTCCCAATGGTTTGCGCCGTCAAGCGACTCTGGATTCTTTCCATAACAGACCTGCCAAGGGTCTCGACACCCACAAACGACAGCGTTCGCACCCTGACAACTTGATTCGACAGGGTGGTTGGGATTCGAAACGAATTACTCAGCTTTACCTACAAGAACTGGCACGCGGCGGTCTAAGTGAGTCTCTAGACCGACCATGGGAAAGCTTTGAACGACAGAAACGGTCTGAAAATCAACATAATCCGAACAGCTTAGAAGAAGACTCTGTCATGGTGCCGCGTATAGAAGAGTTAGCTTCTTCAGATCGCGCTCCACACCGGGCCAGTCTCAATTTACGTGATGACTGGGAAAGCGCTTCGCCGTCAATTGCAGATTGGATCCAAGTCGCTGCCGAAGATGAGCCACCAGTACCTCCGCCCAAAGATGATATCAAACCACGACCTGCGGACAGAAATATTCAACTAGAAGCTTCGGCCTCTATTCCCCAGATCCAAACATCGGTGTCTTCACACGACAATAATTCATGGAATGGACTAGGTCTCGCCATCCATGTGCAATCCCCTGTGGAAGACGCAAGAGTTACTCCCATGCCGCAAATGCCTTCTTACAGTCCCCTTCCGGCTCCAAAGGATGATGCGGCTTTAGAGCCACATTCATCACAGATTCCTGCACCACAATCGGTGTCACCGAGCATCTATACTAGTCAACCCCCATCTAGCAATCTCTCCAGTGACCCATTTCCGACAATTGAGGAACATCTCCCAGTACGTCACAGCGAAGATTCTTATCTTACACACACTGGCTTTACTCCATCACCGCCAACTGTGGCCTCGTCTGCCACTTCTCAGTATCAGATCCCTGCTCCAGAGGGCGGGGTTCCAGCTGGCTCACCAACTCCTGAGCAGAAGCAATTGAAACAACGTCGGCATGTGATCAAGGAACTTGTTGATACCGAGTACACGTACGGCCGCGATATGAAAGTGGTGGACGACATCTACAAGGGAACATCGAGTTCATGCTTGGACTTGTCTGTCGATGATGTCAAAACCCTTTTCGCCAACTCCGACCAGATCGTCCAGTTCTCTATGAATTTCCTCGATGCCTTGAAGGAGGCAGCCAGAAGCGTGTACGTGATGCCGAAATCTGCACGTTGGAATAGCAAAAAAGGGCAGCGCAACGGTCGCACTGATTCGCCAGCGGAAGCACCAAGTTCGGCTTCTGGTTTATCTAGCTTGGAACAAGATCAGCTTACCTTCGTCGGTCATGTTTTCATCGAGAATATGAGCCAGATGGAGAAGGTTTATACGGAGTATCTCAAGAACCATGACGCCGCGAACAAGAAACTACAGATACTACAGCGAAACCCCAAAGTCGAAATCTGGTTGAAAGAATGCCGGGATTGGGCGGCTGATCTCACGGAAGCCTGGAACTTGGATGCCTTACTTGTGAAGCCTGTTCAGCGTTTGGTGAAATACCCTCTTCTTTTGAACCAACTAATCAACGCAACGCCTGAGAATCACCCAGATCACGCGGCTTTGGTTCAGGCCTTGGAAGCGGTTACCAAGATTTCGGTGCGCATTAACGATTTGAAGAAGCGCGCTGACGTGGTCGGTCAAGTTGTCAGCAGCCGGAAGAGAAAGGAATCCGATGTTCGTTCTGGATTCACCAAAGCGTTTGGTCGTCGTACCGAGAAACTCCGACAACAGGTCGGTCTTTCCGAGATGTACGAAGATACAGACTATAATTCGCTGGCAAATCGTTTCAACGAGCATTTCTTCCAGTTGCAAGTCGTTATGCGGGATGTGGAAATGTACACCCGAGAAATCAAGTCGGGCATGGAGAAGTTCAACGACTACATTGGTGCTATTCAAGGCTACATTGATGTAGCGCAGTCCAACTACACGGAGATTGAGAGCAAGTGGCATCGATTGCGGGTGTTTGTCCGGGAGATTATGAACGTTGCTCTCCCTGAACATGTGAGTGTCTCGCATTGCCTATGATTATAATCATACTAATCATCATAGATCACAACTGTGCGCAAAGGTGTGATCGATCCCATGTTGACCCTGCTCAAGCTTTACGAAGGCCCGCAAAAGGTAATGACCAAACGAGACAAGAGGCTGCTTGACTATGCTCGTTACAAATCCATCATCGACCGTGGCGACAAACCCGACAAGCGAACCATAGAGCAGGGCGAGCAATTTTCTGTGCTAAACGACGCTTTGAAGGATGAGCTTCCCCGACTTTTTACTCTAACTGCCAAGCTCATGGAAGCATGTTTGAAGAAATTTGTGTCTATACAAGAAGGATGGTACCAAATCCTTCAGCAGAAGCTAGGACCTATTCTCGATCGCTTCCCTGGAGACGTCACTGGCATCGTTAGTGATTGGTCAGCCGACTTTTCATTCGCCGATGCACAAATCATGTCACTTGCACTTTGCAACGGTACTCTTCTCTCCGAAGCTGGCAACTTGGTCAATTTCAACGTTCCTCTAGCGGATGGGCCAACTTCACCTCGAAGACCCTCTACTGTCACCAGCACTAGCGCCCGTACTACGTCAGGCACATTTGATATTTCCCCGAAAGTATCATACGATCAGGGAACCACTGCAACATCGATTCAATCCTACGGCATGGATGGGCAGACTGATCAGCATGGCTCTTTTTCATATATCGGCGGGCGGACCCGTGCTAGCTCATCTCTTTCTAATGTGACTCGTGCAGGAGCTAGCGCAGAATCAGTCAATGGTCAGATTGGTACTGGTGCAATGGCCCAAGCATTGTCGCCAGGACGGCCCAGCACAGGTTCGACGGGACGTCAAACAGACTCGTTCCATACCGCTCCTCGGTTGAGTCTTGATATGCCTTTTATGCGTGATTCCTTGCTTCAAGAGACGAGAACAGCCGAAACAACTGCGTCACCAGCTCGATTCTCTGGATTCTTCTCTTCTGCAATGCCCATGGCTGATTCACCAATGCAAGAAGCGGCTGCACCTCCAGCGCCAGCAACAAGTGCCAACCCTAATCCTAAAGTCTTGTTCCTTGCGGCCAGTCTTTACGAGTTCAATATTGACAAGTCAAGACGTGAGGCTGGATATCCCTATCTCACCTATACGGAGGGTGAGGTTTTCGACGTGATTGCAGAAAAGGGCGAGTTGTGGCTTGCCAAGAACCAAGACGATCCTACCGGCCAGGTTGGCTGGATATGGACACAACACTTTGCAAAGCTTGGTTGAAAAGCAACGTAGAAGTGGTTGTCTGTACACAGATGACATTTTCCTCGCATATCTACACTACAGATTAGCGATTTCTTTTCAGCATTTTCGGCGCTCTCATGACTAACGACTATCAATCAATTATTACGACTGCGTTTTAATCTTCTATTACATTCTCCGTCGAGTACACTCACGAACATTTCATTGAGTTATGTTTCTCGCTGTTTATAACTTTGAAGATTTTCTTTCTTTTGTCTATATTGTATCACTTAAGCCGGCGTTGAACCGGATGTATCAGTGTACAGGTTGGGCTCGGTGGTTGAAGTTCTATTACACAGATTACACAGAGCTTTGTCTATTGACCATGGCGACTGTACATTTTTTTTTTTTCTTTGCTGTTATCTGCTTTCCTTCTCTTCTTTGCCCTTGCAAGACCATTCTGCCTGTCAACGGACAACATCATGTCGTCGATGTGTTCTCAGGATTCACTCGGGCAATGTATTCATGTAGTGTAGATACCCAGTTTCAATGTTGATATTTATGTTTATTCTCTACCAGAATTATTGTATTTATATCATCTCGTAGAGTCATTCTATCAAACGTACGATTCAGTCACTAGCCACAGCAGACGGATAGCGACCCGCAAACCCTCAGCCACGATTGATCAGCCACAACCGGTGACGTCGCGGCAGAAGTTAAAGCGAGGGAGTCAAAAAGGAACGAGCGAGAGCCACTGACGACTGCACTTGGACAAATTATGCCTACCTTCGTTTCACGATTCTGTCATACTGTGTATATTGCACTTGCTGAATTGTTGATCTGCCAGTTCTCGACTTGTCTTTGATAGTTCGACTTTGACTGCTGCGACTCGCTGGCGGCGTGGAATTTGCCTTGAGTCAGAGGCGGCGCATTCGGCGGATCGTCTTGAGGGTGAATACTCTCATGGTTCGATTTGCTTTGTGATTAAACTGACTTGCGGTATGTTATCAAAAGTGCGACCACTACCGCTGCGCACATAACCTCGTCGAAGCGCTACATACGGTACCCAAGCGACCTGTATCTACCGACCGACATACCCGATCCAACACCACCAATCCGCACATTCACCATCTATCCTTCCGAAGAAACCAGCATATTGAAACGAATACACACGTATATCTCCCATTCGTACAACTATCAACGCATAGCGACACGACCAGGACGCATCCGCCGTTTCCCGGGCCCAGAAAATGCGCGAAAGTGGCCTCGGCAAACTCCAGAAAAAGATGATGGGGAGGTGGTCTGACACTGTATGTGAATTTCCTACCACAGAAATTTTCTTCGTGTTATGTCGCTAATTTATGGCTCGTTGACGGATAGCTGCATCCTGATGATGCGTATTTGAGCTGTAAGTGGTGTTGCCTCGGGATTGACCTGTTTGAAGCCATGACTGATCTGATTGACTGGATGTAGATCATGATGTGAGATGTAAGTTGCGCGCGATACAATGATATGGATACTAGTCTGACCGATACAGTGATGCGCGAGGATATTCAGACTCTGAAGAATGACTGGTTAACGGATAACGTGATCTCATTCTGGGAAGAGTACGTCCACTCCCCTCGTCATTCTCCATCCAAATTATTAACTCGCTCGCTGCTGGTAGATACCTCGAACACGAATACCTCTCCAAACTCGAACACGCCAACATCATCCTTCTCCGCCCAAGCATGTCCTTCATGCTCCTCCAAACCTCCGACCCGCGCACCCTCCGCGACGCCCTCCCGGACTTCACAAGAGCCACCCACGTCTTCCTCCCCATAAACGACTGCCGAAACGTAACCGAAGCCGAAGGCGGAACCCACTGGTCTTTGCTTGTAGTCTCAATCGTCGACCGCATCGCCTTCCACTACGACTCCCTTCCACCGGGTAACAGAATGGAAGCAGGCACAATAACCATGAAACTAGGCATATTATTGAACTGCCCGATCCGATTTGTGCATTTGGAGGATGCGCCGCAGCAGGAGAATAGTAGTGATTGTGGGGTATTTGTGTGTCTGAATATGCGGTGTTTGTTGCTGGATAGGATATTGAGGGCGAATTCGCATCAGAAAGTTAGCATGAGTTTGGCGGGGAAGAGGGTTGATGCCTCTTCGGGGAGAAGGGAGATGTTGAAAATTATTGAAGGGTTTAGGAAGGAGGGGGTTCGAAGAAGATCGTACGTATTCATCTCTCCTTTTTTGGACTTATGAGCGTAGGGTCGACTAACTTGTGATTTAGACAAAGCTCGAGTCCATCTGAGCGACATTCCAGAAGTCCTCCGCGCATCGAATAGCAGACGTGCCACTTATTTCTCCGGCGGTTGTTTTTATGTTCTTTAATTTCCATGAGCATGGCGTTTGGTTTGGGTTGATGTTACGATGATGAGTTGCAATGATTCGATGATATACCAATAAAAACAGAGATGTAGTTACGAAGGGGAGTGAGCATGATAATATGAAAGGACTCTACGAGTTTTGATCCGGATCAGGAGTACTCAACTTGTACAATATCAAAGCGGCATTGACCAACCGTGGATAGTATATCCACGAACCATAGGTGTTGCGCCTCTAGCTTGAGGTGTTGAATGCATTGGCTTTGATGTATGACGCAGAGATTCCAGGTTCTAACATAATAGCCTCAGGCACCCTTTTTGAATTTCTTCACCGCGGATTAGCCCTAATCATCTTGCCTATTTGATACCAGGCCCTAGAAGCCCTAACAGGCTAAAACAGCTCGAGAGCCTATTTCAATCCAGCCACCATTCAATCAAAGCCAGCTAAAGCACAGACTGGTTTTATGTTCTAAGGTACCCCAACGACTTCTCAATCAGCGAATTAGGGCTTCTAGTACGACGAAAGATGCATCATGGATAGAACAGCTTTCGTGCCTGGCCGATGCATGTTGTCAACTACATCTCATTTAGCTCCCAGGATGCCCAAGTATTCTTAGACAATCGCATTTCTAAAAACAATGGGCTTCGCGGATTTGCAAAATGGAAACTCCAACGGAGTCCGGACGAAAATGGTCCGAAATCCATGTCGGAGGCAGATTGGTGTATGTTAGATGTTTCAATGATGCGGCTCGTCTTCGCTGTTGATCAATCGGGAGAGCTTAATAATAAATCGGTTGTTGCTGAGGGCCGAGAGGCCGAGGGGAGTGAATGAGTAGGGGAAATTGTCTTAGCTTCTGCACGAATCGCGATTTCATTAGTCGATTTCATTCTTGATCTCTTGGCAGATTTAAGAATTCATTCGTATGGGGGATTAAGGATTAATCAGCTCTTAGAAAGCAACTTGAAGCTGTAGGTACTCGCGATGATAGTACTGATAGTTTGACATAGCTATCCAAGGGTCCTTCCTTAGGTATAAGAAGCCTCAGGGACGTCGGACAAGATGTTGAGCTTTCATTGCCCGGATAACCTCAAACTACTTGGAAAACATCTTCAAGTCGAAAGCCAGATTGAAGTGGACTTCTTGCAACATGGCAGCAAAACTCCTACCTATCAAGCTCTACGGAGGCGTCCTCGGCCCCAACCCCCTGAAAGTCGGTCTGATATTGACCGCTCTCAAACTTCCCTTTGAGAGCATCCTCATTCCTATGAACCAACTCAAAACCCCCGAATACGAAGCAATCAACCCCAATGGCCGCCTCCCATCTATCCACGATCCAAACACCAACTTCACAATCTGGGAAAGTGGTGCTATCATCGAGTATCTGATTGAAAGATACGACACCGAAGAGCCGCGCAAGTTCAGTTTCACTCCCGGAAGTGCAGAAGCTCAACTTGCTCGCTCTTTTTTGTATTTGCAGACGACCGGTCAGGGCCCTTACTATGGCCAGGCGTATTGGTTCAAGAATTTCCATCAGGAAAAGATTCCCTCCGCTGTTGAGCGATACGTCAACGAAATCAAACGTGTCACCGGCGTTCTCGACAAGTGGCTCGGCGAACAAAAGGAGGCACACAAAGACAACATCAAAGACGGCCCCTGGCTAGTGGGAAACAAATTCTCATTCGCGGATGTCGCGTTCATCTCCTGGCAGAAAATTGCGGCCGCCAACCATGCCGACGATGGATTTGACATGGATGCTTTCCCGCATGCGAAGGATTGGTATGAGCGTATGACTGCGAAGGAGTCGCTCAAAGCCGTGTTGGATACGTATGATGCTGAGATGGCCAAAAGGAGACAGGCGCAAGCGCATAAATAACTGTATGCCCTTTTCCCAACGATTACCGGTGGATTTCTCACCGTTTGATCTCGGAATGTTGTTAGTACATGGTTACTATGATATTCGGTGTATATAAACCATTTACTAATTGAATAAGTCGGTGGAAATTGAAATTAATTTGTTTGTCGATTGCCTCATATATTGCCCGACAGCCGGGGGTAAACATTGAACGTCCTGCGTTTGTACAGATTTACGTACATCTGCTTGTTTGTAATAAGTAATGAATAGTACTGCTCAAATCAGGGTCAAAATAGTAAAATACTATCTCTATGAATTTGATTGATTTAGAAACCCCACTGAGGTACAATAACCAACTTAAACCAAGTGATGAAGGATGGGGCATGGCGTATTAGTTTATGAACTAAAAAGCTTCATTTAATTAAGCGACCAATTGATAAAGCTTAGCAGCCTTAGATAAATCTCGTATGTACGTACATAGATGCGAGCCTCGAGATTATTAGACACGTCCAAGACATCTCAAAGGCATTGTTTGTCTTAGTTCACTCTCGTGTAGTTATTCCTCGAGAACAGGATTGTTGTACACCTAACATCTAAACGTGTTTCTGCTTGCATACAAGTATTTTGTTTGATTAATCTTCGTCTACTGGCGCAGCTTCTAGCCTGATTCATACCGTGCTTATTCCCAGTTTGCATCTAGACTATCCTTCTTGAGCCAAGCTAGTTGGTAGCGTTTGTTAGGGTTTCATCGTACTAGAGCCGTATAGGAAGGAGTCATACAAGGATCTTTGATAAGTTCAACCTGTGGGATGCTCCTTATCAGAGCACCTCACTTTTGACTAGGATGATGATCGCTGTTAATACTCAGGCGGGAAAATATTCCTGCGCATATAAATTATGTTATGTGCCCATCCCAACTCTTTGTTACTTTCCCCCTTTCTCTCTTTCCTTGGCTTCAAAAGCTGGCTGGAAACGGAATCTGAAGTGTATTGACGAGATCCTAAAGGTCACTAGAGCTGTTTTGTCTTTATTCGTACTTGTTTACCCACGAGACAACAAGTATGCTATTGCAGTACCTTCTCGTCCACACTTCGGTGTTCTCAGGAGCCTTGGCTGCTTCATTGAGCCATGTACTCCATGAAAAGAGAGACATCCCTTTTCCGAACACCAAACAGCGCATTGACGGCGATTCAATTATTCCTGTTCGCATTGGTTTGAAACAGAGCAATTTGCACACCGGCTATGAAAGGCTGATGGAAGTCTCCCATCCTTCTTCGAAGAATTACGGAAAACATCTCACTAAAGAGGAAGTCCACTCAATCTTCGCTCCAGCTGACGAAACTGTTGACGCCGTCAAGAACTGGCTCCTCGGTTCCGCGCTTTTTGGTGACGATGAAATAATGCATTATGAAAACAGAGGATGGCTTGCAATTGACATGCCTGCTAAGCATGCCGAGAGCTTATTAGGAACACACTTTTACGAGATCGAGAGCCCCAACGGCGATGTCCGAATTGGTTGTGAGGAATACTATCTTCCTGCTCACGTTTCTGGACATGTGGACTACATCAAGCCCGGAGTGAAACTTTCCGCGCCCATGAAAAAGAGACAATTCAATCAGAAACGAAGCATATCCGCCGCATCTCATTCAAGTCATCCCCATGTACCGCACGTAAAGCCACCACATTATCCTGGCTGGGCGCTCCCACCAGCAGCCAGGGGACTGCCTCCTGCTCTGCAGAACTGCGGTGTCAACATCACTCCTACCTGCATCAAGGCTCTGTACGATCTTCCCAATGCAAAACACAGCCAACCGGAAAATGTCATGGGTCTTTATGAAACATATGATTCATTCTCTCAAGAAGATATTACTCTCTTCTTCCAAAATTTTGCGACCAATGTTCCCAGTGGCACAAAGCCGAACGTGATCTCCGTTGATGGAGGCACCGCACCGGTTGCGCCGTCTGATGCGCGCAACGGTGGAGAGTCCGATATTGATCTTGATCTCGCCATTTCCCTGATTTACCCGCAATCCGTCACCGTCTATCAAGTGGATGATCTACCAAACTCTTCTGGTCAAACTGGAGAAGATGGATTCCTTAACACGTTCCTTGACAGTGTTGATGGAAGCTATTGTGATTACTCGGCTTATGGTATCACTGGCGACAGCCCTGGAATTGATGCATCTTACCCTGATTCTCTCGCCGGCGGCTACACAGGTCAAAGGGAATGTGGCACGTACAATCTCACTCGAGTCGTTTCCATTTCCTACGGTGAGGCAGAGGTCTATTTCCCAAAAGCATACTTGGAAAGGCAGTGCTCAGAAATTTTGAAGCTGGGACTTCAAGGGCATACCATTCTCGTTGCCAGCGGTGACTACGGTGTAGCCAGTTTTCCCGGTAGTAACGACAATGAATTTGGATGTCTCAGTTCTGATACTCAGAACGGAACCATCTACAACCCCGACTATCCGTCTGGATGCCCATACATAACTGTCGTCGGTGCTACAAGGCTGTATCCCAATGATACCGTCTACGACGCCGAATCAGCCATGCAAGTTAACTTGACTGCATTCAACATCGCTACTGGAACTGGTCCGACTGATCCACCTTACGACTTCTTTGCAACCGGTGGTGGTTTCTCCAACTTCTTCGAACCAGCTTCCTTCCAGGCCGAGGCTGTTGCCGAATATCTCAAGAAAGACCTGGCTTACCAAAGATTGCCGTACTATGAGATCAACGACGATGTCACCAACATCGGTGAGAATGGTGGTGTCTACAACCGCAAAGGCCGTGGATACCCAGATGTCTCTGCAAACGGTGCCTTTTTGCTCACGTACGTGAACCAAACACAAGGAACTTTCTTTGGTACCTCTCTGGCGTCGCCTATCTTTGGTGCTGTAGTCACTTTGCTCAACGAGGAGCGTACTGCTGTGGGCAAGGGACCGATTGGATTTATCAATCCTGCATTATATGCTAGTAAGTCACTTTCCTCGATATCATTTGAACAATAAAGACAACATCGCTGATCGAACACACTAGACCCCTCTGTCTTGAACGACATCACCAACGGTTCGAGTAAGTCTCCTCATTTTGCTCCGAAAAGTTTCATCTTCATTTCACTTCGCTAACAATCATGTCTTCTTGTAGATCCCAACTGCGGCTCTGGTGGCTTCCAAGCATCTGAGGGATGGGACCCTGTAACTGGTCTTGGAACACCAAACTACCCTCGCATGTTGGAATACTTCCTCAGCTTACCATAGATGTAAGGCAACTTGGACAATAACCGTTGCTCAGCAGCCCATTTGACATTATGGCCAGTTTGGACAAGCATCTAATTCATATCACAAAATCCGATAGCTTGAAAAGAATTTCCATATATCTACTTGATTGCATGTGATTGATTGATAAGAGCTATCCAAGTCGTACATGAATTACTAGCTTTTTTACACCGTGATAAATCTCAAAGCTGTGGAACATCTATTGATAGGCTTATTTTCCTAATTAGGCAACCCCTACCGGATCAGGCATATTGGCCGCGTATCGATATTATTAGTTCTTCATAAAATCGATGATCAAAGATAAGTTCGTACATGGTTTTATATGGTCGATAAATGTATATTTGTATAGTAGAATTCTCTTCAACGCACGTGGTATGGGTTCGTGGGCATATTGTTCAATTCAAGAAGCTATTGATGTTTAATCAAATATAATCAATTTCTCACAATAAGCACTAGCTATGCATAAGGCGGATCTGTCGATGAACGATGCAAGTTCGAAACCTCATTGGCCGAAAGATTCAGTGTGAAAGACATTCTAAATTGCAGGGATATTTAGCTAGTACCCCTTGGATCAAGGTTAACATGAAGGATCAACGCTTAGTTATTGCCTCATTGTCTGGGGGCTCAGCTTTTATTCAGATCCCGAAGTCCTAAAATATCTAATTCTCGGGCTTTGGAGTACGTACTGAAAAAGCTACCTAGAGAAAAGATTTGTGTGCGCTTGGCGTCGCCGCTTTACTCGCAGTGATTGAACCTGGAGCAGCCCGGAGTGCTCACTGCGCGGGGTTGATCGATCACTGAGTGCTTACTGATTGCCTGGGGCTGCTTATGGAGTGCTTAATGTGCTTAGGGAGCTAATTAGTGATTATTAAGGTACTGATGCTGGCTACTAATTTAATACTTTAATTTTTATATAATTTTATTAACCACTTGAAGATAGTTCTTATATAATAGAGTAGGTAGGAAGTGTGACAGTGGTCAAACCTGATATTGAGGCTATCTCGCTAACTAGGTGCACCAGGTCTACAGTCAATAGCAAGCAAGCATGGAGAAAGAAAGAAAGAAGAAGCTCTCCTGGTATTCCGTTCTACAAGTGTTCTATAACCCAGTGAGCCACTGCCGTTCTAACCGTTTAAAGAAAGGTTGCATTTAGTAATCGGCAGGCGCCAAGGCAGCACCCCGAGAATATTCTAGTCTCTCAGCTTGACACCTTAGGCAGCAAATCCTAGAAATCCTAACACAATAACCCCTAGTTAATAAATTCGAGAACCTCCTTGATCATTGAGTCGACATACCATGTGTTAGCTCCTTTCAACTGTCGATTATCCTTGGCTATGGCCATCATGTGCAATGTAGGAAGGAAAGACCAAGATGCAATGTATGGTAATAAGATGCGAGCTGAAAAACTAAACTGTCAATACGTATACTAATCTTCAGCTGGGCTATTTCAGGGGCCTAGCCCATTTCTGTTAGTGCAATCTTATCGGAAGAGGTTTGAAAGTTTTCAAGATGCGCTTGTCATCAACTACTATCAACGTAAGGCCCAGAAAAATTTAGCAAGGCAATAAAATGCCTGGTTTGAATCGTCTCTTTGGGGGATCCTCGAAAGGTGTTCAGCCAGCAATGGCCACCGACGATGTCTATCCGATCCACATATTGGATGGAATACCGGCAGTGTCCGAGCATACTCCGGTCGTGCTGATGCGTTTCAATGAAATTCTCGACGCCAACAAGATGCACCAGTCCTTGGTGCGTGTCCTAGAACGCGAAGACTGGAGAAAGCTAAGCGGGCGCATTAGACGAAATGAGAAAGGCCAGCTACAGCTCAGGATTCCGCGGCCATTTACGGCGGAGCGACCGGCCGTCCGTTACACCCACGAGACGTTCGACCTCGACATTGGGGAGCACCCTTTAGGCAAGCAGCTCCCAAAGACGACAGAGGAGCCGTCTTTGCAGCACAGCAGCAGCTACTTTGGAGAGTTCTGCTGGACGCCGGGTGCTCCAGGACACCTCGCAGATTACCTTCGAGGAGACGAACCCCCGATTTCTCTGCGAGTCACGTCTTTCCGCGATGCCACGCTCGTCGCTGTCTCGTGGTCCCATGTCCTTACAGATGCCATGGGATTTGCGAACCTCGTCAAGGCGTGGTGTCAAACTCTCGCCGGACGCGAGAGCGAGATCGCCGTAGTCGCCGATCCGAAAGTAGATGCAGCCGCTCCGATGTGGGAAAAAGAGCCGCCAGTAGCTGAGCCTTATTTATGGAATGCAATGATGCTCACAGGACTCAAGTTCTTTTGGTTCGTCATATCCTTTGTATGGGAGCTCGTCTACTGGCGGAATGTCGGAGCACGTACCTTGTTTCTCCCAGCTCCATTCATCGCTCGTCTACGCAAGCAAGCCGAGCAGGATGTACCAGAAGGCGCATTCATCAGCGATGGTGACATTCTCTGCGTCTGGCTCGCGCGCCTCATTGTGGCTGTACGCCAGCAGAGCAGACCCGTAACGCTGCTAAACGTGGTCGACCTCAGGAGTCGCGTTCCATCGGTCTTTGAAAAGGACAAGATTTACTTGCAAAATCTCAGCATGCCATCGCTGACCTTTCTCAACTCATCTTCTATGCTATCTGGTCCCTTGGGTGCTCTCGCGTTGGGGGTTCGACAGTCAATCAGCCTGCAGACTACCGAAGCGCAGATCAGTGCTATTTACCGCATGTCGATACCTCATGTCGAAAACAAGGGCAATGCACCACTCTTTGGTGAACCGGACGCGCTGCTCTTGCCTATCAGCAACTGGTCCAAAGCGAAATTTCTCGAGCTGATCGATTTCAGTCCTGCTGCCATCTCGGCTGGGACAAGCAGCGCCATGCCTCAGATCCCTTCCGGAAAGCCGATATACATGATCACCTCTCAAGTTAAACAGTCGCCCCTCATCCGAAACACTGCAGTCATAATTGCGAAGGACTATGCCGGGAACTACTGGGTCAATCTGTACATGGCGGAAGGCATGTTCGCTACTGTAGAGAAGTACGTCCAAGGCTTGGCGCGGGCGTAAAAGTGTCTTATTATTCTAGGTGTCTATTTAATATTCAACCCATAGGTGTTTATTATAAGGCTGCTACTATACGCAAGGGCTTTCTAGACTAATATATAATTAATAAATAATACTCAGCGCCTTTTTATAATACAGTGGGATGAAATATGTTTCCGCACCACTACGGAGATTGGAGTCAAAAGTGATTATGGTACGGTAATCGCTAGTACATAGCATTTATGCTAACTAGTCTTCGAAGTATTTTCATGTTTTCTTTCTAAAACCGGAAGGAGTTAAATAAGAAACTTTTTGACAAATCAGAGGCGTGTAAATCGTATCTGGCTGTAATTAGTTATCCCTAATGATTCCATCCCATAACTACTGTGTAGTAGACCACCTTGATATTCTGTTGGGAAAAGTTTGCCTCGACCATGTTACGTATCTCTAGACCCTACTTTCTGCGTCACTGACTAAGATTAAATCTATTTCACTTCGTCAGTCATTATTGGGCTATATACAGTTGAAAACGACTCCATCGGTAGCTAGAGTAATCCGTACCGTGGCTGTAGACTGCGAACATTGAGACACATCCCGTTAAGGCAAACTAAAGTATCGGAAGTCGAGGAATTTCCACGTGGAAAGAGGTTTCGTCAATGTGTCTCATTCAGTTGAAATTTAGGACTTTCACTAATTGCAGAATTATCTTAGTATTCGAACTGAAGTGGTGGATGATTCGGAACTATATCGTCTAGCTACTCGTCTAGGGAACGACAACGACCAAGGACCATGACCAGATCATGCGGCCAGTCCACTGATTGAAATTTTTGGTTTTAGGGCCATTTCTCGGCCTTCGGAATAGCCTTGTTGCAGTTTATACTTCACATGTCCTCAGGTAATCCGAAAAGAATGTGGTCCAAAGGCAATATGCGAAAACCTAGATGCAATGCTCGTTGGATGGCAAATCACAAGGAAAGGTAACTACAAGTGGTCACGTTGCGATTGGCCGGAATGCTGGATCAATCCGATCCATTCTGATCTCCGCTGTCAAGGCAAATCTCTGTACAGAAGTAACTGAGGTAACTGGAGAGGAGCTCATAGGCGACTCACACATTACAAACGGATTGGTATTTGGCGGTAACTAAGATACCACGATTACTCAGCTGAGATTCCATCCTTCTTCTCTACGTACTCCTCTAAGGAGTATCAAGTGCGAAAAATAGAAAGGTAGCCCAGCAAGAGTGGAGCCGCGATGCTTGCAACCAATTGGCCCAAATGCCGGATCGATATACTCTTCAATGATCGACCACCGCTCTATTTATACAAAAATGTCTGGGAACCTGTCTGATATTTCTTTTAAAAGGGGAATGCCATCCTTGACCCCAAATGTTGGGTGATCCGAGGACGTCAGATATTCCATACTTCATTGTCTCCCATACTTTTCCTACTCCTTCCCCCTGGTCTCCAGCCGACTGAATCGTGACAATCACCATGAAAGAGGAAGAAGGAACCCCCGTTCGTGATCAATACAAAGTGGGCTGGGCAGATGCCGACCCAGCTAATCCGAAGAATTTTCGGCCCACGTACAAAATGTGGCTCACGGCGCAAATGGCCATGCTAGCATTAGTTGGGTCTTTCGGTGCCTCTGTCATCTCTCCTGCAGAAGCTGTATTGGCGAAGGAGTTCAATATTAGCACGGAGGTAAGCGTCCTTGTACTGTCACTTTTTGTTCTAGGCTATGCCTTCGGTCCCATGGTCTGGGGGCCTCTAGGCGAAGTGTACGGTCGGAAATTGTCTATGTTACCAGCTGTGTTTGTCTTGGGCCTTTTCAGCATCGGAACAGCTACTAGCAAATCTGCTGTGGCTGTCTTTGTCACCCGTTTTTTTGGTGGCTTCTTTGCTTCAGCTCCAATCAGCAACGTTTCTGCCGCTATAGGAGACTTTTATGACCCCAAGGAACGTGGTGTTCCAATGGCTTTAATGGCGGCCTGTGTCGTAGGCGGCCCATGTCTCGCGCCAGTCGTGGGGTCCGCCATTGTAGTCAATCCACATATGGGATGGCGATGTACGTATTTTTTGCATCTTTGCCCAAGCAGTTATATTAACGTTTGTACAGGGACCGAGTACATTCAAGCTATTATCACGTTCTTCATTACCGCCGTCACTGCCGTCGGTTTACCTGAAACATACCACCCTGTACTTCTAAAGCGCAGAGCACAGCAGCTACGCAAAGAAACCGGCAATGATCAATACTGGCATCCCCATGAGTCAGAAAGAATAAATCCCCGAAACGTGCTGACCAAATATATCAGCCGACCACTCCGGTAAGGCAGCCATTGACTCTCGTTCAACTACGTCTACTAATCCCTGTCCGTCACTAGGATGCTTTTCACTGAGCCCATTGTCACATGTATCGCACTATATGCCTCATACGTCTATGGACTGCTATTTTTCCAAATCGAATCGTTCCCCTTCGTGTTTTACCAAGAGCGTGGATATTCTCTCGTCGTCTCGACTCTTCCTTTCTTAGGCCTCCTCGTTGGTGTCCTATGCGCTTTGACAATCAACTTCGCCAACCAAAAATATTATGCCAAGGCAGTCGCTAAGAACAAGGGCCGCGCAGTCCCCGAAGCACGCCTACCGCCAATGTTAGTAGGAGGAGTCTTTTTCTCTGCTGGGATGTTTTGGTTTGGGTGGACAGCTGCACCGAAGTACTCCTGGGCTCTTCCGACCGTTGCAGCAGGTAAGATATTGAGCTGCTACTAACCTGTGAAACTCAGTTATGCTAACATTGTATGCTAGGCTTCATCGGCGCAGGGTTCAATATCACTTTTCAGCAGTGTCTGAACTTTCTCGTGGACGCATACGGCCCGTTCGCCGCAAGCGCCATGGCTGGCAATACCTTCCTGCGGTCTTTACTTGCCTGTGGCCTACCTCTGGCTGCTCGTCCGCTGTTCACAAATTTAGGCGTTGGTCCGGGTTCCAGTGTACTTGCAGGCCTTTCATGCTTGGCATTACCAGTCCCTCTAATCTTCATGAAGTACGGCTTGACGTTGAGGAAAATGTCGAAATTCGCAACTGTTCCGGACGATTAGAGAGAACCCTACAGCACGATAACCTTAAAGAAACAGATACAAGCTTTATGGTTATTGTAGATCTGCGAAGCCAGAAGTTGAGCTGATGCTCCATTTCTTACCCTTATACTTCTTCGCGCGCGCAATGTATTACTATTATGAAGAATTGATAGGTGTGAGAAAGTGGCAAACAAAAGCGACATTGGTTTGATGAAATCTTTGTCGTACGTAGGTAGTTTCTAATAGTACTGTACTTATTTATTATTGCTGTTAATGTTTTATTTCTCTATTCTTCTACAAGAGACATACATGAATATATTCTGTGAAGTCTAATCATGAGCGTCTGTGTCACGTAATATTTTTTAGAAAATATATGCCAGAAATGTAGATGGTTGGTAAAAAAAGATTTATAGTATTGCTAGATCTAATTACATATCATTGTCTTGTCAAGCTCTTGATGCTTTAATTCCTCCCGGTACCTGAGTTTGGAAGATTCCTCGAGGGTCGTATTTCTTCGCCACTTCTCTCAAGGATTCCAAGTTTTCCCTTCCATAGCTAGCTAGAGGGTTTTGCTTTGCGTTTGCATAATTGAGATATATCAAATCACGCTTCAAGCCCTTCTCTGCGGCAATGCAGTTCGCATGCTTGATGACCTTACCCACAGCTTCCTGTATCAGCTGTGATGCACTGGTTTCATTCCATTGGGCCTCGATGTAAAAGACTATTTCTCAGAATATCAAATAAATGTTTGAAAATGAATCGCATCGTTGGTTAAAAAGCATGAAAGACTTACCAATGGCATTGCCAGTATCAGAAGTAGTTCCCAATGAATTTCCACCGTTTTTGGAGCCAGACATCAGGCTATGGCCGTTCCATTAATCGTGGGGGCTATGTTCCTTCTTTAATCCTGTACGAGAAGGATTGTACGTAGATCCCTCCAACCCCATTGCTTATTAATGACAAGCTGTTTGTTGTAAGTTACTTTATTTCAGCTTTCCCAGATTTTCTGACTATTTCCTAAAATTGCGTATGCTTACAAATCAGAGCCCTAAAGCGAGCCTTATTGTCAACTCATGCATTCAACTCTCCGAACTCGCCGGATGACCTTGTATGATTTCTTCTTAGATTGCCTGCAGAAACATTGCGATACGATAAATTGTTTCCAGGATTATGCGCCGGGGAGTTACGCGTCATAGCTTATTAGTAATGGATCGGAAGCATTCAATGTTGTGGGTCAGTGGTGTTGAATATTTGCATGTTGAAGAAGGAATGACGGAATGGAGGTTCCTTCGACGTTCGGTCTGGTAGAAATCTCAGTTTTGTGAGATTTTCCCATCGACTATGCTAAGCTATAAACATTGTGAGAAATTTTTGGTGCGAACAGCATATCGCACGTAAACTCCACTAAGATCCAATTGCTTCACTTCCTTTGTAATCATTCTTAGAAACACACATCGCATCTCAATCATGACGACGCCTAATGAACGAGGTAATCGCCGTCCTCTTACACTGGAATTGGAGCCTGCTCCAGAATTCGTGGCTTCGCGCAATGCCATTTTTGAACATCTTAAACAAAAACGAAATGAGTGGACGGCCCAACAGCCCCGGGAGGACATAGAGATCAAATACTAGCCGGGTGAAAACAAGCCAACCAGGACGTTGGTGGGCAAAGCCTGGCAAACGACACCAGCCTCGATTGCAAGGCAAGTCTCGGTTCGCTCGGAGCTCGATCGATGGCTTGTTGCACTGGCCGATGGTCAAATGTGGGATCTTGAGAGGCCATTGGAGAAAAGCTGTGTCGTGGAGCTATTAGACTTTGACCATCCACAAGGAAAAAGGTCTTTTGGGACAGTAGTGCTCATATTCTAGGCAATGCTGCTGAGCGTAGGTTTGGCTGCTTGCTCAATCAAGCTTCGACTCGTCACGATGGGTTTATGCATGAATGGGCAATGCCCAGATTGCCCAACATGAACACGACGATAACGAAGGCTGATTACAAGCCTCTTTATCGACTGTCGCACAAAATCATAAACAGAGCACAAGACTTTGAGCGCTTGGAGATAAACAAGCAGGACCTACTTCAGATGTTCGCCTACAACAAATATAAAATCCACGTAATCCAGCAAATGGAAGACGGTCAAACATCCGTTGTGTTCCGATGTGGCTATTATGTTGATCTTTGCGACGGACCTCTCATTCCGAGTACTAGAAGAATTAAGGCATTCGAGCTTGGGTCAAACTCGTCCAGCTACTTCAACGGAGATGCAACAAATGACAGTCTTCAGCGAATTTATGGTGTCAGCTTCCCTGATAAAAAGGCAAGAACAATTGTTTTCTAGCTTCAAAGAATCGTCTTAGCTTGATTCTGACACGAGTTCAATAGGCTCTAGGAGCTCATAAAAAGTGGCTTGAGCAAGCTGCACTTCGCGATCACCGCAAGTTTGGCGTGAGACAAGAGCTGTTTTTCTTCCATTCCACCTTGTCTCCAGTATCTGCCTTTTTCTTGCCCAGGGTCAGGTAATTTACAACACTCTGATGGCTTATATGCGGGAGGAATATTGGAAACGAGGGTACCAAGAAGCCACGACGCCAAATATGTTTAACTCGGTGTTATGGAAGCAATCCGGCCACTGGCAGCACTATAAAGACGACATGTTCAGATTCGAGGTTGAAAAAGATGAGTGGGCCATGAAACGTATGGATTGTCCAGGCCATTGCGTACTATTTGTTCATCGTGAACGTAAGTCCAGCCTCCTGTTACTAATAACTTACCACATTCATTGTACCACAGAGTATGCCTTTACAATCTTTTCTATTTTGTGCCACTTACATGTACCGTACAGGTACATACCAAGAGTTGCCATTACGTATCTCTGAATTCGAAATTCTACACAGAAACGAGCTCTCTGGTGCATTGACAGGATTAACAAGAGTGCGACGATTTGTACAGGACGACACTCATATATTCTGCATGGAAAGTCAAATCGAACAAGAAGTGAAAAACGTCCTGAAATTGGTTAACGGCTTTTTACCATAGCATTTTTGGCTTCAAATTCAAAGTTAGACTCTCGACAATGCCTGAAAGCCACCTTGGCGACTTGGCTACCTGGCAACGGGCTGAAACACAACTCAAAAAAGGCCCTTGATATGCTGAAGAATGAAATGGGAATATCGTGGGAAATCAATCCTGGTGATGGCGCATTTTATGGGTAAGTGTATTAGCTTCAAGCAGAAGTCGATTATCATCACTACTTTACTCACACGCAAACTTTCAGGCCTAAGATTGATATTACCATCTCTGATGCTCTAAAGCGAGATCATCAATGTGCGAGTATACAACTTGATTTCCAACTCCCTCAACAGTTCAACCTTGAATACCGTACAGAAGAACAATTTGTCAAGCCGGAACAAAAGTCTTCGCAGAATAGTGCCGCAAAGCATTTGAAATCGAATAAAGATACGAATGGGATATCGACCAACAAGTCGAGCGGAAATAGCGAAGCGACAGATTCTCCATATGTGACTGGAACAAAGACGGGCCTGGGAGATGTGAGTGGAGCAGTGAAAGACTCGACGCACTCCTATGGCCAAACGACTGAGGATATCTCAATGGCCCGGAAAGATCCTCCGTTTTTTCAAACCTTTGAGGAGCAAGCTGAGGAAAGCATAAAAATCTCTAACGGTGACGGACACAATCCGACGTTCGAATTGTCCAACAGGACGTTGTCCCAATCGAGTCCGGCTACTGAAGGCGCAACGCATCGTCGAGAGCTCACACCAGGATTTTCACGTCCCGTAATGATCCATCGTGGACTTTTGGGATCCTTTGAGAGATTCATTGCAATCCTCTGTGAGCATTTTGCTGGAAAGTGGCCGTTTTGGCTAAACCCTCGGCAAATTCTTATCATCCCTGTCAGTGCGGTTGTGAATGACTACGCGGTTGAAGTACAAGGTATCTTCCGGAAGCATAATCTCCGCACTGATGTGGACATATCTCGAAACACCTTGACCAAAAAGATTCGGACAGGTCAATTACAGGATTACAGTTTCATCTTCGTTGTGGGCAGGAAAGAGCGCGATTATCACAGTGTAAACATTCGCAATAGAGATGATGCAAATACTCATGGGAGAGGAGAGTTGGTCTCTATAGAGAAAGCGTTGGAGGTACTTTGTCATTTGAGGGATGAGTGTCAATTGAGCAGCTTAGTGAACTTCACGTAGTCAATGGAAATATATATAGATATATTTTATGTATATATTTTTTATTGGTCTATTTGGGAAGCACAACTCAGCGTTCGTCCTTGTCTATAGGGGCGTATCAAGCGACTCTTGAATCTTCAAAAAGCTGGGTCGTATCCGTCCGTTGGAATATCGTCGTATTCGTGTGCAACTCATATTAGCAAGGTGCTGATCCCGGCTTGATGTCCGACTGAAGTATGCACCGCAGCGAGGACAATAACAGGTAGGCTCTTGTCGTTCTTTTTCCCTCTGGTGCCGCCTGAAATTGCTCCACGAAGAAAAGACACGACCTCCACAACCATGTTTCCAACAAACTGGTTTCTCTTTGCTTTGCGGTTGAGACTCCGAGGAGTTGGTGGACTGAGCGGGCGGTGATGAGAACCCGTGAGGCGCCAATTGAGCAAATTCTAGCCTTGACTCCTCTGCTCCAATTACATGTGACAGATCTCTTGAGTCGGATAGAGAATCGTGGGACCGGGAAGATATATCCGTCCTAGGGGCGGCATGCGTTTCCTGATTATTCGGGCTGACAATGTCCAGGATTCCTAGCGTCAAGCAGCACACGTGGCCCCGACCGTGGTTGTGTTGTGATTCTTGCCAAAGTGTAGATAGATCAAATTCTTTATTATCTGTTGCAAAATCCAGAGAGACCGAGTCCATTCTTGACCCCTCTGCAGATGTGTTGATAGTGAGTATCTGGGACGAATCAATCTTCACGACATCTTCGGTCTTAGGTCCTCTACGTGCTGACATCGTAATTGCCAGTGATTGTTCACAAACCCTGCGAAAGGCGTCATTGAATGCCTGCTGCCGTCGAATTTCTTGGAATAAATTCCACTTTGTCTGCTTCGACTCCTCACTGGACCAGTTACAGTCCTCGATCGAGTATTGTCGCAGAGCATTTTCTGTCTCCGCCCTCTCGCTGTCTGCCAAGCCCAGCTTTTGTTGCAATCCAGATTCAATTTGTTTCAGGCTCATCTCTTTGATTTCACTCATGAGTCCCTCTTGGTAGCGTAACTTTGTAACACTAACTGTAGTGGTTAGTGCACCGTTAGGTACATGAACAACTACTTTGTTCAAGCTTGGGCAGGGAGACACGCACATGCTGACCGTTGACAAGGCGACATCTAAGGTATCCTTGCAAAGGTTCAATTGGCCTTTGAAGGCAGCGGTCCGCTCTTTTCCGGAAAGACTCTGTCGCCACTGATCTGCCCAGAAGGTCTTATATTCTACTGTATACGACTCCCACCGTGTCAGAAGGGCCTGAAAGCCTGCACATATCTGGCCACAGTTTCCCAGTGCGGCGCTGACTTCGGCAGAAATGGCAACACCCTGCGAGCTATCGGACGGCCAAGTACATGCTATGTTGTGAAGCACTAATGCGATAGCCTGGAGATCATCTTTGACGCTTTGTAAAGCCTCTGGGGCTTCTCTGATGCCATTGATTGTAGTGTAGAGCGACTGCACCTTCTGCAGGGTGATCGTTGTAGCATTAAGCATCGTGACTGCGCTTAGAGCATCTGCCATCTCGCTGAGGATCCAGGAATACAGCAGCTATTAACAAGTGGGTAAACAGGTGGATTAAAATCAGTTCAAAAGGATGTTGTGCGGGATCCAGCCCTGAATATTATATTCACAGGATAGACTGTTAATGATGACGGCCTCATAACAGGAGCCAACGTTGGCTATGGGAGTTGGGGCCAACAGTCACACTAAAAAATTGAAATGATTTGACGAAGACCCCGCTTACTAGAGAATGGCGTACCTGCAGTCTTGGACTAATTTATGTGAACAAGACAAGACAAGACTAGACTATATTGTGTATGGCAGCCTCTGCTGGAGATTTTATTTTGAGGTAGACGCACAGAATAAAACACGCTATGCGTCTCACTCACACTAATGGCTGAAGAGAATGCTAAGCTTCTAACTGTTCGTTTATAAGCCTCCCCCATGACGAGACTTGGATTCCGGGATGTGTCCCTATGCAATCAGATTAGGAGACGCAAAGATCTCACCACGTCTACATACTCTCTATATGGACTTACAGGGTCCTTGCAGTAGTGTTAACACCCCTGGTTAATTACTAAAATATGCGGCATTTGTCGGTTTAATTCACTCATCGAACGATTAATAGCCATGGGGTACCTCCATTCGCGACTTGGGACCTAAATGGGCGAAGCCGTATACTTGAACTACAGTCAGGCTGATTGCGAGACAGCTCAATATTGCGCTCGTTTCATCAGTCAATACCAACTAGTATTAAGCACGTCAGGAATCGATCTTCCTTAAGTCTCTTTGTATTATACAACGCGTCCCAAATCGAGACCACATGATGAGACCGTGATGACCAGGCCAGAAATTCGGCAAAAGGCCAACGAAAGAAGATCATCATATTTCATCGACTTTGACGTGCACCCCCCAACAACGTTAAGACTGTAGCCGTAGCTCTGCGGAATTTTGAATTTGGCATCGTCTTTCGCACCTCGCCATGGCCAGTCATATACGACGCTGTCGCCACCATCGACTTGCTTTAGCAGAATGTTCCATGTGATCTGTGCTGTTACTTCACCAATTTCCCACTGTGGTCCGTCCTGCGCGTAAGCAATAAGTTAGTGTGGTGACTTTTTAACTTGTTAATCCACATATGGAAATTGTAGATGAGCTTTGGGGGATCCTCCTACATATGGTCCAAAGTCGGCATGTAGAAGCGCAGACCGATTGATCAGTCGTAGCAGTCCGGCAAAATATTCTCGATCACCCTCTCGAGCAATACGAACTGGAAGACCAATCACTCGCTCCAGCGTGTCCTTGACGCGGGCCACCACATCGATGTTTGTTTCGTTGCGGAAACGATTCTGTAATTCTTTTGCTTGGTCCACTTTGGGAAAGTAGCCGCTTTTATCTAAACCAAAGGAAAGGTAAATATATTGGTTTTCCTGGTGATCGATGACCTTGTAAGTTCGTATTTGTGTATCGTGGAAAACTCACCATTCTGATGATGAAATTGAGTTATCCCCCAACACCAGCCAAAGCAAAGAAAACACCGTTAGGATCATAGCGTTGCTTCAGTTCATATAACCGGGCATAATTAGTACCATAAAACGCTTCCTGAAGATTCGGCTCCAGAAAATCACCCTCGCTCATATATGCCCCGGAGTCAGGAGCTATATCTCGCAAAAGATCCATCCACCTGGTGAGATAAAGTGAAGAGTCATGGATAACTTCTCAGCCGGATGTGGCGTTCCATTCCATACCGAGGAATACGTGTGGGAGCGTGTTACGCCACGCAGGTAAAACGGCATTGTCTGTTGGCGGTCTACAGCAATACCAGTTCCACTAACGTGAAGTCCAGCGATAAAGAGACCCTGTCGATAATATGTATCAGTCTCGGACTGACAGAATGAAGCGGGCACGAGGCGAATGAAAGGGAAACTATACATCATCAACTGCCTTCTTATGAGCACGGGATAATCGACGGCGTAGACTATCATCTTGGAAGACATTTCGAGGGATAAGGCGCGAGACAAGCTTGCTCACATCCGTGACCACATATTGCGTAGGAAATGCAACGATCCAGGCATCGTGGCTGATGTGAGAAAGGACGAGTTAGCCCGGTATAAATAGTGAAGATTAAGATAGCAAACAATCCAAGTGATGAGGAAAAGAGATGTTAGACAAACAAATTATCAGCATGGCTGAACCGCGCATTATAAGACACGTTCAACAGATGAAGAACACTGAACAAGGGTTGAAGGAGTTCCTTGGTCTCCTTAACCGTCATATTAGGGGCAAAGAACGATTGCATGCTGAAATAGTACTGTCTGTCGCTGGTGTAATCGGTATTAGGTTCAATTGAGGATGCACCGACAGTATAATAGCCGTATGTGCCAGCATCTACAAAACGTTCAATGTTATCGAAATAGGCTTGCACTGCCGGCCAAAACACGTCCACGCTGGGTGTGTGAGCGACAGTGAAATTGAAACTGACTGTAGTGGTTTTCAATTGAGGATAGGCTTTTACAGTCAGAGACGTGACCACCCCAATTGTGCTGCAACCACCACCTCGAAGCATCCAGTAGGCACCCCGGTTTTCTTTTGCAGTGGCAGTGACGAAACTACCATTAGCCAAAACAACTAGACATCGATCGTTTAGTCAAGCCACCGATTTCAAAAAACATCAAGCATACGAACCTTGCAAAGCCAGGACCTGATCTACTGCCATTCCGTATAGACTACTCAGGGGAGAATGACCACCACCGGCACTGTATCCTCCACCAAAACCGACAGTGGCATCCTCGCCTCCTACTATAGTCACGCCTAATTCTTTAGCATACTCATATACTTCACCAACCTGTATACCGCCTCCAATCTTGATTGCTGGTCCTCGATAGCCATCAATCAGCAGCTCTAAAATCGGGATAACATGCTTTGTCCTTTAACCGATGAGTCCATATCGAAAGAGCCCCTTTTCCAAATGCTTTACCGATCGAGTCGTGGCCGGTATTCTTCACGAAGAGGCGGAGATTGAGGTTTCGAGCAAAGTTGCCAGAATACTGAATATCTTGAACCGTGGAAACATTCACGACAACCCAAGGATATGCGCCTAGACCACATGAGTTCGTATAGTTGTATCCTGGCGGGAGGCAAGAGCGCCCCTCGTACAAGGGATACATGATTGAGTCGGGTCAGACGTACTTAAGTAGAGTCGGTTGTATTTCTCCTATTAGTTATCGCCCCGAGCTTGTCAAACTTACTGCAGATTTAAATTCAACCATTGCTCGGTGACGGCGTTACAGACATCAAAATTATACTCGCGCCAATCCGCATAACAGGAAGCAGCTAATGGCACCGTGAGAATCAAAGGACGTAAAAGTACGGAGTTGAAACACCTCCAATTAGAATCATATGCCCAGCTCGGATCTGGTAACTTTTTACACCTGTGCGGGGGACCAGAAGACGCGGTGTTATTTGCATACGTTCCGAATGAGAAAAGATCAGATATAGAGACGTCTTGTATCTCTGCCGCTGCCGCTGCGAGAGCTTCTTCCGCCAACTGAATCATCTCTCCGGGGAAAAGAGGAGGTGCATAGGGGGTGCTATAACTAACATTGGCCTTTGTCTCTGCGACGGTTGAAAGGGTAGGATGACGGCCTTTTGAAGCAGGTTCAGCACCAAGGGATGCTGACACTAGAGTGATGAATGCAACGGAGATTAGTGAGCCCATATTGCCATGCTTTTGGGAAACACATCAGGAAGGTTCGGGAATCCTGAGATATCAGTATTTAGGGACGACCAAATGATATGAAATACACAGCACTGACAGCAATGCGAGGATGGGATACATGTACTACCTATCTAAGACATTGTTCTCAATTCCCGGTCTGTTTTGAATTTTTGAACAGTAACATCGAATAACTCTACGGCTTTGATGACATAGGGTTAAGCTGAACAGCATGGGCTCTGGCTCAGATTACAGTAGTACATCTCAAGGTTACCATGGATGCGGTATCCCGACCTGGCTAAACAAGGTCGTAGTCTCAGTCAACCTTGCAAGTCGATCTTACCTACTGCCGAATTGAAAAAGACGTAAGACACGTCCCTGACCTTGGATATCAATTGTTCAAAATCACACTTAACAAATGCAAAGGAAAGAGTTGATCCAGTCAATCGTGTTGGCTTTGATTCTATCTTACTTCGACATTTCGAGAACAAAAAACAGCATCCGCCAGACCTGTCATTGAAATAGAATCATTCGTGAGGAAAAAGAATTGGTTATACATTAGCATATTCCGACGCCAGCCAATGCCCTTCCCATAATGCCCCCTGTTGACCCGAAGTTGATTTTTATACGAAAAAAAGAACAACGAAACATAATCTTGGAATAGATGGGAAGAGGGCAACCCATTTGATCAAATGACCTCTAGTTCAATAACTCGCACAAAATCTAGAAGCCGCCATCGAGGCTAGATCATAGATCATCTTCTAAGAACTTATAGATAAATTTGAAGTCCGCTTTTCTTCGGTTCATCCTAAACAGATAATTAGAATGTGATTGTGGGATCATGCAAAGGAATTGAACTTACCAAGTACTTTCGTAGTCGAAAAATCGATACGTTCCTTGTTCAAACTCCTCCGTTATCATCTTTGGTTCCTCATGTCGCTGGAACCAAGTCTGATAGAGTTTGTGAAACCGCCAACTTTGGTTTTTCAGCGACTTCGCGGCAAGGTACTGCTGATATGTCCCTTGCTGGTAGTAGAAGATGTAGAATAGAGTATCAGTGTCAATGCGTCCCGTATCATATAAACGGTGATCGTCAAAGATTGGAAGAGGTTCTTGTGGGTAATAAAGCGGTGTGTTGTAAGGGTTTTGAGGCTTGTAGTGACGTGGTTTCTCTGCATCTCCAGGTTCCGGACAGGAATTGAGTGATGCTGCAAGAAGTCTTTGCACGGATGCCGACGAAATATTAGCTTCGCCACGAGTCTTTGTGGCTTCAAAAGACTGAATCAAGTCTTGCAGTCCCGGGGGTAAGTGATAGATTGATTCATCCTGGCCATTCGTCATTGTTGTTGCTGCTGGAGTCGTTTCTTGTTTTGCAACGTTGCCATTCTGCCCCTGAGAAGAGGTTGATTTAGAAGTAGCTGGTTCATTCTTTTCCACCGGTGTTGGCAGATCCGGTGTTGCCGATACAGGCTTAACACTCGCTGCCTGTGCGGGTGCTGGCGATTCAGTCCGGGCCGGCTTTTCAGTCGGCTCTGGCGTTGAAACTATGCGAGATGCCAGTTGTACCGAATTGACACCGGGAGAATATGTCGAGCCAGCCTTTGAGACGGGAAATACCGATGATGATGCCGGACTTGACCCAGGTGGGGGAGGCAACGGCGCAATACCGACACCGCTTCGATCACTTGCCGCTGCCGCCGCTGCAGCAGATGCATATTTTAGCGTTTCTCCTGGCAGTCGAGTGGGGAGGGGCGCTGGTTTCATAGGACTGGACGTCGTGGCCGTAGTTGTTGTGGGATGAAGAGTGGCGAGTACCGGAAGGGGTGATTTCAGTTGCGTCGATGGTCTTCGTCCTCCTGATACTGAATCAGCCTTCGGCTTCGCCCGTGCTTCTGGTTCCTCGTCTGGTATCGATTGTGTATCTTGCGAAGACACTCGGTCGCCCTCGTGGCCAATTCCAAACGCCGTCTCATCATCGCCAAGGTTCAAGTCATCATAAAGCGTTTCGTCCTCTCCAGAATAGTCTATATTATGCCCGTCTTCGACGTAATATTTTATACTGTCCTTCAAGTCGAGGACCTGCGATACCTCGACATTACCGTTTTGGAGCGACCGTAGTAGTAGTTCGAGTTTGTTCACATGCCACTTATGTCGTTCGGTTACTCGCGCTATGTCTGCTAACCGGTTCGCCTTGGTAATGTCCTTCTTTCCTTTCTTCAACGACGCCTGGATGACTTCTTCCTCGGCCTCCATGGCTTCGATCCTTTGTTGCAGCTCGTCGACCATATTTGACAGAAAATCGCATGATTCGGCTTTTTCCTTTTCTTTGGGATCGAGTCGGGAGGCAGCTGATAAACCTTCTTTCGAGTACGCCTTTGTCTTTAGATCTTTTTCGACAGCCTTAAACTGTTCCATGCACTGTTTTGTAGTTAGTCTCCTTGATCTGGTCTAATGATTAACTGCTCGTAGGAAAATCGCACTGTTTCAATAGCTCTCCTCTGCTCCAGCAGAGGGGTCTTATCCTTGACTTCATTGCCAGCCGCCCATGTCTTGATCTGATCTCGAAACCTTTGTAATTTCTTGATTTCGCGTTTTAGATTCTCTTCGAGTCGGTCTCGTTGCGTTGTGTTGTTGGCTACTTTGATCTTCTCGTAAATTCCTTCGAAAGTCGCCATGCCTTCGGCGACCTTCTTGAAGGTCTTTTCGATCTCTTGTTGTGTCTTTCGCGAGGCCATGTTTGCGGCATTCACTTGTGATAGGCTGGATGCCGGTTACTGACACGTGAGGGAAGGTCTCGACGGGCGGACGATCGGGTAAGAGAGTTGCTCTCTGGGTCGGAATAATTCGTGTAAAGCTGCAAGAGCAATAGTATCTCTAGTTAATCGAATGTGCGATGGCGCAAAGAGGTGAGGTTGTTGCTGAGAGGAAGTCTGGAAAGGCTTGTTCATTCATTTGTTGGCAGGTGTGAGGCGGACGAGCACTGGCCAATCAGAGCCGTTCTGCAGCTGAGTCCGCCTTTGTCCTCAGATCGGGTCTTCTCCGACGTCAGAACACTTCGACAAACTCGAAGAAACAATCGCTCCTTGCTTTACTGAAATCGCATGCTTGTGGAGCTGGTCATGGTTTGTCTATACCACCAGTGTCATTGTTGAAGGCTCCATATAGCCGGTTTTACCTGGTACGCCTCTCGTCGTGGCCGCAAAACGCCGCGCCGTCGCAACTTTGTACAGCAGCTAACGGGCCACTCCTTCGAAGCTACTCAATCCATATCGGATGACTTTACAATGAAAGGTATTCGCCAGTTCTATTATTGTTTGCGAGCTCGCGCTTACATAAATAGCCGTCTTACAACGCGTCAAGTCGGCGTCCGTCACCATCGATAACCAGCTCATCTCATCCATCGGCCAGGGCGTCCTTGTGTTTGCCGGCGTTGGGAGGGAAGACACCGAAAAAGATGTCGACATCATGGCAGCAAGGGTATTGAAAGCCAAGTTATGGCCGGATGAGACCAACGCGAAAACTTCTGTATGCTGCCCCCGCCGCGCGTAAAGAAATTCATCTAACTTTTTCCAGTGGAAACGGAATGTTCAGGATATCGAAGGCGAAGTCCTATGTGGTTCGTAAACTCCCGTCTACCTTCAAATACGCAGGCTCTGACCGACTTAGTATCCCAATTTACATTATACGGACACATCAAAAAGGGCAACAAGCCCGACTTCCACGCCGCTGCTGACGTCGAAACGGCCCGTCGTCTCTACGACCGCTTCGTCCAGAAAGTGAGCGATCTGTACAAAGCCGAGCGAGTGAAGAACGGGGTATTTCAAGCCATGATGGAAGTTGAACTCAAGAATGACGGTCCGGTGGGTGTTGATTTCCGCAGTGAAGATGGAGCGGTAGGACAATCTTGCGTTCTCCTTCCGGTGCGGCTCTTCATTTTTACCGGAAAATAGCTGACTGTCTGTTTAGGTTACTATTGAGATTACAACAGATCTGCCCAAATCGGAGAGCAGCAAGGACAACGGGGAAACGGTGAAAACTCAGACAGATGCGGATGGGCGGAAATATGTGGAGTTTGAGCTTCCTGCTTCTCTGCTAGAGTGATTCAACAGGATTCATGATTTACGACCATGTACTCCTTCATAGATATATAGATTTCGGCGTTGGTCGGAGGATATACCATATTTCGGGATGGGCCCCCGTCCCTCTGTTTTTCTAGAGTTTGACTCTAGTGTACATATACGAATATGAAAATAATTATGACATTACTATAATAATGCAGATTATGACCTGCATAATCAATCAACAAGCAATCCGTTATGTCCATCATGTGCATATCGGAAGCCGAGGTGAACACGTTCTCAGCCACACACTTAAAAGAAATTATGCCCGTTGCTCTGATATTGCCGTTCAACGCGGCCCTGCACAGTCCTTTCATAGCGCATCAAAAGCATAATCAGTTCCCGGTCCCCAACATTCTGCTGCTCTTCATAAAGGCGGAGAGTATACAGACTCTGCAGTGCCTCTGAAGGGGGAATGAGTGGAATAGCTTCATCCGACTGATCATCTTCCTCATCAACATCTCCGCTCGATAAAAACTGACTCAAAACGACGGAATCAATATCTACAATCCCATCGTTGACCTTTTCATTCGGGCAGTTCAGATATTGGTTGACGTCCATAATGCCGTTGACTCGATTTGTTTGCTTAAGATGTCGAAGACCAGCTGTGATGTCTTTGATCAAATGTGCGTGATTGACTTTTAGAGCTGCTTCGACTTCAAGTGCTTTTCTGAAATACTGCACAATCGTTTCATTGTCGAGGTCAACATTCCAAGCCGTTATCGCCCAACGAACTGCCATCAAGATCGTCATCGTCACTGATGGATCAGCACCACGCCCAAACTCCAAGTTCATGTATCGAAGCCACTCCCTTTTCCAATAGATTTTCCAAACATCGACAATACCCTCTAGCGGCTCACATGGCGTCTCCGCACAAGACGGAAGCAGCATGACCAGAGTATTTTTCAGCCTCATACTGACCTTTTGAGATGCAATTTGATGTGCAGAGAGCTTATCGATCAGGAGAACTACTTTTCGGCCTTGCATTCTGTTGTCGAACCAGAGAAGCCATTCTTTGAATATTTCACTTGTCATCCAGGCTTGCTTGTTGCTCCTCCACAAACAGCCGAGATTCTCGATGTTGATGTTCGCCTTTGTAAAAGCTCCAGGGCGTTCGCTTGTACCGATGAATAAAGGAGGCAGACGTTCTGATCCATCGGAGTTGCAACAAAACAAGGCGCTTATTCGAGCTTGTTCGCTTCGACGGCCGGGGATCACGCTGGTTGCCAGGTTTCTTTCGGGCATCATCTTCCAGAATAAGCCTGTCTCATCACAGCTAAAGATGTCTTGTGGTGCGAACGTTCTTAAAATCTGACGGATCCTCATTAATTGAACACCCGCATCTTCAGCTGAGTCGCCAGAATCACCATGCTGCTTTTTAATCTTGATTTCTTGACGTGACTGAAAGCGCTCCAGCCAACCATTACTGAAAGAAGGAATCTCCTTCCCCGGGTAAATAGTAGGCCAATACTGTCTCGCTTTCTGACGCAGTATCTCTTGCGAAAGAGCCAAATCCTGATTCTTCGCGCGTCGAATCCACTCAGATAGTGCTGACTCCAGCTCCGGCCAATTCTCTGCCCGAATCCGTTTACCGCTCACAGCCTGGCCCTGCATCTCATCCAGAAATGTGTATCTCGATGACAAGGTCCGAGATATGGTAGACATATTGATCTTCTGGTCGAACTTCTCCTCAAACCACTTGGCGAGATCCTTATACTGCATCCTAGGATTCCGCTGGTGCTGCTGTCGAAGAGCGGCCTTTTGTGAATTGAGGATAGCATTGCGATGATGCTTGTCTAATGGCGGCGCGACCATTGTGTAAATATAGTCAATTTGTATAGCTACTGTCTCTCGTAGAGGGCCAAAACAGGCGTGCACCTTATAACGCGGTGTTGAGACAGAGTTTACGTGGACGAAATTCGCCCGGTGGGCTGAAGTTCACTAATAACGCGGGTTGCTAGTATGAACGGTCACGCTACTCCTCTTTAGGCTAGATTTGATGGGCTAACATTTCAAGCCTCAGGCATCAAGGCAACAATTTCTAGCCCTAACTTGGTTGACAAATTCAAAAACTCGAATTATTGATATTCTCGCTATTAACTATATTTTGCGATTAGCCAAATTTCACCTACAATCATATCTTCCACAACAGAAAAATTGCAGTACATAGTTACATCCATTCAGAACACCTATCTCGAGCCTAAGCTTCTGCCTCTTTCTGCATAGGGGCGTGAGCGCCCTCCGGATCCTCCATATAAATCTAGCTGTTCGATTTCTACCAGTTGGGGGGAGAATATTGTTTATGACACATTCTCGGTTTCCGGTCAGATATTATTTTATACATAGAAAAATGTAATGAGATGATCTAAATGCAGAATGTGAAAGCCTTGAAGCCCACTAACTCTGCACTTTAGGCATTGACAGGGAATAAAAATGGAAACTTGTTCTTTCTCTTTATATCCTCTATTTACTGACCGTATTCTTATGACCTCATTTCGTTATACGCAAACGACACCGAGATACTGTTGCAATATTCAAAGACGCATCGCATACCGGCGCACTATTTCTTGAAATCCCACTTGGGATAGTAGTAGTTTATCGTAGGGGGGTCATTTTCAGAGTCCGAAACTCTCACCATACAAAATGCTAGCAAATTCAGATGTATGTTTAGATTATATTCCACCTTATGGATCATGATATTAATAGCTGTATTCTTCTAGCGCGGCAAAGTTGCATTGAGCGGGAAGGAGGAGTACTTGCCTAGTCACCTTTTTGCCCCCAAAGATATGGACATCTGGGTGACGGGAAGAATTACTTTGATCGTGATATTTGATCCGAATGCTGCGGAAGGCAGCCCACCATTGTGGGAATGGGCAAAGGAAACAGAATATGGTACGGGCCACGTTCCAAAAGGATGTAGGGTTAACGCTCTGCATGGTAGGGTAACGATGTCCACTTCGGCTGAACGTGTCATTCATTCGAAGTCCCTCCTCCTGACCTACCCTAATGTTATAGAGAGATCTTGTGTGGTAGTGCAGTCTGTTGTTAACATGCTGATTCGGCAGAGGCTTGTTGCTGGGAGCATCTCGAAGCAGAAGAGCTTTGTGCACCTCAAGCCGCGTTTGCAGTCTTGAAAATAATATCGAGAAGTTCCAATGAAGAGATTTCGACATCCGTTAGGTTCCAGACGTCTTGTAGAATGTCTTCGCCATTCTGGACAAGGGCCTGCAGTAAAGTTAGAGACATAAGGAAAATTTATGCTGGAGGATCTGGAATTGCAAGCTCCCCTTGTGTGAACAGTATTTGTTCCACCTCGTTGAGGGGAGACCAATACGAAGTACTTACGGGGTCGCGACATACACCCTGCACTCGGACGCGAACTGCCTCGCCTGACTTTTGGGCGGAAGCGAATGCGCCAGTCCTTATGCAGTCCGTTGACTGAATTGGGTTCCTATCTAGCACGATGTGTCTGATGTGAACTCGGCTGAGCACCTCAGGTAGCGGAAAATCCTGGCACCGATCCTGCTGCGCGAAAATTAAATCACTCAACAAAATTATCCAGGGTGACTTCCAAAGGTGGTAAGGCACACTTGTGCATGAAGGAGTTCGGGCCTAACGCTGGGGTGATGTCTCCTCCAAAGGCTTGTTGAAGTCAAATGTCATATTCTTTCCTGTCCGATAGCTTGCTAGCTGCGGTCTTGACCCAGTCCTGTGCCCAGTACCATGGCATGGTTTGCTGGAAAGTATCATGTTCGGGACAATTCTCGAGAAAACGGGGCTGGATTTGCTTGAAATATACCGTAAAGAGGCCGGTAGAGCTGGCAAGCACAAGGGTATACCAGAACGTTCCCACCCTCCAACTCTCTTTCATGATAGATGACAGCTGCGGTTTTCCATGATTGCTGGCTGACGCAGAGCTGTCGAATCTTTGTTCCCCAGCAGCCAAGATATCCATGAACTCTATGCGCCTCATGTCATACTCCTCCGGCTCTTCAGCGATCTCATCTACGGCCTGGTTCGTGAGCCAGGTTAGAGTTCGAAGCATCTCGATTGGTCGAGTACATGCCCATTCAAGATCCACCAAGGATGTAATGTGCCAATCTTTATCAACAAAGATATTGCTTTGGTGGAGATCTGTAAATGTAAAAGCAAAAGGGCCACGTCGAAGTTCTGGTTTGAAAAGTAATGGGAAAACTGTTCGCATTGCTGTCAACGCTGACATCTGCTAGATATAGTCCCCTGCATCGTTAATTGCATTTGGCTGATATCGAAGTCGATTATCATGGATGCGAAGATATCTGTCACGTAGGAGTCAACTGTGGAATAAGTGTAGTCTCGCCGTATAATTGTCGGAATTCCCTCGTTTTCCAGTTCTTGAACTTCAAGCGAAAGTGGGCGGTTTGTCAAGTGTAAGAATGCGTTATCATCAATAACAAAAGAGACAATCTTTGGCAAGGGAATCCGTGTGACAGTAAGTAGAATCCGAGAGAGGTCACGAAACAGATTGGCTCTCAGTTTAACATCAAGCTGCTTCTCAGGCCAAGTATTTGAGTGCACCTCTCCTTGTTTTTCTTCTATGTATTCGATTAATAAGTAGCCAGAGCCCATCACCTTGTCACTGAATAGATTGCTTGCAGCTTGGTGACGAATAAATTGTGTAGGAACAGGACGACCAAGCCATGATAAAAGTCGGCGACGTATATATTGAAAGCAGCGGGCGAGGAATGGTAGGTTTTGCAATCGAGTAAACTGAGAACACCGTTGAAGTCCGTTCACACGGAACACTACTTGCAGTAAGAAATCGTACAGTTTCACCGGTAGAGGTGGCAAACCCGTATAGCTTCGGTATCGGGACGTCTGGGCAGTTTTCTTGAAGCCACGCATAGGCTCCCGCCTCACATCGAACTTTTTCGTCTCCATTTCCAGGTCGAAAAGCATCGCCAACCCGATATGGAAGAGGAAACCGGCTGTTGTTTCGTTTCCCAGCCGCTAACAACGACTGGAACGCATAGATTGAAGCTCCAAGAGTGCCAGTTCTCAACATCATCCATACGGCACGTGTTTGATGATCCCAGGTAAAGGTGGTGAGCAACTATGGCTTCTATCCAGTCCTTTTTTCCCAAAATATGTGCAAAGAATTTACGTCTTTGACCATGGTATCGCAATCGGTGGAGGATATTCACCTCTTCTTTTTGAGCAGTTGAGTAGGTGATCTCCCCGCGAAGAAGAGGGCTTTTTTTGGCATGTCGAGAAGAAAAGCTGTCGAGAAATACAACTCAGCAAGGGTAGAAGCACTGCACAATGGTCGGATCACAACTCTCTCTTCTCTAACGACTGAGGTGTTTACATGACAAGTCTTTCTACGCCGCCCGGCAGTAGGATAGCTGGCTGTCAGGGGCCTTGTTCATCTTTGCGCTATTCCTTAACAGGACTAGCTCTCTTTCTTTTTGGGGAAGGCTCATTGTGACCTCAATCGAAATGATAGTTTGAATATCGTGAAAACCGGCCGAGGGATGCCGAGCAAATGGAATCTTGTAGGATTGTCACTGTGGTAGGGACTGGATGGCAGCTAATTCCGAGAGCTCGTACCCCGAGGAGGGGCTAACTGGGAGCCAGTGGGGTTTATGACGAGTGAATAGATCTCTGACATCTAGGTGTAAACGTATGGCGAATCTGTGCTGTTTTTGTGATTAGGGCTATTATTAGTTGCCTTCAGGAGTTCAAAAAATAACTTCAAATTTACTATTCCATCACGCTAAGAATTTGCCCAAATTTACCAACAGCGGCTGTGCGGGGCTCGCAACGTGGCAGCCTAAGGCACCAAGGCACCCCAAGAAAATGGAAGCTTCGTGAAGCTCATCGCTTTGTCGCCAATCGTGACTCCTTCTTCTTACAGCTGCTCCCTCTCTTACAGTCAATTGTCTCCTCTCTCGCAGATCTTCAACCTACAATTTACCTTGAACCGCTTAGTATTCTTCACTTTACTCAACACACCCAGTGAGGTACTCAAAGTCGGTGCTTTCTTAGCTTCAAGCTTCCACTCTTCCCCGCCTTTATACTATCACACCACGCTACTTACCAAAATGGCCGACAAAGGTACGTACGAAGCTGCGGCTGCTTTCATTTTATTAAGTAGAGGATGACTACGACTTCTTACCTATACTAATGCATCATTACTATAGGTCGATCCCGCGTTTACCTTGACATTGAAATCGGTGGTAGAAAAGAGGGCCGCATCGCTCTAGAACTGGTATGTCTCTACGGTTACGATGCAATTTGACACCACGTCATGCTAACATTGATTGTTTTTAGTTTAACGATGGTAAATAAGACTGCAGTCACCTTCAATCACCGGCAGTGGCTAATCTAGCTCGTTCTCGCAATAACAGTGGTCCCCAAAACCGCGGACAACTTCCGTGCTCTCTGTACCGGTGAAAAAGGCATTGGAAAGCAAGGAAAGCCCCTTAGTTTCAAGGGTATGATTCTTGGTGGCTCTATATACGCGCGAGAGTAGCATCTGATCAATCACAGGCTCAATCTTCCACCGTGTCATCAAAAATTTCATGATCCAAGGAGGTGACTTCACAGCCTTCAACGGTACCGGCGGCGAATCCATCTACGGCGAGAAATTCGAAGACGAGAACTTCGAACTCAAGCATGACCGCCCCTTCCTCCTATCCATGGCCAACTCCGGCCCTGCCACCAACGGTAGCCAGTTCTTCATCACCACAGTCGAGACCCCGCACTTGGACGGCAAGCACGTCGTATTCGGACAGGTCATCAACGGAAAGAGCTTGGTTCGCAAAATCGAGAACATGCCCACACAAGCCGACAAGCCGAATCAGGATGTTGTCGTCGCCGACTGCGGAGAATTAAAGGGTGAAGAATACGAAAACGCCGACAAAAAGGCCGTCGATGCTACCGGCGACCCATACGAAGACTACCCCGCAGACCACGATGGCGAATTGACAGCCCCCTCTGCATTTGAAATCGCTACTAAGCTCAAAGAACTCGGTAACACCGCCTTCAAGGCTGGTCAGACTTACGTCGGATTGGAAAAGTACCAAAAGGGTCTACGATACCTGAACGAAGTGGCCAACGCCGACGAGAAGGACCCCAAAGAACTGGAGGGACAAATGAAAGCCCTGCGATTCACACTACACTCCAACTCAGCTCTGCTCGCAAACAAGCTCAAACACTGGAAGGACGGTAAGACCTGGGCTGGATACGCATTAGAGACTGCCGATGCTGCCAATGCAAAGGATGCGGACCGCGCAAAGGCTTACTATCGCCGTGCCGTTGCACAGGTTGGTCTGAAGGAGGAGGATGCAGCCATCAAGGACCTGGAGGCGGCATTGAAACTTGCTCCCGGTGATGCTGCCATTAGCAACGAGATTATCCGGGTCAAGAAGATCATTGCGGAGGCTGACAAGAAGCAGAAAGAGGCTGCTCGAAAGTTCTTCTCGTAGATAGGACGTCTAGAATAAAAGTATCTATTCATCCACATTCTCCAATTATCACTATTTGCGAAGTACTGTCTACAGATTTGTGGCGCTGTCGAGTCACTGGACTGCGTTTTTTTCGACAATAACATAAGCTGTGATAAATATGTCTTTAACACGGCAGAAAGCGTGTTCATGAGTAAACCTTCCCAGGGCTTGGAGATACATCCGCGCTGGTACTCTTGGCTCGGCTCCTATCGACGGCATTAATGTTGATTTTGTCCAGAGCATCAATGGAAAGCTGCAAAAAGTCGTGCTTATTCTGCCATGTGACTTGTTTCTCGGCGAAGCCTTCACTCTGTTCAGGGGGTGGTGGAGGATCAGTGATCTTTGTGATTAGGTATGCAGTCGATGCTTGCGCAATTCCGTACATGAGCACGCCGATAAATGGTGCCTTGAGTACGATGGTAAAGGCAAATGCGAATCCGAAAAGGACTCCCTCGCGGTCGAGGAACCATCTTCGTTTCTGGTCTTTGTCGAATTTGATACGAGAGAAATACGGGTCAAGCTAAGATTCAATATGTCAGTGATAATTGCATCTTAATATCTTTCCGAGGATGAATACTCACAAGTTCGCGCATCAAGCTACGCGAGGCAAAGTAGGTATGCAAAAAGAAGACAATGTACCGCTTTGGCAATACCAATCCCGACCCAAATATGACCGCTGCCGGTGTCGTTCCGACAGACTTTCTGACGCTGTAGAAACTAGCAGCAGGCATAACAAATCTACCCACCACAGGAAGCAAGGACAGAATGTAGATACCCAGCCACATGCCGACCCTACGAGCGTACCGGTTCAGGAAAGCCATCAGTGCGGCTTTTACTGGCTTCCGTGATTTCGATGGAGCTCCTTTTTGCTTTGTCGGGTATTTGATGAGGTTCGGGTAGTACATGGCTCTTATGTTTCGAGGATCATCGGTTTTGTGCTTTTCGACGTATGTGGCATCGACCCATTCGAGGGAGAGAAGGAATCTGTCACCGATTCAGATTAGTAAAACCACATCATAGATGCTTCGAAAGGGCTTCTCACATATCATCTAACGTGGGCGTGATATATCGCATGAGGGTCATGAGTAGGAAAGGCACTTGAAGCACGGAGTTGGATATGAAGTTCAGTCCTCCAATGAGCTTATCGTCCCATGTCGCAGAATCTAGATCGACAATGATAGAAGCTATTTGGATTGCGAGTTTTATAATAATCATCTAGCAAATATCGTCAGTCAACAGGTGACTATTATAGGTAGTGATACTGAGATTTCTTACCGGAATCTGTAAGATTAGGTGAATCACCACTCCGACCACGACGGCCAAAGCAGCCTGGCGAAAGTGGTCATGCTTGAATAATTCGGGATTGCGCAGTATTCGAAGTGCTATAAAAGCTCACCATCAGTCTACCATCGTCAAGAAGAAACGCATGTATAGGATTCGGCTTACTCCCAACAACGGTAAGCTGTGCTCCCCGCAGAATCGCATTGGGCTCGAATTGGGACATTGCTCTGTCGCCAGGCAAGCTGGCTGGATGAGATGATCGTAGTAAAGCGAGGCTTTCAGCTTGCTATAAGGGTTTGTTGACAATTGGTAGTTATGAGAATGTGAAGAAGGAATAAATGGCTGCCTGCCTCGTGTCAAAAATAGATTGTTGATATGATGTCAGCGATCTCGGCACCGGAAAAGCTGAGAGGCCGAGGTCTTGCATGCATTTGCATACCGCTGCACAGCATATACATCATCGATACAGGCTGCACTATGTGATACCTGCACTGATTAAAGTATCATACTAGTATACTCAATGATCAAGATGCATTTCTCTCGAATCCTAAGAGGTTGCCCTGTAGATAAGGCACGCGACATCACGTGTCACGATCTTCGCTGTGGGGCGCCCAGCTTGGCTCAGCCTAGTGAATCAGGCCCACTACCTATATCAGAGCTCCTATTATTGAAAGTCCGTCCGTGCCTTTTCGCTCTCACCTTGACTATCTCTCCAACCCCCGCCAGCCCATGTCCGATTGACGTCGTACAAAGTCGACATACAGTATACGGCTGGGTAAACCTTCTGTCCATGACTCTGTCTCGACTACATTGTGTACGAAGCCAGCATGGCGCGCGGCGCTTTCTAAGTTGTCAACGGCCTCCTCACACATCCTTCCCTTACGGCTTATGCGAACCATGACCCAGCCATCTGGAACTGGCTTTGCGCCAATACGGCGATCCGCGACATTACCTTCAAAGTTGATTTCGGAAAGGCGACAGTTCAGCGAAACTCCTGCTACTCATGACAAATTCGATCCCGTCCTCTTCTTCCACCCGTCCGCCAAAATCGTCAAGTTCGCTCCCGATGCGTCTCCTACGACGTCGCAATCAGCGCCATCAATCGACTTTGACTATCCTGTGGACACGATCGAGACCCTGCCTTGGCGGTCACCGGCGGAAAGAACGGTTGCTGTCGGGCGCTTGAGGCTCGAAATCCCAACCGGCTTATCTCCCTTTTTAAAGTGTGGAAACGTCGTGCAGGCAATCTTGAAGAATTCACAATGTTGGTGTGTGGACGGAAAGTCGACATTCGTACTGCGCATCCGATCTTTGACCTACTACCGTATTGAGCTTCCCGACCAGACACCGGAAGACGCGGAATTAATCGAGAATTTCAAGACCGCTTTGGCCAAAGTTCTTCGCTATGAAGTGACGCCCTGCCCTTTCCAACGTGGGTTCAGTGTGCCGTTGCCGGCCGAGGCTCATATACCAAAGAAGAAAAAAGCCTGGCGTCCGAAACACCGACGAGAAAGTGCTCCGGCTGGTTCAGAGTTGGGTAAATCATGGCCGGATACTGCAAATGAAGGCGAGAATGTCCAGCACAACGACATGATTGATGTGTACGATGGCGATACTACCGACGACAGCATTTCGACAACCACAACTAGTGCGCCACACCTAGATTCTATCACATGCGATGATATCCCGCTTAATGATACGAAAGATGATCCGGAACCCACACTTAGCGTGTCTAAGCGATCAGTTACAGAGCCGGCACACTCAGTGCATGACATGCTCGCCAGGTTCCAGCCGATACCTGAATCAGATAGTGAAGATGATGCGACATCATTCCATTCTGTCTTCACGGAAGAGTCGCCAGCTCCAACTTCACCATCATATAATCCGTGTCCTCCAGCATCGCCGCCTGACGACCAATTGCCGGACCTTTCGCTTCCACATCAGCGCTCGCACAACCATAATAGAGATATCTCGGAAGCAACTATAACACCCGAATCACTACCTACATTCCAGCTTATACCTAATATTGACCTAATTCAACCCGATACCAAGGCCGAGGAGGAGGGTGAGTCTCATCTGGATATTAATGGCAGATCCTCATCTTCCTCCTCCCCTGAACTCGACTTTTTCGATGCCGCTGCGACACTTGCGACCGGAGCAGACGTACTATCCCCTTCTTCCACCTCAGATAGGGAAAATATTACCTTGTTGGAACCGCGCCAGACTGAATCTTTCAGAAATCGGGATTTGTCTTTACCACCTCCTGAACCCGACTTTTCCGATGCTGCTGCAACTTTTGCGACTGGGGCGGACGCACTATCCCCTAATTCTCCCACCGCAGACAGAAGAGACAGCATTTTGATGGAATTGCGCCGGACTCGATCCTTCCGGAAACGGGATCTCTCTCCTTTACCACCAGCTTCCACGTTGGAATACCTCTCGCCTCGACCATCAAAAAGCATGACCACATTGCTTTTCAACAAGGCCAGCTCTCTAGTTCTAATTCTTCCTCTTCAGCTCCTCCTCTTCTTTATTCATCTTGCAGCCCAGTTCGTGGCCGATGACAAGGCACAAAGAGATGGATCCGATACTACTCGCAAAACAACAAATGAGAGTGATGGGGATGCGGATGATTACAAAATGCCCAAGACGCCTGGCACATTTCGTGGCTCCTTGTCACTTGGAGATCCTAGCGATGCCCTGTCTGATCTCGAGTGATCTCTGATTTCTTGAGACCCATTTTAGCGAGCGGTGAATAATCGGCCTTTCATTGTGCGAAAAGCTTTGACACTGTCCCTCTCATAGTGAGTAGCGAGGCGCTCTTTCATACACGAATTACCTCCATGCATACATATTACACCCTTGTTCGAATAATCCATACCCATTTCATGATATTTCTTGACACGACATTATGTTTTCTTCCTTTACAGCGCGCATTTACATATGGCCTCCATTTACGGCATGGAGTTAGTTACATTGTTACGATAATTGTGTTAGATGATTTTATGTATTTTTAGCTATGCCTCTTCTTTTGACAATATTAATTTCAGTCTCAAGTCATTGTGTGCCAACTTAGTGTGCCAGCATTCATGTATCTACATTTCATACAATGAATCTAATTTCAACAAAGGACCCAATGCAAACAAAAGTCATGAAGACGAATGATATTTTCAACATTCCTCATTGTCGACCCTAAAATATCAAATCAACGCCGGGCTTATGCAATAATATATCTCGTTTCTGTCCCTCCACGTCTTTCCCGATTCATAGAACCCCTCCATCAATGATCACCGATATTCTATTCCTCAAGCCTTCCCAGACTTCGCCTTCGCCTTCCCTTTCTTCTTCGCGCTACGATCCCTCTTCTTCAATCCCACCATCCCGGCTTTACAGATATCCGCATACCTGACAAAGAACGCCTCTAAATCTGCCGGACTCACGACTGTCGATAATTTTGCTTTGGGTGCCGCGGTCTTCTTGTTCTTGTTTACTTTGGTAGTACCTTCGGCGGTCTTAGTAGGCTTCGGGTTCTGTGTCCCTCCGTCTGTTGCGCGCACGAGGATCGAGCCTTCGGTTATTGATGGGTCTGTGGGGGAGGTGGCGAGGCGTTTTTGGATGAGGAACACGCTTCCTTTGGTCTTTTGGGAGGTGCTTGTGAGGAGGGATGATAATGAGGTGAAGAACTGGTATCGAGTTAGTATTTGGGTAAAGCGACGAGCAATGTGATAGACTGACCTCGTCGTTGCTCAAGTGCGGCGCCATGAGGGGAGGTTGACCACGGATGGTAGTCGATATGACTGTTGTCCGAATTTAAGCAGTGGATGTGAACTTGAAGATGGTCCGTCCGACGAATTCTCATAAAAAGCCAATTCAGTTGTCCGTAATTGAGTGTACGTATATGTGTAGGGTGTATACAGAGTTGGTGGGGAAGAAAAGTGCAGTGCGGAAGCTCGGACCACTTTTTATTTTCATCTCCGCAAATAATTTCTAACCATCTTCAACAATTTTGTCCAAGACTGACAAAAAAAAACGAAGACAACATGCCGCGGCCAAGGCATCTCACTACAGCTCTCCCTCGAGAGCTAAAAGCCGAATTAGGGATCAGAGATAGCTATGGCGAGAAGAAACGGAATCAAAATCGGCCGGTCTCGCGCAAAGAGCGACGAAAGGAAGAGAGGCATGGAAAAAGACAACAACATGATCGGCCGAGGGGGGCCATGAACAGAAGACGAGAGATTGAAAGCCAATCGGAAGATGAAAGTGAAGAGGAATTTTCTAGCGAAGAAGAGAAACGACCTGCGCCCGCCAAAGTATCCAAATTGCAAGAGACCAAGACTATCGACCGAAAACAATCCGAACCCAAGCAGCCTACGATATCGAAGACTGTAAAGGACAAACTCGCGCAAGATGACAAAGAAATTGAGGCTCTTGAAAAACGATTAGGCATTAAAGGGAAGAACAAGCTCCCGAAAGCGTTCGAGGAGGATGGTCTCGCAGATCTGTTGGGTGATATTGGCGGGGACTCGGAAGCAGAGGATAGCAAGAAACGGAAACGGGAAGAGCGAGAATGGTTACAGAGAAAGAGAAGAAGAGCTCAGGGCTTGGAGTCTGAGGAGGAGGATGACAGTGATGTGGGAAGCTGGGATGATCTTGGAGAATCCGCGGACAATGGCAGCGAAGATCTCGAATCGGATGAGGACCTCGAGAGTGCGGAAGAAGGATTTGAAGACTTTGACGGGTCTGATGAGGAGATGGAAAGCGATGGTGAACCAATGGATGAACCCAAGCAAGAGCGCGTTCGAGAAAATCCTTACGTTGCACCACCCACGAAAACGCCAGCTGCTACGAAATACATTCCTCCGTCCATGAGGGCCGCAGCAGGAAGCAAATCCGAGGAAGATGCGCGTTTGCGCCGGCAAGCACAGGGATTACTAAACAAGCTTTCCGAAGCCAATTTGATATCCATCCTGAACGATGTCGAGAAACTATATCGCGAAAACCCACGTCAAAGTGTTACTTCAACTTTATTAACACTCCTACTCACCATGGTCGCTGACCGGGCGGCATTACAAGATACCTTTATCATTCTGCATGCTGGTTTCATAGCAGGTCTGTACAAGTTGATTGGAATGGATTTTGGCGCTATGGTCATCCAGACTCTAGTCGAGATGTTTGACAATTCGGCTGATGAGAGGGGATCATTCACTGGAAAAGAACAGTTGAATCTAGTGTCTCTCCTTTCACAGCTGTACAACTTTCATGTGGTCGGAAGCAACCTGGTTTTCGATTACATCCGTCTATTCCTCGAGGAGATCAACGAGACTAATACCGAGTTCCTTCTCAAGATTATTCGCAGTATGTTTCATCCTTGCCACGTGCAGTAGTGTATTTGCTAATTAACGCCTTTATAGACTCTGGACCTCAGCTTCGACAGGACGATCCGTCAGCTCTCAAAGATATCGTGCTGCTTGTTCAACCAGCCGTAGCGCGTATTGGTGAATCATCCTTGTCCGTTCGTACAAAATTCATGATCGAGACGATCACCGATCTCAAGAACAATCGCATGAAAACCGGCGCAGTGGCATCCAGCATTTCATCTGAACACATCACCAAGATGCGCAAAATATTAGGCTCGTTGAATAACAGAAATGTGCGAGCAACGGAGCCAATCCGGGTTTCAAGGAGCGATATTAAAAATTCAGATCGAAAAGGAAAATGGTGGCTTGTAGGTGCCAGTTGGAAAGAATTGGACCCTCTTGAGGCTGCGCGTCAGGAATTATCTACCGCCGTCACCTCACATCAAGTACAAGCAGACGAAGATAGCGACGGCGAGCCGGACCTTGCCGCCATAGCAAAAGCGCATCGCATGAACACAGACGTCCGACGGTCAATCTTCGTAGCAATCATGTCTGCAACAGACTACCGAGATGCGCACGTCCGGCTTCTAAAGCTACGTCTAAAAAAGAATCAAGAATACGAAATCCCACGTGTCCTCGTCCATTGCGCAATGGAAGAAGAAGCTTACAATCCCTACTACCACCTGATCGCCCGGCGACTTTGCAGCGAAATGGGCCGACGAATCAAAATGTCCTTCATGTTCACGCTATGGGACATATTTAAACGTCTAGGTGAAACCAACGACCTCGACGAAGGAGGCAGCGATGACGAATTTCTCGGCTTCGATGAAGACGGCTCTAACAATGCAAAGCTAGCCATCAAGTCCATTGTCAATCTCGCTAAAATGTACGGCAACTTGATTAGTGATAATTCTCTCAACTTGGCAATTCTGAAGAATCTCAATTTCGCATACTTGCAACCAAAAACAAGCACCTTTATCGAGGTATTGATCATCACAGTTTTCCAAACTACAGCACCGTCATCAAAACGCAAGTCGAAATCTACAGACCAAAAGAAGAAAAAAGCCGAAACTGAAGAAGAGCTCAAGGACAAACAGGCTGTTCTTCTTACTCGCATATTCGCACAAACCCACCAAGCGGCGCCGCATATTGTCAAGGGATTGATCTATTTCATTCGCAAGGTGGTTGCCAAGTCGGATATTGTGGCTTCTAGCAAAGAGAAGAAATTAGTCAAATGGGGTTGTGGCCTTGCGGTGAATGCGTTGACTGGACTCGAGAATAAGGACTCTTGAGTTGGTGGAACTAGAAAAGTTTTGGATATGAGTTACTAATCTTTGAGCGTGCATCATCATTATAATTTTTTGTATATTAGGTGTAAGTAGGTGGTGTATTCGATGATCTTGCAGAAGAAAAGTGTGACATTCGTCTCAATATACCACCAGTCAACTATCTCCCTACCTCAATATATCCCACTCTGCAGCTACCAGACACGTCTTCCGTGTAGAATGCGCAGAGCTTGCTGGGAGTGTGATCACTTCATCTTGGTCTTCAAGATCATCTTCGGAATCAGATTGAGAAGAAGGAACAACGCGATGGCCGGTTATTGTTCGGATATGTGTCTTTTCATTAGTGTCCATAGAATCTACCTCAATTTCCCATGACAGACCCGCTCCAATGCCGATAATATCGCCAGGTTTCAGCTTCTCGCCAGGGGCTGTAGATGACTGGCGAGCGTTGTTTGCATGCACGCGAGAAGCGGCTACCCCCAGTAGTAGCACGGTCATAGATTGAGTGTCATTATTAGTCAGGGAGTCCTCTCTGTTATCTTCTGGGATTATTTGGGCCATAATAACCGGACCAGACGATTTGAGAAAGGCATTATGACAGGAATCGGTCCTTCCTGTAATTGAAAATCGGGCATCATTCTGCTTTTGATGCGTCTGTCGCTCTGATGTGACCTTGCGTTTCATATCGGCTTCCATGATCCAGTCTCGAAGATGCTCCGCTATACCACCAGGTACATAGCTTGCAGCCGCGCCTGATTTCGGCCGACCTGAGTGACGAAGAGTACGGGTTGCTACAGGCGAAAAGGGTGCTGGGATAGCCGATGATGAGACATCTTCCTTATCTGGAGATGGCGATCGCGGTAGCACAAATGTAGGTTTCTTCCGCGTGGGTTGGGGTGTTGAAGTAGCAGGTGTAGCTGTCGATGCAGGAGTGTAGTTCGCTGAGAGAATAAATCGTGGACGGCTCTGAAGAGTAGATGTTGCTTTGATGCTAGAACTGATATCTTCATTCTGTAGGGCGTGAGCCTGGTCCGGTGTTTGAGGTTCAGAAATTGGCTCAAAGCTCTCTGCCTCAGAGAGTTCGGTGTTGACTAGGAGGCGATTAGGCTCTATTTGTGGGGTGGGTGATTCCAGCTTGGGGTTCTTGGTTTTGCTCCGAACTGGTGATGACGGGGAATCGGGTATGGGCGAACTTGAATCGTTGATCTCACCAAAGTCATCATCAATGATGTCGTGATCAGTAATGACTGACCTATGTGCTGAATGTGAAGATGTTCGAGGCCGTTTGTTCGAATGCCGTGAGATAGAAAATAGTTCATCTAGCTCTGGGAATGCTTCATCGTCAAGGCTAGTGGTGTCCTTAGTATTGTCGAAATCATCTTCAATCTCATCATCAGAAACCTGTGCAGGCTTATTCCTTCCTCCCTTCAAGGGACTTGAAGTGTCAAATCCCCGATTAGGTGCTCGAAAGAATCCTTGCGATGGTTGGCCACTGCTTCGAAATATACCCCTAGTATCGCCTGTACTCGGCTCACCTGGGAACTGAAATCGAGGTGGAGTCGCAAATTGACTGCCAGAACTACGAGGTGGAAGAGGATTCAATGAGAATGCTGGGCCCCGCCGTGAACGAGCGGGGGCAGGTGTTTCGTTAGCATCTTGGTGATGATTAGACATGTAGGAAGTCGCTACATGATTTGCGAGTAAAATTATCTGGCTCGCAAGATGGGTTTGGATGAAGTAGGAATTTCACAGATGATGTCGAATAGTTGAAGTTGAGTACATCAGATCAGACCAGTAGGCGGTTGCCGATTTCTTCGAATTTTCTGGGCGGATCGCTTAGTCAGCCATCTCCGCACTTGCCCTAGGCCCGAAGCCGCCTATAAGGCCCTATCTCTAAGCGCTAAAGGCACCCTCAAGCCGGCGCTTGCTCCCCATTATTTTAGGCGTTTCTAAAGGGTTCTTGTCCCTATTTTTTGACTCTGGCCAAAACATCTCCGGTTCAGGAACAACTTAGTTTTGCATGGAGCTATAGGATTTCGACATACAAATTGCTCGCACAATACTCATCGGCAAATTTCAAACTCTGGCACAGTCGTCTCCATAGACTTGGCTTACAGTAACTGTCGGCTGAGCTTCTAATCAATTTCTGGAAGAGTGCTTGCTCCTTTCTTTGTCCTGAGTGGATCCTACCCCAATATTTATTGGAAATCGCATAATTTCTAGTCCTCATAGGAACCTTCCACATACATCCCGATTCGATCAAGATTGAGATTTCATTTTATTGGAAAAATTCTTCTATGCAGGAATGAGTCAAATGAAACCTTAGAACTCCTGGTTGGTTGTCTTGTGCTCCCGTTCCATCAAACCCCATCACAGTCATGACGGCTGATCAGCAAATAGATAAAATTCCAGTGCCATAAACATACTGCGAATCAGGACTGTATGGCGATTATGAGAGAAAACATCTACGTATGAATAAACTACTTAACCAAGGTTTCCAGCATTGTATAACAACCAAATCGTCTCGACGATTTCCAGGTCTTGTGAACACGTGATGTACAAAGACCTAATTCCGACGGATGGCACTATCTAAAACCAACCTCGGGAAGATGGGCCGTTGAAAATTGAGCCACATGGTGTATCTTCAGGCGTAAATGAAAGGTATAGCACTTATACGAAAAGAGCTCGGATTTCGCCGATATTTACGTGCGAATATGTGCCTAAAGGCGTAGGTACTGGCTCAGCTCTCGGCGCTAAGACAGACCCTGGCTACAGTCTACACAAACAAAGCAAAGAAGTAAATAGAAGGAGCATATGTGATTCAACTATTAACAAGACAGAAGAAACCAATTAAAACAACAACATTGCGGTGTACTGAATATATCTTTCCGAGGACCGCCGATTGTTATGTCCAAGAACCTGGACTGAACCGGTTGACTGATATCGGCAACTCGAGCGTAGTGTTGAAGTCCGTAGGTGCAAATAAGTGGTGCTGACCTCATTAAGCAGAGTAGATAGTATGTGAATGAATGTGGTGATATATACAAGTACATGCAAGCGAGAAGTCCAAGATGACATCGTGACTAACGCATATACGTAGGAGAGTTCTCTCCCAGCAAAACACAACTCCAGCTGGCTTTGATCATCCGTTCCATTTCTTGTCCAGCAATTTGAACGATCACTGTACCTCCAGCCGAAAAGTTGTTCGGAAAAAGACTCTCCGAGTATTGATAGGTCGTATCTGCATTAATGTGCGTTGTCGTCGTTCCTTCAAAACATGATCGCGGCAAACAGGCTCCTTTTTGTTTTTGATCTGTTGTTTCGGTTGGTCGGTGATACTCGAGGTTTTTGTGTATATATAATAGCGAAGGCAAAAGCGTAAACGAGGTGAATGAGCAGCTGAAAATCTGCCGAGTGAAACATTCGATTCGCGACTGTACAAGAATTGGAGAATCTTCTCCATATCGAGGACGCCTCCTGCGTCGGACTGGGTCATTCATGGTAACTATTTAGCTTCGAGTTAGCTTGCTTTTCTTCGTCGTGTGTTCGACATGATGGAAGGGTAGTCGGCTCATATCAACATACCTGAATCCCCAGACCCCGTTGCACTCATGTGCAGCATCCTTACCAGCAGGTGATGCCGGCGTGACCGCACCAGTTGCTGCGAGCCTCGATGTCCCCGGGGTCATCAGCAACATCGACAGTGTCGACTTCAATGGGGGCTGCGGCGACGCGGAGGGCAAGAGCTGTCATGACGAGGAACCAAACCTTCATATTGACTGTTTGACCGTACTCCAGGTAATGGGTAAAGCAAAGAAAAGGTGGGATAAAAGGGTTTGGTATGTGCAAGAGAATTATATAAGAGATCAGTCTTGTCTGGGCAGCATGAGACAAGAAGACTTCAGCTAAGGCCTGGACTTGATCGTCCTTTTTATAGACTGAAACAGCAGCATGCTTCAGAACAAAACAAACAATCGAGCAATAGCAATTGATGACGCGGAGTGCCTTACAATAGGATTCATGCTCTAAGCGAGCAAAGGACGATAACGACCAACTTCCCGCTTGGTCCAGACCAAAGAAGCGAAGCAAGCAATAGTCTGGTTCAACGAGTCAGAGCCTCGCAGGCTATAGCATTTGAAAGTCATATCTTTGTGAGTATGCTGGATAAGTCTGGTAAGTTCGAAAGTTAGATAAGGTGGTCGTTGGGGATCAATAGGGTTCTGTCCCAAAAGGGAAATTGGGCCGCACCTGAGAATTTCCGTTTCGGGGTATCAATAGGCACACATCCCGATTGACGGGCCACTTTTCTTCATAAGCGCTTTATCTCGCTTCCTTCTAGCTTCTCTCTCAATAAGCCATGTATTTAATATTTAAACAAAGCATTTTCGCATTTTTTCTGGTTGTTTCATATGCCTTGTCTTTGTGTTCTTTGTCTTTTTCTATTGAGTTCATCAACATTTATTGCTTCTTCAACTAAGTGTACCAGACAAACAGGGCAGTTGTTGGCAATTACAAGTCGCCACTGGCCTCGAGGTCCTAGCATCATGGTACTCGTATCCTCCGGACGTTCAGGGCGCTCAGCTCAACTGATATCTATTGCCTCCTGATCGGCACGCCATGTGACGCGGTCTCTTCCACGCGGAATGAGCCTTCACCTAGTGTGCTCGGATACTAGTCAGTTTGTCTAAGTTGATGTGGGTTCAGAAAGCATCGCGAAACGAAGAAGCTCCCTTGGCTTGACGGTCAGACTCATATGCAGTTTGGTCGAGAAGGTTCTTCTCGCTTAATCAGAATCGACTTGGCCAAACGACAATGCGGTTGGAGATATTGAGACTCAGTGATGGAGCATGCAGGTAAATCCTTGTATCAATAGCATTGATAGTATGGAGCCTTGAAGTCGATCGGTCAGCTTAGATCCTGCCCTTGCCGATTCAGCCCCTGAATGAATCCTTTCGAAGAGCAGATTTCTCGCCTCCCAGGCGTGCAAGGCGTGCATAGCAGTCAATCACCGTGTCAACTAGTCATAGCGCTCCAGCCATGCTGCCCATCCAAGCTGGTCCCATCCATCAGTCGTTCGTTGTCTGGTAATGAGAAATCACTTGACTCCTGGCTCGGACGACCGCTCCTTCAGATCGTCTATTGACAGACTTGAGATGAATCAGTCTCAAAGAAATTGACACGTTTCCGTCTCTTCTTGAATCTTCTACCACGCTCATGACTGTGTCTTCACTCACGATCATGGCATTACGAAGGATTTGAAGTCGAGTCATTGCTTCAGTGGCTTTCAAGAACATTCTGTATCTCCATGTTATTACCAGGTCAACCTTGTATACAAAATACACGCTGCAATTTCGTAACAAAGACTGGCCTTCACACTGTTCAGATGGAAGCTGTATAGCTGGCCGAAAGTGTTCATTCACCCGTGCCATACGCGCCTTCCTCTCCGGATCGACGGTTGCGGTACATTACCGACCTTGTATTATATGGAAGGGCCGTTTAGATGTCCATCATATCATAAACTCCACCTCCCCATACAAATTCCGATATCCGCTAACAATCTGGAGGATGTGGTCGCTCGCTGGTGGCGCTGTAAACAACACTGTCGGGGTGGATGGACGGCCTACTCAAGCCGTCGCAATTACCAGTAATTGGATAGCATCGCCGGGACTACTTGTATATAATCTGATTGGCTACTATCGCCGACCCCAGTTCACGCCGACCCTCGTCCCCGTTATTGAGTTTCGCATTGAAAGCCGATGAACGATAATCCCAAGGGCAATATTAATAATAAACGAGAAATGGTCGGGAAGAGGGGGAAGATTCGAAGTAAGAGCATGACGTGGCACGTGACGAGAAATGACGTTTGAGTGCTCGGAGGGAAAGAGCGAATCACCGTCGAGGGCCTCGCCGCCTAGATCCTTCCCCATCGCGACCAATCTCCTCTTATCTTGGAGCTGTTTCTCGTCTTTTTTATTATTTCTGTCGCTACTCGCCTTCTGAAAAGACGAGAAGAGACGCAGAATAACTCCCAATTGAGTTCACTTAGCCCGATTAATAAGCATCGGCGCCAAACGGGTTCTTGACCCCACGTCAAACAGAACAATAGCATTATTGCCGGCCTATCGAATCGCTCATCTGTCCGATTGGACTTGGACAAAGAGGTTTACCCCTCACGCATCAGATTTATAAGACGAGTATATCGGCTATATCTTGAAGCTAGGCTTACTTAAAATCGCCATGGAAAGGATTGTTCGACCTCTATCTCGACAACTGAACAGACAACGACTTCGATATCCCTTTGCCGTACCTTCGTCTCCTCCTTTTTTGAGATTATACAGTATGGGTCACACAGTCCCTCCCGTAAGTGACGTCTGGCGCGGTAATATGCTTCAACTCAACTAATTAAGCCGCATCTCTATCATAGTTGAAAGACAAGTCGCTTTTCATAGAAAAGTCGTATGTCAATGGCGAGTGGGTTGGTGCTGAGTCGGGAAAGACTTTTGAAGTTCATGGTGAGCACTGCCCAGCCGTTGGAGAAAATTGAGGTTGACAGTTTTGTGATGAAAAGATCCATCCGATGGCAAACTCATCGGCACTTGCCCAGAGTTCACGGCTTCCGACACAGAAAAAGCCATTCAAGCTGCTGCCGCCGCATTCCCCAGTTTCCGCAAGACGCTCGCTCGAGAGCGTGCCCGCATGTTGCGAAGATGGTATCAATTAATGGTCGATAATGCCGATGACTTGGCAACACTAATTACATGGGAGAATGGCAAGCCTTTTGCTGATGCAAAAGGTGAGGTCATGTACGCTGCAAGCTTCTTTGAGTGGTTTAGCGAGGAGGCTCCTCGTATATACGGTGACACCATTCCCTCAACTGTTCCCGGAAACCGAATAATCACATTGAGGGAACCCGTCGGTGTTTGTGGTCTTATCACTCCCTGGAATTTCCCAGCTGCTATGATCACACGCAAAATTGGGCCTGCTTTGGCTGCTGGTTGTACCGTCGTAGCCAAGTCTCCCGGTGAGACACCATTCACAGCCAATGCTTTGGCAGAGCTGGCTCATCGCGCCGGTATTCCCAAGGGTGTTGTGAATATTGTAACGGCGGACAAGAATGTGGTCGAGGTCGGAGAAATCCTCACTACGCATCCAGATATCCGCAAGGTATCCTTTACTGGTTCTACAAATGTCGGTAAATTGCTCATGAAGCAAGCTTCGTCAACCGTTAAGAAGGTATCCTGGGAACTCGGTGGCAATGCCCCATTCATTGTTTTTGACGATACCAAAGATCTTGATGCCGCCGTTGCTGGAGCTATCGCATCCAAATTCCGCAGCTCAGGTCAGACCTGCGTGTGCGCCAACCGCATCTACGTCCAAAAGGGCATATATGAGGAGTTTGTTGCCAAATTCACCGAAAAGGTTAAAGGATTCAAGCTCGGTCCCGGATTTGACAATGGCACCACACATGGACCTGTCATCCACTCCCGTGCGATTGATAAGGTTGAACAGCACGTCCGTGATGCAGAGTCCAAGGGCGCCAGAATCATGGTGGGCGGAACACGTGCATCTGAGATTGGTGATAACTTCTATCACCCCACCGTCTTGGCATATATGACAAGGGACATGCAAATTGCTTCTGAGGAGACATTTGGTCCTGTTGCAGGTCTCTTCCCGTTTGACACCGAAGAGGACGTTATCAAGCTTGCCAACGCAGCAGAGGTCGGATTGGCGGCTTATTTCTTCTCTAATGATGTCAAGCGTTGCTTCCGCATTGCCGAGGCATTGGAGGTTGGTATGGTTGGTGTCAACACTGGAATTATTAGTGACGTTGCTTCACCGTAAGTTTTTGCCGATTCCTTGATTGATAACGAGTTGCTAAGTGTCTTATAGATTCGGTGGAGTCAAGCAGAGTGGGTTTGGCCGTGAAGGCAGCAAGTACGGTATTGAGGAGTTCATTGTCACGAAATCTGTGACATTCGGGGGTATCACCGAGCCGGGATTGTAATCTAGCTTGCTCATTGGGTAGTTGGGGTTATGAGTATCAGGGACGAATTGCCATGTTTGAATATTTAGGATGATTATAATGATACATGTACGTAAAATTGAGCAAAATCCGGGAAGTCAGATTGTTGCAACCTTCAAGTTTACTTGGAACTATGTACCAGAATCCCACATCGATCAACTCAACGACTGAAAAATGAAGAGAAAAAGGAAAGAAGGAAATGGTGGGATGTAGTCTTATCTTTGTTATCGCGATAACGATACGCGTATCTTATCAGACATCGTGGGGACATTTTGACGTGTCTTTCATGTGACCCGACTTTTTTCCAATGGCTTATTTACACTTTTCCTCTCCGTGACTCAACTTTCCAACTACAAACTGTTTGTTTATATATACGCCATTGAGACTGGAATACATACAATGGAGACGAAAAAATCACCTATCGCCAAGGACAGTCGGGTCCAAGGACTATCGGCCCAGCACTCGTTGTCGCATTCACGATCTGGACTTCGGCTATCGAAGCATTATCGTGACCGAGCTGCGCCTAATGAAGAGGGTAATATTTCCACTCTCTTTTTCTGTATTCGAAAGTAGGAAGGAACTGAGATTGTTGTCATAGAGAGAAAACTCCCCCTCGTGGAGCGCACCAATGCCCTGAGCATCCACGACTTTATCTCCCGCTACATCGACTCGACCCGACTGCATATAGATATTAAAAGCAACCAAGACGACGTCCCGAGAACAACAAAAGCGCAAATCCATATATATTCAGCATCTACAATCCCCTCTCTAGATTTCGAGGGTTGCTTTTCCCTTATCGAAACAACATCATCGGAAGACTACAAAAACTCGTCCATGGGCTGGTCACCGACCAAAAAACGGAAGGAAATGCGTCTTCCAGATATGCGATACATGGTTCTGAGGGGTCCACCGCAACCTTCACCAACCCCTCAGAGGAGTCATAATAACAATAGCCAAACCAGCACCAGCACCAGCACCAGTACCTCTGGTGATATAAGTGAAGTTTCATCCACATCCGAGTCGACGGATACTACTCCTAGCCCTGCTACGACCCCTGCTACTACCCCTGCTGCTTCTACTGCCACAACGACAACGACAACGACATCCCCCCACTCCGAAGTCCTCGCCTTCCTCTCCTTCATGACAACCTACGAAGACGGCAAACAAGTCCTATACTGCTACGAAATCCACATTCATCCTTCCCTCCAGGGCCAGGGGATCGGTCGGCATCTCATGTCTTTATTTGAAGAAACAGGTCGACGAATCGGGCTGGAAAAGGGCATGTTGACGGTTTTCACGGCTAATAGTGATGCTTTAAAGTTTTATGAGAGGTTGGGGTATGGCATTGATGAGTTTTCGCCGGGGCCGAGGAAGTTGAGGAATGGGACTGTGAAGGAGCCGGATTATTTGATTTTGTCAAAGGGTTTTTGATTTTATGTTTTTGGTCGTTTGGGCATGATAGAATAGCGGTTAGAGCGGTTAGAGGCGATATTTTATTACAATTTATAGACTGTATATTTCGGTTTGGCAGAGAGCAGATAGATTTGTTTTTATTAATATGTTCAATCAGATTTGTCTGACTTCTTTTCCCTTCATCTCGGGATGGTCTTGTTCCCACTCATCCCGTAATGCTGCAAATATAAGATCGGCGACGAGAATTGTCAGACCGAGACTCCATACTAGTGTAATAGCATAGAAGAAATTGGCATTACCTGAACCAGCATAGATCCAAAGATGGTAGAATGCTGGTCCGAGCAACGTCGCATAGAGCAGCGCAGCAGCCGCAAAGAAAGTATATCGTGTCACTAAAAGTCCGCGATCAGTTTCGACCTAGTCCATGAGATGTCAGATACTTACGTGGTGATAAATGTCGGTACAAAGGAAGAAGTGCAAAGAACAACGACACATCGGCGATACTTGGGTATGGCTTGAAAATAGCGAATATGCCAATCAACGAAGTGATGACGAACAACGGTTGTCGTCGTAACCGAAGTGTCAAGCCCCCAACGTAGCCCACCAGATGTAACCAAAAGACACCGAGGAAGAATTCCCGGAACGAGTCAAAGATTTCGATAAAAAAGTACCACCATAAACCAGCATTTGGTGCTAGATCTGGGACAAGCAGATGGAATCCGTAGGTCGCGGGTATGAAATCCCATGAGAAACCTGTCACTAAGAAAGAAGCTCCAAGCAATCCAGCGATGGCTGCAATGAAAGTACCAAAGTGTCCAATAGCGAAAGTAAATTCGCCGGGTTGTTTTGAACCGCTCTTGTTCACAATTGACCGATCATAACAAAGATAGACCAACGGTAGGAAAAGTAGTGCGGGATACATAGACAGATAAGCTGCCGAAGCAAGAGCGACAATGGCATTCACGCTGTTTCCGCTGACGGCATTGGATATTGCATACAGGATAGACAAGTTGGTGAAGATGGTTGTAGACCGAGCGAGGCATGTCGAGATAACGAAAGGGTTGAAGAGGTACCTAGATTAAGCATTAGCTGTGTCGAACGTAACACAGGTCACGGAAAGTCTCACCATGCAGCGATAGCTACCCCATCCCATCTTACATGCTTGCGCAACGAACAGTGTAATCTCCCCGCAACCGATTCAGCCGATTCGGAAATGGTGATCAAAGCATTCGCGTTCAATAGGTCGATTGCGGTGTAAAAGAGGCTCGTAGCGAATGGGTAATCTCTCGGATTGGGAAGTAAGGCAAATATAGGAAGAAGGAGAGGTGCCTAGCAATTTCCTCAAAATTAGATCAATGATTCTTCTCACGTATTACCAGAAGTAATAAGTACCTGATGGAAGACGCCCCCTTCGTATGGAGACACGTTGCGGGTATATAGAAAGAGGCCTTCTTGCACTGGGGTTGTCTGTCAGCCATTGATGCATTGTGAATACTGATTGTTGCACTCACATCTTTTGAAGCTGCTGATCGGTGTCGAAACTTCGACTCTCGAAGTTAACAGGTCTGGTAACGAAGGGAATGCGACGAAAAGGAATAGCCGTACAGCGACAGCGGCTGCGAAAAGAGCTGCCTTCCTCCGGTCGACGGGCATTTTGTGAGTTTAGTAGATGATGAGTAAGCCGCACATAGCAAGACAGCTCAGTATATAAGGATTGAGACCTGAGTCAATCCCAAGAGCTCCTGAACAAGTAAAGAGAGAGAGTAGCTTGTTGTCTCCTTCCCGCGACCCATACAAACCGTGCACGTGCCATCTCCACCTTCCCGCGCGCCGATTGGCCAAAGAAAAAAAAGAAATTGATAGCCAACTTTTTTTCTTCTCGACCTCCGTTATCAGTAACTTCACCTCACCACAACATATACAGCCTTGCGCTCTCATACACCATGGGTAAAATAAAGAAGAAAGGTTGGTTATCTCTGGTTGGATTTGATAACAAATTACAAATATTAATTATGCTCTAGGAACCACTGGCCAGGCCAAAAACTATATCACGCGAACACAAGCCGTGCGCAAATTGCAGATTTCACTTCCGGATTTTCGACGACTATGTATCTTTAAAGGTACGAGTGCCAATTATCTAGTTCGGGAATATAACAATCTAATTTAAATCAAAGGAATCTATCCTCGTGAACCTCGGAACAAGAAGAAGGCGGCCAAGAACTCCACGGCGAGCACAACTTTTTACTACACCAAAGATATCCAGTACCTTCTTCATGAGCCATTACTCCGAAAGTTCCGCGATCAAAAGGCGCTTGCAAAGAAGATTGCCCGTTCCCTCGGTCGTGGTGAAGTCGGAGATGCTGCGCGATTAGAAAAGAACCTTGCGCCCAAGCTTACTCTCGACCATATCATCAAAGAGCGATACCCGACCTTCGTCGACGCATTGAGAGATCTCGATGATTGTCTATCGTTACTATTCCTCTTTGCAAGTCTTCCGTCAACCACGAACGTCCCCCCCAAGACGATTGCAAAATGCCAGAGACTCTGCCACGAATTCCAGCATTATCTCATCACCACACATTCGATGCGCAAGTCGTTCCTTTCGATCAAGGGTATCTACTACCAAGCTACCATACAGGGTCAGGATATTCTCTGGCTCGTTCCATACCGCTTCGTCCAGCAGGTAAACGGCGATGTCGACTATCGTATTATGGCCACATTTGTCGAGTTCTACACTACCCTTCTGGGCTTCGTCAACTACCGATTGTACACATCCATTGGTTTGGTTTACCCTCCGAGATTCGACTCTGCTAGCGACGAGCGAGGAGCTGAATTGGCTGCCTTTAAACTTGAAAGCAAAAATGTGGGGCATTTGAAGGCCCTTGAACAACCGACGACGAATGGCAATGCCGCCAACAACGAGGTTTCAGAGGAGATCCAAAAGAAAGTGGACGACGTTGTTAAGTCAGCTGGTCTTGACCAAACTCAAGATACTACTGTGGCCGAAGATCAGACAACCAATGAATATGCGATCGACAAGTTTGAGCCCGCCGCCCCAGAGGCAGACACTCTACCTCAACCCGACGGTAGTGAGAACGAAGCTGGAAGTCTGTTTTCTTCATTCACTTTCTTCATTTCACGGGAGGCTCCCAAGGCGCCATTGGAATTCCTCTTACGCTCATTCGGATGTAAGCGAGTCGCTTGGGACGCAGTTGCCGGAGAAGGTGCTTTCACCAACGACGAGTCCGACCCGCGTATTACCCACCAGATCGTTGATCGCCCGCCTCTTCCGGAATCAGCACTCCCAGCTGTGCCTGAGGACGCGAATGCGGATTCGGTGCGCATCCGCACCGGCGGCCGCATTCCAGGCCGCACATACGTCCAACCCCAGTGGGTTTGGGACTGTATTAACGAAGGCAAGCTTCTTCGACCAGATCTATACGCACCTGGGGCAACTCTCCCACCCCATCTGAGCCCATGGGTGAAGGCCACAAGAGGTGCCTACGATCCTCGGGCAAGTCTCGCAGACCAAGAGGAGGAGGGCGAAGCCGAACGTGCCGAGGAAGAGGAAGAGGAAGAAAGCGAAGAGGAGGAAGTTGTCAAAGACTCGAAGATGACTGATGAAGATGAAGCGAGTGAAGCAGAGGATGACCACGGCATGGACGTGGATGATTCCGAACAGGGAGAGGATGAAGAAGAGGAAGAAGAGGACGACGAATTTGGCGGATTCGATGATGCTGCAGAAGCTGCTTCTGAATCTGAAGATGAGGACGAGGCCCTCCGATCTCAGCACCAGAAGGAACTCGAAGCCGAAGCTGCTGGTCTGCCGTTCAGCGGATCGACGAAGAGCTCGTCGGCCAAGAAGTCATCCAAAACCAAGAAATACGAAGCTGAAAGACGCAAGGAGGAAGAAGAGCTCGAGAGACAGAAGATGATGATGAGCCGAAAGAAGCGTAAGTTGTTGGATAAGATGTTGTACTCCAACAAAAAGAAGGAGGAAGAGGCTCAAAAGCTGCGCGGCAAGCGGAGAAAGATCGAGAATGCCGCCAAAACGAAGGCTTGAGTTTCATATATGTAATTATCGTATTTTATGTGGCGTTCGATGGTGTTGTATGGATGTTCCAGATTCAATAAGAGCATATCTGTGAATTAAAAGTCGATGTTTGATGATAGACCTGCAATTTGACTGGAAAATGGTGTGAATTTACTCGGTACCTAGGTACGGTATTCTCCGTACATCTTGTGCTATAGTTTAACGCTTAGTTCTAGATTAAAATTAGTTCTACAGACATCAGACATCACCATTTCTCGCCATAAAAACTGACAGCGACCATCATTGACGACCTGAAGTCCCTAAAAAACTGATCCAAAGAATTGCACTGTATGACACGTTTCACTCTCCATTATCGTACCTATCCCCTGAGAGCCAGTATCAATGAACTCATTCAGTGAACTTATTTCCCGCCTCAATAACCTCAAAAGCCTTCACCGTATGATCCCAAACCTTGTTCCGCATATCAACCTTGTCGAACTTCTCGTAAAACGAAAGCTTGAGATTGTTCTCTCCCTTCCAGCCAAGAGAATACACACCACTACCGGGTTTCCCATCTGTACCAATCGCAACACTTCCTTCTCGGTAAGCTTTCGAGGGGTCAGAAGGTCTAGCCGGATAACGCGAGGAAGCGAGACTCATCATCCTGGCTCCACTTTCCTGTCGAGGGACAGTGATGAATCTTCCCAGCACGGGATGGAGAAGGCGGAACATGATTCTGAACCACAATGGATGTTCGGGACTGTAAAAAGTCGGTCCGATGACGAGGCCCGGGAAGATGTGTGTTAGCGCAAGTTTGTCGGGATATGTCTCTGCTAGTGTCTCCATGAACAGGGTGTGCATGTAGATCATGTGCGATCGTGCCTGCGAGTAAGTGTAGAGTTTCAAGTCTCGAAGTGAGAGATCATCCGGGTAGAACTTCGCTTCAAATCCGGCGGCGTAGACGGAGACTACTCGTGCAGGAAGTGTCGATTTGATGAGCAAGGGCAGTAATTGGACGATGACCCTCATTCGAGAGTAGTACATCAGAGACATGGTCACGTCAAGTCCTTCTTCCGTCTCTGGAGGCTGTCAGAATCATGATATAGCGCTGGCCATTGAATACCGACCTGTTCTCGAAAGCCATATCGAACCACCTTGAGACATCATCAAGTAGTCAATTCTCGCATCCGAACCCTTCTTTTGTTCCTGCTGGATGATTTCGGCGCAGACCCGATCCACATTCTTGATCAAAGAGAGATCATCAATCTTGATAAAATGATATTGACCTTGTGGATATAATCCCCGGCATTCAGCAATGATTTCTTCAGCGGCGGTAGCATTTCTACCGACAATGTATGCACGAAGTCCTTTGCCGTTGTGTTCGGCTTCGGCAGCAGCTAGGGCACGCAGGGATTGATGTCCAATACCTGATGTACCTCCGAAGAAGACGGCGACTAAGGGCTGGCTTTGGACGAGAGTTGAATTTGCTTTGTGAACTTCTGTTAATTCGACCATGGTGATAGCCAGTCAATTGGGAGCATAAATTGATGTCGACGATCTTGAAACCTTGGAAACATATTGGCAGCGACGGGTGATCCCACGGGAGGTCTATCACTCATATTTATAGTCGTTCCAGATATGCCAGAGCTTCATCCTCGCGATCATTTTGTAGGAATATATAGCTCTAACTCGTAAGTGAAGCTTGAAGGAACAGACAAGGGATTGATATCGAAGAGCGTATAGCGTAAAGAATGCCAAATGGGGACTAGTAGGATAATGACAGAAGCTTATTGGTTGATATAAGCCGCCCTATCCAGAAGTTGAGACCCACTTGAAGCGTAGATTGACCATTGACCAATGAAATGTCCAGAAGCGTATAAATTGCCGTTTCGAGACAAGCGGCTCTTTTAGGGCCATGTCCCCCTTCCAGCTTCTTCAGTTCCAATTGACCTTTCCTTCTCCAACATCTGGATCAGTATGAAGGGTCTGCTCAAAATTACCCTCGATCCTCGCCCTGAGTCTAGTGGTATCTATGTTTCGAGCAGAGGAGAGAGAGTCTTCATCACGGCACCTACGAAAGCTTCCTCATGAGACAGACAGACCATGATTCCAGCTTCATCAAACATTTCAAACCCAGTGGAAATAATGCTGCCTAATATAATCATAGCTCCATGGATTTCTAGCGCCAGTGTATATCTCTTTCACGATACTTTCAATTGTTGTTCGACTTATTTCATTACATGGGATCGCATTCCGCAATCAGTATAGTGATCTGTCCACTTGTATTCTCGATTTAAGAATCAATATGTCTCACAGACGGTTTCATACGAAGAGTCGTCATGGCTGTGCACAGTGCAAGCAAAGCCGCAAGAAGGTGGGAAATTGGGAAAGGCCCCTTGGTGTTCTTGATTGACAGATCTAGTGCGACGAGATTCGCCCTAAATGCGGACGATGCGAAAAGACCCAACAGCATTGCTCGCTGTCCGAAGTGTCTTCAAGCTTGATGTTCATTTCTACAGATCCTACAGCGGAGCGCTACAAGAAGAGCGCAAGTGCTGCCGAGCCACGACCTGATAGTGATCTGACACAATCATCGTTAATTATCTCCCGTGGACCAAGCACTGATACCTCGCCGGCCGACACATCAACTTCTCCATCGTTTACATTCGCTTCAGACAGCAATACCGCCGACTCACATTTTAGCGATACAGAAAGGGAGCGACTTCGATTAATGCACCACTACACTTTACACACAGCAAAGACTCTGGCAGACATCAGCATTCCCAAAGATAGAGATCAAACAGTTTGGCACAACTTTGCCGTTGAGCTGGCTCTCGAAAATGACCTGATGCTTCACGGGCTACTGAGTCTTAGCGCACTCCATTTAGCATTGAGCGGCATCTCTAAACCGCGACATACCATATTAGCAATTCACCATCACGATCTAGGACTGGCGTTGTTTCGCCCCTACCTCACCAATGTTACGGCTCTCACTCAAAACTACGAATCAATTTTCGGCTTTACGTGTGTAATCATGCTATATGCATTCGGTATACAGAGATGTTCGGAGTCAACTGCGAATACGATCGAAAAGGTCCATCAAATCCTCACGTTGATTTCAAATTCAAGACCAATCACTAAGTCTCACATGGAGGCATTGAGACATAGTCGGTGGTCCATAATGATGATGCCAGAGCCATATCCAACCCTTGACGAAAAGCTGCCTGATGAGATGGAAGCCATGTTGGCAAAGCTCTTGCAACGCGCCTCCGTCACAGCCACAACATTTAGTCAAGCCGAAACCTATTTCGCAGTCATCCAAAGCCTGAGATACATTCTCATCCTCACCTCCACTCCTCGACCGGCACATGTCACACTAGTCATTTTTCCAATGCTGAATCCAGCCAAATACTGGGATATGATCCTGAATCATGATCCGTTGGCATTAGCGGTGTTGGCGAATTATGCTGTTACGATTCACCGACTGAGGCATAGTATATGGTTGGAAGGATGGGGGAAGGAAATGGTCGACGCGGTGCATGCGATACTTACGCCGGAGTGGCATGATTGTATAGAGTGGGCCTTTAACGAGACGAGAGTGGAATGATCATAACGTCCATATAACGTGTATAATAATTCTATAACTCATCTTGTAATTGTCCATTACTGTGTGAATTGAGAAGATTCACAGATAAGGCACTATCAGTGACGTCATAGACTGCGCCTGAGCGATGAGGCATACGTACCCTGCTTCTTGTCTTTCCACTACTACTTCTAAAGCTTTAGATGATGTGGACAAGGCCATATGCGCACGATCTCATTAACATATGAGACCATGTGTACTCTTCCATTTACACAGAGTTGTCGAGAAGGTGATCCACCAGTTACACATTAATACTGTCCTTCTTGAGTATCTCCAACAATGGCTGAACAATCCCAATCAACATACCCCTTCACAGCATCTCGTCGCATCATCTCAACCCACGACCCCGCTACCGGTCGCGCGGTCTTCAGCAATCTCCCCGAAAACCCACCCGTTGGCGAAATCCCCAGCACGACAGGCAAGACCGAGCCCTCGCGCAATGTAAGGGTCTACTCTACGAATACTTTCCCCGTTGACGGACTATCGCCTGCGTCGCAGGTCACACCTGAAGAGGCGGCAAATCTGGATTTTAAGGCGTATGAAGATGAGCTTGAGCATCCTCATCCGCCGGACGGATCGCATCGGGGTCAGACGACATGTCGATTGTTGGAGATGGCGCCGGGAGATGCGGCTCCTATGCATCGGACGATTACGTTTGATTATGGCATTGTCATCGATGGCGAGGTTGAGTGGGAGCTTGATTCGGGCGAGACGAAAGTCTTGAGGAAGGGTGATGTGTGTATACAGCGAGGTACGGCGCATGCATGGAAAAATGTCACGCCAGTCCAAGACAATAACGGGTGGGCGCGGATATTCTTCGTCATGCTTGCTAGTGAGAAGATTCGAGTCACAGACGGAAGAAAGTTGGGATATGGATTCGGCCTGTCTCGGCATGGCGAGGGATTGCATAGTCCAAAGTAGTGTACGAGCAGCTGACTGGCTGTATGCCCTTCTCATAGTCTTTATGTTTGTTTGTCAGTGCCTTCCTTTCAATTTTACCTGGTGGCATATCGTTGTATTTTCGGAAGTAGCGTCTCTAATGAAGTGATGATTTCCACGTCCGAACTATCGGTGAGTGTATTGTCTCGATCGAGTAAGATCCCATGCCAGCCAGCATTCGTCGCGCCTTGGTAATCCTTCGTAAAATCATCTCCAACATGTATGCGCGTCCAGTCGACGTTGTCCAGATCATACTTGGCCCATTCGGCCGTGCTCAAAAGGCGGTTGACCTGGCGTGCGGCTACCTCGTAGATTAATCGATTCGGTTTCTCTTGTCCTGCCTCGTAGCTTGTAATGACCATGTTGAGATCGTCTGAATATAATTCTCTATCCTGCGGATCATTACTGGTAGCCTCTTCGAATCCTGGTAGCAAAGTACTGGATCGGTCTTCGTCAGCACGAGTCCGTCCTACCGATAAGCGCAATGATCTCAACACTCTAGAAACACGATCATCCGAGTTGGATATAATGCCCGTCACAACACAGTCGAACCCGGACTGCTGAGTTTTGAATTTCCTGAGCTGATCAAAAAAGGGCCGAACATCCTCATATAGCGAGTAACCCTCTTTACTGGCAAAAGTCTCAATTAACGTATCAACCATCCCAGCAGGCAACTGCAAATCCGGCTTGTCGAGCGCATTCGCAAACGTAGCCTTAATCACACCAGTCCACCATTGTTTCGGCCCTCCATATTCGCCACGCAGTACCATCTCTCGGCCATAGTTCGGATAGGCTTTACTCTCGGCTTTGTACGCGTTTTTGAAAGCTGTCTGCAACGTAGCAGGAGCTATCAGGGTATGGCTTAGGCCGTACGAATTGGCTACCGAAGCGTATGATTCTGGAATGGGACGGCGAGGATGAAAGAGGGTCGAGAACGCGTCGAAGGTGAGGAGTAGGCAGCGGTGGCGTGCGTGTGCCATGGTGTTGAGATTGAGTGTAGAGTTGTCAGGAACAGCTCAGCTATTACCAAGGGAGGCTTATATGTTGGGTGGGTCGTGCGGGGAGATTTGTAAATTGATAAGAGCCAAATCGCCCCTCTTCAAAGTTTGAATCCATCGTAGTGTCGCTATCGTGTCGAAGAAGCTGTCACTCGTTTCTGGGCAGATTATATACGATCCTCGTTGAGAAAGCCCAACACAATGTCGGACAACCAGGCTCCTGCGCCTGTATCGGTGCTCTTTGTTTGTCTAGGAAATATCTGTAAGTTTTCACGGTCCTCGCAAGATCTTCCACGAGTTACTAATTTTATTTCTACAATAGGCCGCTCTACCATGGCCGAGGGCGTCTTTCGTTCTTTATGTTCTTCCTCAGAGCAATACGGCGATCTCATCGACGAAATTGACTCCTCAGGCACGGGCGCATACCACGCAGGCGATTCCCCCGACTACCGCACAATGGCCACCCTGAAACAGCATGGCATAACGAACTATAATCATTCTGCTAGGAAAATCACAAGGGAAGACTTTAGGAAATTTGACTACATACTCGCCATGGACGAGTATAATCTCAAAGACTTGTTACGGCTACGCGATAATATCATCATGAGCGCACAGTCAGGAAGGACGAACGGCCGTACGAAAAACACGCGAGCGACCAGAGACGGTACTACAGAGGATACAGTGACACCACAAATTGCAGAAGTACGATTGTTTGGAGACTTCAATCCTGACGGCACAGTCAACAAGAAAGTCGGCGGGGGTCAAGAGATTGAAGACCCATATTATGGGGGAATCAACGGCTTTGAGATCGCGTATGATCGAGCGCTGAGATTTTCAAAGGGTTTCCTTGCATATTTGGAAAAGAAGCGAGAGCAGTGAGACGTACGATGAGAACAGGATTGTGGCCACACACGTGAGAGCAGGAGCAGTAGAGATAGATTGGATACCCATACAAAAATTTTGTACCAGTTCACCTCCAGGAACAAGAACTACATACACAGAGATGAGATTTCTTTCGAATCCAAAAATTTAAAGCTCTTCTCCACACCACCGGCATGCCGATGAAATGATGAAAAGGTGGTTCGCGTCACTTGATGGCAGTGTAGGACCAAGGACACCATGCAAGAGAGCATACGCAAGCGCAGAGACTCCCGAGCCATCTCCAAAAATGAGAATAATCAATAAGGTGTTCCAGCGGAACACTTTCAGAGATTAAACTGAAAAGAACAGATACTACACTTGATCTAAGCCAAAAGGCAAAGAGAGCTGAGGAAAGAAAGAAGAAAGAAAATGGAAATGCGTGGGAGAAATCGTTGCTTATATACCGGGACTGATGGCCCGTGCACGGTTGCCTACTCTGTAGAGTTTGCATGTTTGCATGTTTGCATTGTTTGTTCTGGCTCGGCAGATCATGTGACCGCACAACAATTTCCTTCCGCCCGTGTCAACCTCTTGAAGAACGATTCCATCCCTCCTCAAGCACATCCTCAGAACCAACCACAAAACACTCACAATGCCTACCCATTTGTCCAAGACCAGGAAGCAGTTAGTCTCAATTCCTATGCGCCTTATCCTATATACTGACAAATCAGCCGCGGCCATGTCTCTGCCGGCCACGGTCGTGTAGGAAAGCACCGCAAGCACCCCGGTGGTCGTGGTATGGCTGGTGGTCAGCACCACCACCGTACCAACCTCGACAAGTACCATCCCGGTTACTTTGGTAAAGTCGGTATGCGCCACTTCCACCTCCAGCGCAACCACGAATGGAAGCCCGTCGTCAACTTGGACAAGGTTAGTCATGCTGCCGGTTTGAATGCTGTTGCAAATACTAAGACGTCGCAGCTTTGGAGCTTGCTTCCCCAAGAAACCCAAGACAAGTACCTCGCTGAGGGCGCTCCTCAAGACACCGCCCCCGTCATCGACCTTCTCGCTCTCGGATACGCCAAAGTCCTCGGCAAAGGCCGCCTCCCCAATGTTCCCGTTGTCGTCAAGGCTCGCTATGTCAGCAAAGAGGCCGAACGCAAGATCACCGAAGCCGGTGGTCGCATCATTCTCGTTGCTTGATCGAACCAATTTGTTGGATGGAAAGGATAAGGAGGATTACAAAGATACCCAGACATGGCTCGATTGCTTGGTCGCAGGAACGACCAGCATCGACGCAACCCAAAAGGCGTTTCAGCGTGGTGGCTGGGTGATGATTCGGTCGAATTAGCTTTTGCTTAGAAAATTGAATCATTGCCGAACAGACCAATGTGCATTCTCGTACATTTTTCTCCGTGTGGGATCCATTTGCCCGACCCATGCCTGCACTAGTCAGAACGACTGTGTTGCATGAGGTTATCAAACGCCGCTCAGGCATCGTCTGCGGATCCGCTAAAACAGCGTCGAAGGGCATGTAGAGGATTTGTATTTGAGGTAGTACATATATCGCCACGATGGACAGGTAAGGTAGTAAACTCGTAACTCCCGTACATGTCAAGGACTTTCCCCTACTACTCCCATTCATCCAAGCAGTTGCCTAGACATCAAGACTTAAGAAGCCTTCGATTTCTGTAAACGACCATTTGCATGGGTCCCACGTTCTAAATTCGAATGGGTCAACATCATCTTGCCTTGCCTCATCCAACAGCCTCCAGATCCTGCGGCGATTCAACAACGCCCTAGGTAAACTCTCCAATATTCCGCCAAACTTGAAAGAATCATGTCGAGCCAATTGTCGGACTAAGAGCTCCCAATCCCACATGTCCTCGTCTATTTCGATGCGAGATTGGGCATCCTGCTCATCAATACCCAAGCGTTTAATTGATGTGGCGAGACTATCCTCATCCGTCTCCATCGATTCATCTAAGTCCCATAGCCAGGGAAGAATCTGCCCATGAAACAAAAGATCTCTCCAAGCCGAGTGAGCAAGACAGCGAGTGCATTCAGCTGGCGGGTCTGTGAATGGATGTAAGTAGTGAAATATCTGCTGCTGGATTTCCTCAGGAAGTCGATTGAAATGGAATTGGAAAGTCGGAGCAGAGATGCTAGCAGATGATGCTGGAAGCGGTTCAAGATAGTATAGGATCTGTGATGCTAGGTCCTCAATGGGGAAAGGAGCAGCCTCGTATTCCTGTTGTCCATTGATCGACTCTGGTCTGTATAATCTTTCTATCACCCACAGGAACAGTTTCGTGTGAAAGATAAAAGTTCACATACAATCGTATAACGAGATCCCCATGGCCAATAAACATTCCCAAAAAAGCCAATATGTTTATCCTCGTGGAATTGACCATTATAATAATACCGATGTGGCTCTAATACCTTCCATAAGGGACTATAATGCGTGGAGATCAAACTGGCACCAAAGTTTGAATGGATTCGAGATTGATACACCTCATACATCTCACCCACTCTCGTCGGAACGCGAGGACTTTTGTCGCCAGTTTTCGGAGTATACTGTCATCTGGAAGAGTCGCATGACATTCTTCCTATATTCCACAAGCCTCTGCATGAGATTGAAACATTTCCTATGTACTCCGACCCAAGGGAACAGTAGCAGGGGATGATGAAGTATTCTTGATCCCTCCGGTTCGTCCCAGTTGAAGAATTCAAAGTTCTCTGTTTCAGGTAAGAACTTGGGAAAACAACAAGAAATGACAAGAGCGAAGCACGAACCTGGAACAGAAAGAATCTCCAATGGCTTCCCGTCACCGTGAAATCGTTTTCTCGCGTAATCTTGATCCGGATGCCAGCGCGATGTCTCCGGATCTGTACCCCGTTGGAGTGATGAAGGGCGAATGCCAATTGCATTTAAGCACCATTTGTATTTCTCCTTCTCAATTTCGAGGACTGGAGCCTGGATGACCGGTTAGGCCAAGCACTAGGGGAGATCTCTCTTTTACTTACGATCGCTCCCAGGGGGACACCGCACACGACACAAAAGGTGTCATTTTCGTCGATCCAACCGTCGCCACATGTATCTGGGAATATGCCGTGTAGTGGATCAGCTATCTCATGCATGCTGTCCGTTTCCTCCATGGCTGTTTATGTTGCGTTGCACCACCAGAGTTGTTATTCAGCTTCCCTAACTATTCTCGAGTCTCGTCAATCAAACGAACGCAACCTTGAGGGCAATAGTAATTTCGAGATGAAAGGAACGATGATGAGATTGAATCTAGTTTATAATCACCATGAGCTTGTTTACGCTCGTACAGATATGCTACTTTGAGATGTCGGGGACCAGATCCGAAAAAGCTCTAAGTACGAGTCATTAGCGCTGGACTAGTCCAGTACGACTGAATCGACTGAGTTAGCACTCATGCTACCCATAGTCTCGAAGTAACGATAACATACTGACTCGAGGATTCTTTTTAGAATAGATAGGAATCGTCCCAGTAAATGAACAAAGGCTGTCCGAATTCTTACCAGACTTATTCAGTACAATCATCAATATTATACCGTTAACTCGGCGGCCGAACGAAAGATCCAATATTAATACGTCGTAAACATGAAAAACATAAGTCTCGAGAATTCCGTCCTCGCAACGGGAGCATCATTATTTGTTGTACGTAGCTAGCGTATGTGTTTTGAAGGCAAAGTGATGGACTCTTTTCCATTTTAGAGAATATTCAAGATGAGAAACATGATGCATATCGCCAGTGGAGTCGACAGTTTCTGATGTAATTTGCATGGATACAATCCTACATACTTAAATGAAGAGGCAATTCATGCCAGAGATGGCCTCATTTGAAGCTACGGAGCAAATGCCGATGACTTGCCTAAACAGGTATTTTAGCACCTTGGCCTTCATGCTCTTTTCTATGTAGACCATCGAATAGTACTTATAGAAATAGATTGATTGACACAATTAGCTATAATATCGGTTGTTTTACCTTGAAAGTTTACATTGATGTGCAATTGACTGGATTTACATGTACCTAGGTATGGTTGGAGACCTTGCCCAGGGTGCTGGATCCGTCGCGCAATATGTCATCAATGTGTTTCTGTGGTCTTTTATTTAGACAATTTCAAACTTTAGAAGTTGCCACTAATAGTATAGCTAATAATTGATATAAACAGAAAATGATGATTTTATAGAAAAGACTTTTCCGAACGATTATTGAGGGTAAAATTTGCGTACATGAATTCATTCGGATTGTTTTAGGGCTTGGAAATCCCTTGCCCTAACATTAACCCCGGGCTCTTATCAACGGCTTTGCATAGGTACACGTCAAATATAAATTATGCAATCACGCCTAATTATGATATATAACTCTAATTCGACTAAGATATAAACGTTAATTGGCTATCAAGTCGGTATTTGTCGCTGCCATTCATCCGTGCACAGGATAACAACCATCGTGGAGTAAACTATATGGTCAATTTTCTTGGACTGACAACCGTGCATGTCATAAAACAGTCTAAATATTTCCTGATATGAAGAACCAAGGTCAACTCTAGGTTGTTGTGGATGCTTTATCGGATTGGCAAATGGCTCGGCTAGATGTTGTCATTTTTAGTTAAGGCACATCATTCTGTCCGGTGCTGAGCTGGTGCACCCCTGCAAACAATATTAAATAGAATCGAATCCTGCCTTTAACGATCCGAAATAATGACAATGCAAACATACTTATTTGCTCCGAATTCAGAAAATAAGTCGCAATGGCATCGTTGCCTCAAGTAATCAACCACGAGGCCGTGGCCCATACAAAGCAGAGAATCAATGTTGAAATTTCTAGAACCGAAGGGGATGTCGTACTCCGTGATGACCCAGAGGCGAAAGCGGCGTTCTTGTCTACATTCAGTGCGGAAGAAGAGAAAGCAATCATGCACAAGGTTAACAAGCGGTTTTTTGTTTTGATTGGGTTAATGTATATGATCAAGCAGGTCTGCTACTCCATTATTGCTTGAAGGAACGAAGGCTGACCTTGTAAGATTGATGTTATCAACGCCGCTAGCGTCAAGGTGCTTCAGGTTGGGCAGCCGAGTAACATTCTCAATGAACTTCATATGACTGCGAATCAGTACAATTGGGTGCAATCTATATACTATGTAAGTTCTGGATCTCTCCTGCCTTCAACTGGCGTCGTAGCACAGGATTGCTGATTATAGTAGATCAGTTATATCATCTTCGAAACACCCAGCAATTTAATCCTTAAGCGAATGGGACCTCATCTCTGGCAGTCCCGCATCTTCTTCACTTGGGGCATTATAGTCGCTTGTCACGCCGCCATTCAAAACAGAGCTGCTTACTACACAGTACGATTCCTACTCGGCATGATGGAAGCAGGTATGTTCCCCGGAGTAGTTGCTCAGCTAGCTAGCTGGTACCGCACCGAGGAGATGGGGAGACCGATTACGTGGTTTTTCGCAATTCAGACAGCAGCGACGATTGTTGGGTCTCTTTTGTGTTATGGAATTAGTTATATGGATGGCATTCGGGGATTGAGTGCATGGCGATGGTAGTCTTCCATGATTCATTCCTGGTTGAAACGTGTCTGACGTCTTTCGATGAAAGCAGGGTCTACCTCCTCGAAGGCCTCGCCACCATTTTATTTTCTGCGGTTGTATACTTCGTCCTACCAGACTATCCAAAATCACCCAGCAGCGATAAATGGCTCACAAAGCGTGAACAAGAATTCATCGAAACACGACTACCCGAAAATGCACCTCTGACAAGCGATCCAATCTTCAGCAAGAAGGAAGTAATTGCATCCCTGAAGACACCCACTATCTGGTCATTTATGCTGTCGCAGATGTTGGTGAATATGGGCGGGTATGCGTTGACGTGGTATCTGCCAACCATCACGACAAATCTGGGATTTGCCTCGTTGCCTAGAAATCAGCTTCTGAATATTCCGCCTGCAGCAGCGGCTGTGATTGCGTTGATTGCTGCGGACTACGTGATTAGTTTGGCGCTGATTCCTCGGCCTGCAGTTATCATGTATGTCGTCCTTTCCCCAACATCGGGTACACCTTTCTGATAGTTTGAACAGGATCATCATGACAGGAATGGTCGTCTGCTTCGTCCTCTTCTTCACCATCTCAAGCCGCGTCGGAATCTATATTGCCTGCATCCTCGGCACAATGTTCTACCAGTCCTACTTCATCCCCTTCTGGGCCTGGCGATCATCAACCCTCAAAGGTTCAACGGGTGCCGCTTTCACACTCGGTTTTCAGAATTGCGTCGGACAAGTAGGTGGTGTCGTTGGACCGCAGCTCTTTCAGTCCAAGTGGGCGTATAACGGGTACAAGAATAGCTTCGCAATCGCAGCGGCGGCTATTATTGCAGCGTTTTTTGCGAATATTTTGACGTGGTGGCTTACTAGGAATGTTGAGATGGATGTTGTTCGGATTGCGAGATTGAAACGACAGGCCCGGAAAGAAGGAAAGGTCTTTGCGGATGATGATGTGCAGGTGTTTGAGCAGAGGAAGTACAAGTCTGTTCTTAGGCTGAGGGAATCCAATGGAGATACGAGCAGCGAGGAGAAGGTTTGATGAGGATATGGATTTCTAGGAGCAGGTTGCAGGTTGTTGTTGGCCAGTTCGCCGATTCGGCGTGTTGGGTCCCTCCCACTGAAAACCTTGGACGCAACATTTTGACGTGGACAGGTTCCTTTTCCCTCTTCTGGTTTCGACTGGAAATGATTGCTGATGAGCTTTTTATCCCGGGGAGCAAAGCAACCTAGTTACCAGATGAGCAGCCTTATAAATACCAATTGGTCCATGACATGATCCGTCATCTTTTCGTCGAAAGGTTGTTGTATCCATTCCTTATTGGATTCTCTGTAGGACATGAGGTTGAATGTGTAGATGCTTGATAAGCATTTCCGCATCTCCGCAGCTATTCATGATCCGTTGACAGGATCGTATGGCTTACAAGCACGACCTCAAGTCAAAGGATTTCATGCTGTGCTACGGTACTAGGCCTGTAGTATGTAGGACGATTCTGCAAGTCAAGGGACAGTCGTAGCCAAGAAACGAGGATGTTCCTGATCCAGAGAGTCCCAGGGTTCTGTTCTGACAGTGGAGAGGGCATCAGCCACAACACAGCCATGGATCGGAGGATTATGTAAGGCAGCCAGTCTATTCTTAGCAGCAGCACAGCCTCTCTGCCAAGTCTTTTGGCGAGGATGGACGATACTCGATAGTTATGCCAAGTTGAAACAATGGACTGAGGACTCTGGTTTGGCTGCTTCGTGTGAGGAATCAGAGGATATAACTGGGGTACGTGCTCTTGACGAGGCGCAGGGACTCCATTGACGTAGCCTGTGACAGATTTAGTCAACAGCATTGTTTGATGTGTACTGTGTAGAGTACATGACTGAGTTTTCAGTCGGAGAGATCAATATCTGCCGTAGCAACATCGAGGATACACAGTTGACATACTACTCTTCAGTAACTACATACTTAGCAGAAACTATCGAGAGGTCTTTGGCAAGGCTGATACAATATCTGCGGAGAGTGGGCCAGCCACAGCTTGGACGCAGCACACCAGCCAATCACGTGTCTGCGAATGGATGCCTGAGGTCCTTCCCCTAGTAACCAGGTCAAACATCCTCCTCCGTCATATACTTCTCCATTTCTTTTCTTCTGTCTCATCCTCTTCCCCCTCTGCATCACCATCCATTCCACCATGTCTTCCTACAATCGCTTAGGTGAGTGTTTCTCTTTTCTTTAATATTAATACTTTGGACCACGGTATAGCGACCATGGTCGATCTTAGCGTTTCAGAGCTTCGCAATCTACTACGTAGTATTTGTTTACAGCGGGGCCACCGTTGCTGGCTAAAACCGCATCGCTCCAACTCCCAGATTCTTTGGCTTTCTGCTTTCCACCATTACCAGAAAAGGGGTACCACATACGCACTCTTTGTTGGCATTCTATTTGTGCCTGTTTTTGTCACTTGCGTTCCGCTTTCCCCCTGATTAAAATCTCGTTTGCCCCATCGCAATACTGATGCAGCGCTTAACAGATCCCTATGCGGACAATGGAGGTCACTCGCCCGTCATGCATCCTCACTATACAGACAATCGTACTCCCTCGCCGGGGCGGCCATTACAGCCATATCAACATGAGACAGAATTCCAACCATTGCAGATGCCCTCGACAGATCACCTACTAGATCAGCCAACGGTGCGCTTGACTCATGTGTTGCGCTAATCGAGTGTCGCTAACAGCATTATTCTAGTACTCGGTCGAAGGAATCAACAACTCGTACGGTCACAACGAACGTTTCGAGGAACATCATGCGCAAAACTACCCCCACGAATATACATTGCGCCCTGAAGATCATCACGACGCGTACTATAATCAACCTTATGAGCCCACAGGCATTCCGCATGATGACTACGATCTATCAAATTACCCTCATCAAGAACCATCCCCTTACCAAGAAGACCGAGTTCCCATCCTTCAAGCAGATAACCCGTACGGACCAAACCCCTACGAACCACCAGAGTATACACATGGCGATGACTATATCGCCAACGCAAGCGGCCAGCCTGAGCACGACCCGACTCCGCCTGCAGTGACCCCCAGCCCGGCACCAATTCGACGTTGGAAAACGGTCAAAGAAGTCCAGTTATTTCGCGGAAATTTGGTTCTAGATTGTCCCGTTCCACCCAAGTTGCTGAATCAAGTGCCTCACGCCCAACCACCCGAACGTGACGAATTCACCCATATGCGATACTCGGCCGCTACTTGCGATCCAGCAGAGTTCTACAACGATCGGTTTACGTTGCGACAGAGCTTGTTTGCGAAACCCAGACATACTGAACTGTTCATCGTCATCACCATGTATAACGAAGACGAGTTTCTTTTCGCCCGTACCTTGATCGGTGTTTTCAAAAACATCGAGTACATGTGCTCGAGGACCAATAGCAAGACCTGGGGCAAGGATGCATGGAAGAAAATCGTCGTGTGTGTCATCAGTGACGGCCGTGCCAAAATTAACCCTCGTACACGTGCGGTGTTAGCGGCTCTGGGAGTCTACCAGGATGGGATTGCTAAACAACAAGTCAACGGCAAGGACGTCACTGCACATATTTACGAATATACCACTCAGTTGGCACTGGGTTTGAAGGGTACACAAGTCTCTGTCAAAGGACGTTCAGCCACTCCTGTGCAGATGATCTTTTGTCTGAAGGAAAAGAATCAAAAGAAGATCAACTCTCATCGTTGGTTTTTCCAGGCTTTCGGCCGTGTACTCGATCCCAATATCTGTGTGTTGCTTGATGCCGGTACGAAACCCGGCAAGGACTCCATTTACCATCTTTGGCGAGCGTTCGACTTGGAGCCAATGTGTGGTGGAGCTTGTGGTGAAATTAAAGTCATGTTGGACAAGGGAAAGAATCTCATCAATCCATTGGTTGCAGCGCAAAACTTTGAATACAAAATGAGCAATATTCTTGATAAGCCCCTGGAGTCGGCATTTGGTTTCATTTCCGTGTTGCCTGGTGCCTTTTCAGCTTATCGATACGTGGCTTTGCAAAACGACAAGACCGGCCAAGGACCCCTCGAGAAGTACTTTGCTGGTGAGAAGATGCATGGTGCAAATGCCGGTATCTTCACTGCAAACATGTATCTGGCAGAAGATCGTATTCTGTGTTTCGAGATCGTCACGAAGCGCAATTGTCGCTGGGTTCTCTCTTATGTGAAATCGTCCACCGGAGAGACGGACGTGCCAGACCGCATGGCCGAGTTTATTCTTCAGCGTCGTCGTTGGTTGAACGGAAGTTTCTTTGCTGCCGTTTACGCTATTGCTCACTTTTATCAAATCGGACGAAGCAGTCACAGTTTCATGAGACAGTTCATGCTTGGTTTTGAATTTATCTTCCAGACTATTAACATGCTCTTCGCCTGGTTCGCCATCGGTAATTTCTTCCTCGTCTTCCACATCCTCACGCAATATCTAGGCTCTACAGACCTCTTGGGAACCCCCGGAGCGATTCTTGGTGTTGTCTTTGAATGGATCTATCTCTCTACTTTGGTCGCCTGTTTTATTCTCTCGCTCGGTAATCGCCCTCAAGGATCAAACAAGTTCTATATGACAATGGTGTACTTCTGGGTTGTCGTTATGATATACTTGACCTTTGCAGCCATCTTCGTCACGGTGAAATCTATCCAACAACAAACCAAGGAGAACGGATTCACTTTCAGTGATCTTTTTACCAATCAGCATTTCTTCACCATTATTATATCACTCGCATCCACCTATGTGATGTGGTTCGTGGCGTCGTTGGTTTTCTTCGACCCATGGCATATGTTTACTTGTGTATGTTCTTTCCTTTAGATCCTTCAAGAATATTTACTAACTACAACAGTTTATTCAATATCTTTTGCTTACACCTACTTATACCAACGTGCTCAACGTGTACGCCTTTTGCAACACTCACGATGTCACATGGGGCACAAAAGGAGATGACAAGGCAGAAAAACTGCCGTCCGCTACCGTCAAACCAGGCGGAAAAGTCGACGTTAGTATTCCGCAGGATGGAGGCGATTTGAATGCACAGTACGATATCGAGCTGTCGGCATTCGCAACCAAACCGCCCAAAGAAGTGCGCGTAATTTCCGATGCAGAGAAACAAGAAGACTATTACAAGGGATTCCGTAGTGGTGTCGTTCTTGTGTGGATTTTCTGCAACTTTGCACTCGGCGCTGTCGTCTTGAGTACCGCTGGATTGGAGAATCTCAATTCCAGCAGTTCGACGTCTACCACTGATGCCAAACGAGCTGACATTTACATGTCTGTCATTTTGTGGAGTGTTGCTGCTCTTTCTTTGATCAAGTTTATTGGAGCAATGTGGTTTTTGGTTGTACGAATGGTAAGTATCTGTTTTAATTTCAATCTGCAACATCTTGACTAACTCAATCATAGTTCCGTGGCGTTTAAACTCGATCACTTCCTACGCCAACAAAATGTATATGTGACGATATCAGAGGGCCGGGACATCATAGGCCGGTCAGGTTTCTTTTTACCTCGGGGCTTCCCGAAGTTGTGTTTTTATACCAGTTTTTCATTTCCACCATGCATGACGATTCCGAGCATTGATTGTTGTTACGACTGTGCAATATTTTGATATGTCGGATCTTTTCCTCTTCGACCATGACGTTGATACCATTATGCCCGGTTGATGATTTGTTCTCGTGATAATACCCATCCTTGCACATGGTTCGGAATGGGTGTTTTTCTTTTCTGGCGCTTGAACTGTGTGTGTTTATTTTACCACTGGATGAATGTACTGCTTGATGATATAGACTGGGCGTCGTACCACATTTCAATTCTAAGATGGTTTCATCACTATACGTACATACATTATAATATATATCCCAATGATCATCAAACAGTAGTCTTTGAGTGTACGCACAGCGCTATACCGCCCAGTACCAAAAACATACCCAACCACGTCTCCCTCGCGATTACTTTTCTTTCCACATACCATTCTCCTAGCACTGTGAACAAAAAGGCCATTGAGTTCGAGATAGGCACTGTCAATGAGAGCTCTATCCATCAGAAGTGATAAATCAGCTTCAATTCCGTGTATGACAATGTTCCACCTCCCAGGAAGGGATAGAAGACATACCATGCTTGCCCACAAGCAAGAAAAACCACACGGAACCCGTCAAATTCACCACCAACGGAATCGCATAAGCCGGCGTCCGCAGCAGATTAACAACCGTCCAGAACACAGCGCTTATCTTCTTCTTAATATCGAATCCGCCCCTTTGCGGCTGCACGGGGATTGAATTATCGTCGTCATCGTCATTGGCAACAGTATTGGCGGCAGAAGATATTCGATTGGTTTCTTCTTGTCGTTTGTTAAAGTCGACCGCGGCGCGTCGGATAAAAGGTGTCGTGAAGCCCCATGCGATTCCGACGAGGATGAAGGAGAGGATGTAGTTGAAGGCGGAGGGGGCTGGTTCGGCGGGAAGGGGGTCTGGGTCCATTGTGCGATATATAAGCTTATTTGCCTTTGATCAATTGCGTAAGACGTGTATAAGGCAGGTAGAGTGTAGGTGGTGAGGTTGAGGTTGAGGTTGAGTTGACCTTCTGGAAACGGGGTGATGAGCAGCTAACCCTCAAGGAGACTAGCGTAGTTTTCTAGCTCTATCAACTGGAAACTTGAAACTTTCCAGATGTCGATTCATTTTGACCTTCCTTACATCAAGGCTGATACCATGGATAGATATAACTTTCCTCCCATTTTTGTTGAAATCGGGCCATGACAGATGCCTGGCACCCCGCAGATTGAGGCAGCGACAGTATCAGCTTGCCTTTCTCTTTGTCTTTGCCGCGCTGATATACGTACGGAGTTATCGGGTTTTGGAGGTTTGGACGAAATCCATGGATACGGAGATAATAGTCTCCTAGGATCTTAACATGTTATATTTATTGGGGTAATTTTGACCTTCTGTTGATTCAATCTTGGAAAATCAAAGCAATACGAAGATTGCAATCTCCACAGTTTCCAAGCACTTACAAATATTGAATTAGTCAAGAGGCTTACATCACCCCTTTTCAGCGACCCTAAATTATACAAACCATGGCAACGGACAAGACTGTCGTACTCGTCACTGGCAAGTTGACTCGATCCTCCAAACATTCTCGAAACGTCGGTCCAGATGTCGGCTAAAGCTCATCAATTTCTAGGTGCGAGCAGTGGCATCGGCTACGAGACGGTGGCCGCTCTGTCCGCCACCTCGCCTGATTTCCATGTCTTGCTGGGCAGCCGGTCGGTTGACAAAGGCGAGAAAGCTCTAGCTGACCTGCAGTCAACATGTGGGCAATCATTAAAGAGCCCAATCTCCGTCATCCAGCTCGACGTCTGCGACCAAGTGTCAATCCAATCGGTCAAGACTGAGATTGAAACCAAGTTCGGCAAGCTGGACGTTCTCATCAACAACGCCGGCATCATCGTCTACCAACAGGTGGACCAACTGACAGCACTGCGTCAGACCTTCGACACCAACGTTTTCGCGCAACAAATCGTCACCGAAACATTGGAGCCATTGCTTCGCAAGTCATCCAAACCTTACATCATCTACGTCTCGTCTGAGATGGGCTCGATCACGACACGCCTAGACCCTACCTTCAAGTTTGACAAACTCCGTGGTGAACCATACCGTATGAGCAAAGCAGCCCTCAACATGCTTGCTGCTTGTCACCGCCGTAACTACGAGGATTGGTGTAAGGTCGCAGCTTTCAACCCTGGCTGGTGCGTTTCCAACTTGAGTGGACCGCAGGGTCTTGAAATGCGGAAAAAGGGCGGTGCAAGAGATCCTAAGGAGCCAGCCTTTGAGCTCGTGAATATTGTTCTGGGGAAGAGGGACGAAGACATTGCTAAGAATGGCATGCTTGACGTTGATGGTGGCATTCTGCCGTGGTAATTAGGATTAGAGAAGGAATCTGTAGGTTATGGGAGTGAACGCCCTTCTCGCTTCACGGTTTCAGGCTCAGCAACAAAGCATCAATGGTCATGTCTGTAAATTTTGATGATGTCCACCTATCATATTTTCTCTCTTTCTACCTATCTTCAATAAAATAATATATTTATTGGTCTTTGATATTCAAGCCCTAACCCTGAGCTCTGGGCCTGAGGCATCAACCAAGACGACCAACTAAGCTAATCCATAAATAGACTAGCTCTGTTCCTAGCTTCATCAACTTTCCAGATGTCAACATCGATACTTCTCTATTTTAGTTTGACATATCAAAACCATTTCAAAACGCCATCTTCGTAGTTGAGCCTGTGCTAAGCTCTTTGTGGAGGGCCATATATGTACTACGAAGCTTGAAAAGGAACGGATAACAAAATGCCATCCTACCCCCTCGACGCTCTACATTTCCCGCCATCATCACGGCCGTTCCTCGACTCGTATCTGCCTCCAATATCAGACAACAAGGACACAACACAGGAAAATGAACTATCCCGACCATTTACGACCCTCACATTTGCCACATCCCTTGACTCTTCTCTCTCCCTGGCACCAGGTGTGCGCACTACCCTATCTGGACCCCAATCAAAAGCAATGACACACTACCTCCGCTTCCGTCACGAAGCAATCCTCATCGGTGTCGGGACTGCGATCGCAGATAATCCCGGTCTAAACTGCCGTATTGAAGGCGCAAGCGGCTACGAAGAGCTTCCAAGCCCGAATCCCAGCATCCAGGCTCTGGCAGATGATGCGTCATCAAACCCCGAATTGAAAGATCTCATGAAAGTCGTTGCTAGCTCGAACGCGACGCAAGAGCAATTGCAAACATTTCAGAATCATATTGATCGGGTTCAAGTAGACACGATACGAAAACGGCAAGACTCACTGCATCAGCCGAGGCCTATAATCATTGACCCAAATGCGAGATGGGTGCCTAGTGAATCTAGCAAAATCATTGAATTAGTTAAACAATATAAGGGGAAGGCACCATTCATCATAACAACAAAATCAGCATCTCCACCTCAAGAAGCTCGGCAGATTTTGGAGAAATATGGCGGAAAATACATTTCCTTGGACACTATTACCAGCGACAAAACTGACGATGGTGGAGCTGCACATCAACACTTTGACTGGAATCTCATTCTCAAGACCCTAGCAACAAAAGAAAACATCAAAAGCATAATGATCGAAGGCGGCGGCTCAATCATCAATTCCTTACTTTCAGAACAGCGGTATAGCGCTCTGATTGACTCTGTCATCGTGACTATTGCGCCTACCTGGCTGGGCCGAGGTGGCGTGGTAGTATCACCCGAAAGACGTGTTGACGAGTATGGATGTGCGATACCAGCCTCGAGGCTTACGGATGTTAAATGGTATCCGTTTGGGGAAGATGTGGTCTTGTGTGGGAGGATTAAAGATGTTGATTGATGGATTTCATTTCGTGACTATATAGTTTCGTGCTCTCTGACGCCCTTCAAACTCCATGTACAGCGATAAGAATAAGCAATAAACAAGATACCCAGAAACAACAATGTATGTTTGTAAAAACCCCAAATTCGTAGCCTCATTTAAACGCCACAACAGACCAAACTCCAATCAGATAATCACTAAACCTCAAACCCAGAACCCTTCTTCGTCCATGCCAACAAACCATTTTCTAATGACTTCTTCTGCAACTGCGCAATCTTGGCAGCTGTAATCTTACTACCGCCACGCTCCTTCAACCTCAACTCGCGCTCTCTCTCGCGTTCTCGGGCCGCAGTGTAATAATTAACGGAGCCCTTGTTTGAGTTGGACAACCCTGCTTTGGGACCAGACGAAGGTTTCTTAGAACCACTCGAGAAGGATGAAGAGCTATCAGATGTAGACCAAGAAGATGTCGCACGACGAAGAAGTGGTGGTGGACGGAATCCAACATTGGCCGTATCCCAGGATGATGTGCTAGTCACAAAGGCTGGTTTGGCGCCAGCGCGTGCTGAGTTGGATGATGAAGCACGTCTGAGAGCTAGACGGTCAACAACCGGACCGCGAGTGCGTCGTGGATTTGGCGGAATAGCGAATCCATCCGCGGAGGACTTTCGACTGGGCTCTGCGTTGTTCTCACTGTCATCCTCGGAGTTGCCCTTGTCGGTACTATAAACGATCTCTTCCTCGATCGATGCGTCCTCATGGAACGAATCGTACTCGGGTGTTGCTGTCAAGAAAGACAAGGTCTCTCGAATCTCAGCGAGAGAAGACGGTTTACGTGAGACATTAGCTGCAGTGCGTCGAAGGTGTGCTGGAGGTCTGTTGGAAACGTCTTCGGCAGCAGGTTCAAGAGGTCGTTTTCGCTTGTGAGACTCCTTCCCTGATTCACCACCCGCGTTTGCGTCTGCAGACTGTTCATCCTTCTCATTGACCTGCAAAGATGCTTCCTCGGATTGGGCACCATTATCGAATTCGAATTCTATTTCATCGTCATCATCTCGATCCTCAAGTGCCTTGAAGAACGCCTGTTTCTTTGGATTACTGGCGATCTCATTGACTTTCTCATCGGCAAGTAATGCTTTGCGCATCTTGGCAAATTCGCGCTGCTTCGCTCTTCGTCGCGCCAGCCGCTCATCATCCGAGTCGTCCAAGTCAAAATCATCGTCGGCTCCCCGCCTACGTCGTAGAGCTCCAGTTGTGATGTCTTTCAGCAGTTTGTTGACTTGTTTCTCGTCCATAGCACGTTGATGGTTCCTGCAGTGGTATGCATTAGTAATTGTCCATCATCTGGCTGAAGAGATTACTCACGCATTCAGAGCTGCTAGCTCTTTCTCATCAACGACCTCACCACTGTTATCGTTGATCATCTCCCGGTCGAGTTCGTCCTCCTCCCCGTTATCATCATCACTAGCACCACCAAGGCCTGCATACTCATCCTCAGACTCCTCGGCAGCCTCGTCAACGTGTTCCTTGGCCTTGCTGTTCGATTTGTCAAACACGGCTGCTGCCTTGGTCTTTTGTTTGGACGCCTTCTTCATCACATCAAATGCGCTCGCTTTGATCTCAAAGTCTCCTGCTTCGTCATCTGATAGATGGACGGGCCGTCCATGTTGGAGGAGTCGACCTTTCTTGCGCATGACGGGTGATCCACTTTCTGGCAGTATAACTGTATCAATTGTCGAGACTGGCGGTTCAACAAATCGCTTAGACACATCAATAGGTGAGTATACAAAGCCTATATCCTGAGTGGGCTCAGGCATCTGTGAATACTGTGACCAGGTGGGCCCAGGCGACTCCGGCACACGAGAACTAGACTGCGTGTAACCAGCAAACAGGTCGATTGATCCACGACGCTGATCCTGGCTATCCTTGACCATAACCTGAGAGTCGACGGCCATCAGTTGGAAATTTGGCAGCCCGGGATCTGGTAGACTTTGCAGAACCTTGAAAGAGTCCTCTTCACCGTCCGACTGATCCTCCGCGATGGTTCCGGCGAATGCCTGAGTAAGGCTCATTGTGAAGGTGGAGGCTCCTGGCATGTTAGGAAATTGCGGTCGTTGGGCTGAGCCGATAGAAGCGGCTACTGATCTTGCGGGCGTTTTCGGTTCTGGCGCGGCTTTGGTGGACTGTACTTCGTTTGCTTCGTCTTCTTCCTCATCATCGCTGACGACTCTTCTCTGGCGTCTGCCTCGGATTCCATGTGTCAAAGTCTCCTCATCCTCACGAGAAGAAAGTTCCGGCTCCTCCTCTTCCTCCGACGCCTCATCCGCTTCGTTATCGACTAATCCCTGGATTGGATGCTCGGTATCTACCTCCATCTCTTCTTCGAGTTCTTCTTCACTGCCTTCGCCTTCCTCGTCAAATTCAGCATCTTCTTCCATTCCACCTTCCTCCTCATCCTCGGAGCCGGAAAGTTCGTAGTCGCCATCCTCCTCCTCGTCGTCGCTTACCGTGGAACTGACTCCGGACTTCTTTTCACGAGCAGCCTTCTCACGACGAGCAATCAAATCAGCCTCCTGTCTAGCCTTCTCCATCAAATCCTCGACATCTGCCTCCATAGCTTCTCGTTCTTCCGCAGTTTCAATCACAATGCCCTGGGCTCTGAGCTCTTCGATCCTCTCTTGCCTCTCGCGAAGTGCTTGTTGTCGAGCTTTTAGCTGCAACATGGCCGAGAGCTCAGCAGGACTCATGGATTTTGTACGGCTTGTTGGTGATGTTAAACGAGCAAGTAATTTGAGCTTGAGCATGGTTTGGTTCTCACTAAGTTTCTTTGACCGCAGATTCTCAAAAATGGCTGCCTTCCGGCATTTGGTAGGCGAGGTGATAATTTCCAAGTCATCGTCAGGCTCTTCATTTTGACGTTTGGCAACCTCTTCCCGAGACAGGCGAACTCGGACACGAGACTCATTTGACACTTTGGGTACTGTGGCGGTGGTCGTTTGAGGTAATTTGGAAGGTTGGACTTGCACAGGCTTCGGTTCGTCGAAACCAGGTCTTGCTGGCGAAGTTGGCGGCGTTTCCTTTTGCTTATTTCTATCAGCATCCGAAGATGGAGCTGAGCTCGAAGATGCCGAGTCTATCGGTTCAGAAGGTTGTTCAATCTTGTGTGAGTTCATGAGAGCCACGAAGCTGTCTATCGTAATCTTGCGCTTCACTCGTGGTTGATAAGCGAGTTGCCTATTCCGACTCATTCTTTGCGTTTCTCGCGCCATTTCTTCCAAAGCCTTCTTGCTTGCCTTGCGAGCTGGTCGGGATGTTTGCGTAAGTTTTGTGGCACTTTCTGGGTCCTCGTCACTTTCGTCGTCAGCAACGATATCAGAGTTGAACTCTTTCATCCTCTCTGCTCTTGCGGCTCTTTTCTCTGCCTCAATTCTTTCTTTTTCTTTCCGTTCTTTACGTTTTCGCTCAACAAGAGCGAGAAATCGTGCATCTTTTGGTTCCTCGATGGATGTATTATTCTCTGCTCTGGGTTCTGCGTCGCTGTCTTCCTCCACAAATAATGGGGACTCTGATCGTGAGCGTCGATCGGAAGGCTCATTGTTTGTCGTAGTAGTCAACTCGTGTTCTTTCGCGTTCAAGAGGCGGCGTCTGGTCGGACCAACAGTAGGCATGTCATCTTCCGAGGATTGATCTTCACTCGAGGACTGGGCGATGTTGGTTGTGGTATCCGCGGATGGTAGGTGTAGGGTCTTTACTACTCTGTCGTAAGCTGTTTCTGTAGGTTCCGTTGACCTTGATGTTTCTGTATTTTCAAGTCCCTGCATTCGGGCAGCCATTCGCCCTCTTGGTGCAAGGGCTGTGACATCTTCGTCCTCATCGTCGTCATCTTCATCCAGGGCTGACAAGATATTTTTCGAGACACCAGCGGTAAAATTAGGAGGCGCAATTCGGTTAATTTTCGACGTACTCGTAGTATCCTCAGTTTCGGAATCGCTGTCAAACTGCGCAAGCATGGCCTTAATTTTCTGGCCTGGAGTGAGTATATGTGCTAGGGAGGCGTCCATGGACGCAGAGCGCGTCGAGCGCGGAGTAGATTGAGTAGACATGCTTGATCGGGTGTATAAATCAAGTACTCAGCAAAGTTTGTTGTAGATGTCGCAGTATATTATTCCATTGTCCTGAAGAAAGCGCGACATCAAGTGTCGAAAGAGTAAGTGGTAAGTGGTAAGTAGGAAGTAGTATATGGTTCATTGTAGTCACGGGGAATGCTGAAGACGCGCCGCGTAACCCGCGTTCTTATCAGCGCGTTATCAATTAGGGTCGCAGAACCTCACGTGCTGATAAGCACCATCAAATTAAAGCGAAAGATTTGTGACATCGATGACTTGAAGATAGTCAAATTTAGCTAGATAATGGATACGGCATTTAATGATGACTGAATGGTCCAATGAATTACTGAAACATATGCTAATTTTTGATGGGTATGTGAAACAAAAAGACATGAAAGCCGTGCCGTGTGGAAGCAATATGGACATCAACCACCCCGTCGTAAGCGCCAAATGAACTCCTCTATAATGCTGTTCCTCTAACCGTAATTGAATGACCAATTGGATAGATACTCCTAATGTACAAAAAAAAAGGATGGTCGTGAGACAGGGATAGTAGATATCTGGGGGGTGTTTAGGTTTATCATGTACGGCAGGTATGGAATAAGAATATGTAGAGATTAGGGGTGATCACTGGCCGGTCTGATGAATCCAAAATCCTTCAAAGTCTGACCGAAGAGACGAAAATGTTTAGAAACCAAGATCGAGATCACCGTCCTCCAAATCCAAGTCCAGAGCGGCAATGTTATCATCGTCCATATTCCGGTGGCGAATGACCGCAATGCCTTTCGGCTTGGACTGGACTTTAGTGGGTGTGTTGCTGATCTGAGATGCGGAAGGAGATTCGGACTTTGGCGCGGGCGTTCCATTACCAGCATCAGCAGGATTCTCTTTGTTGAGCGTGCTGCTTACACCCGAATTTACATCGTGATAAGTCTTTGCGCGAGTCTTGACACGAGCAAAAGGATCTGCCGTAGCTTCTCCGCGCGCCACAGCTGCAGCATTCTTGCGGTTCATGCGTCGCTCTTCAAGCTGTGCACGGCGGACATTCTCACTGTTTAGTTTCTGGTTTCGGCGGTTGAGCTCTGCCAGACGCTGCTCCGGAGTCTGTTGCTTTTCAGGGCGTGCCTTGTGGAGGGATCCGTTGAAAGCAAGCTTGGAAGTAGTTTCCTTGGCGAGCTGGGCCTGGATATTCGCCACTTCATCGTCGTTTCCTTGAGCGATGGCTTCGTTCAGTTTTCTCTCTAGCTCAAAGCGTTTGAGGAGTTTCTCGTTGGCGTTATCAGCTCCCTGCTTCCGCAATTTCTCTTCCAACTCTTCTGGTGTGAATTTGTAGTTGATAAGATTATTGATGTCGACAACTTTGGCAGTCAACATGGACTTGGTGGGTATCTTGCAGTCCTCGACGATCATAGTTTGACGCCAACGGTTGTACTCGGCCTTTAGCACAGTCAGTAGAGCTCCACATGTATATAGGTAACTGGATACGAACCTCTGTAAAAGGAGAGTCTGAGCACTGAATGAACGGGAACTCGCGCTCGGCCTTGCCATGAGCGAGAACGGCATATTGGTCCGTCACATAGGTCCTGCCATTCGCGCCTTCAATCGCATATGGTCGCCCTTTAGTGAAGTCTATAAAGCATTAGTCAAAAGACCATGATAAAAGAGTAGGAATGATACGTACTCTTAATGATACAGACACGGTATTCATTCTGACCAGTGTCTCGATTGGGCCCAATGTTGACTCGGGTGAAGCAGTTTGTCAGGGACGTCGCAAATGTAGGATGAAAACAGACGCTAGCAAAGTTACTACGGCCCACACGGACTCGTTGAACATCCTTGAGAGTCGCAGGTGGATCGTCCTTGGGGATGTCGGGTTGTTTAGGTGGAGTGCGGCGCGGCTTCTCCTCGTATTCCACCTCGCTTTCGCCTTCAGCGTCAACATCCGAGTACGCTCCCTCTTCATGAGACGAGCTGCGGCCCCGCGCCTGCCGTGCATCTGCATCCCGACGACGTTGCTCGTCACGCTTGCCTTTCTGCTCTCGTTGTCGTTTGTATGCCTCGATTGCGTCTGAAGTCTCTCCTACTCGGCGTCCTCCCAACGTAGTCTTTTGGCGGGAACTCTTGCGCTGGCCTTCTTCTATATCAGTAGTGCTAGCTTTGCGCTTCGATCTCGACTCAGAGCGTGCTTGTTCGCGCTCGCGAGAAGCAAGAAGGCGACGTAGGACTAGATCTTGGTTGTGACGATCGACTTGCTGGGAACGCTCTGACAATATCTGCTCTCGTTCAATTTCGGGAAGAGCCATAATCTCTTTCTTGTCGTTGGCTGAGTAGTAGAGCTTTTCATATGGGAATATAGGTCCATCGCCGTCGATCTTCAAATTTGCTTCATCAGGTTCGGACTCTGACATACTGGCAGAGCGCTCTGAGGCGAGCGATTCGGCTGCAGATCTAAAATAGCAACAAATCGATCAGAACACACACCTCATATAAATCAGGCCATAGTGAGAGTAACAGTCCAAACTTACAGTTCACCTTCCTCGTCAGAATCGTCTCGCTTCTGTTTCTTAGCCCGCCTCGCTGGTTTCGAGCCTTTCACAGACCTAGCAACGCCCTTGCGTGCCATCTCTTTTGGTTTTTTGGGTGGCGATTCCTTGTATTCGTCCTTTTCCTCTTCGTCGTCGTCTTCCTCGCCTGATTCTCTCTCAGCGAGGGGGGATTGAGGAGAAGCAGGGTTGAGTTTGGTTGGCGGGGAGGCGTTCTCTTCATCAGAAGAGTCGCCAGCCAGGGCGAGCAGTTCGTCATCGAGGCTAGTCATCTTGATAGCAGCTGCTACAAACGGCCTTGTTGCCGAAGGGGCGACGGTGGAAATGGGAACAGAGCAACGGGGAGTTGCGGGAGTTGATCGTCGTTGGTGTCCAGCGCGCAAGAATCGGCGAAAGTGAAGGAGCGAGATTCTGCCGGGCGATTCAGTACATGTATTCAACAGTAAATTCTCTGGATGGAGATATCCCAGACACTGTCGCCAAGGTGGCGGATAAAACAGAGTCGTAGGGTGCTAGATGGAGAGAACAGAGTTGGCGCAAACAATGAACATTCACAAAACTTGAAGTCAAACAGTCGACGTTTGAGCAGGTGCCCTCAGGCAGCAAGGCACCCACAAGTCTTGGCCCAGCCGATTCTCCGCCACCCGCTCCTTTTCCGATCACCTTCAATCAATACGACAGCAACAATACGACCAGAGCTCTATCATTCTCAGTTCAATCAGAAGAGACTAATCTATTGTACCCTACACAATAGGAGTTAGTCACGATGCATGCAGCTACAAACCCATTGAGGTCACGGCCTCTTCGAGTCTGCCGCGCAGTTCTTTCCGCTCAAACGCCGTTGTACTTGGATTTCCTCGCGCCAATCACCCTTCGCCACTCCTCTCGTCGATGTTTCTTCTTCAGCGCAAAGACTTCAACAAAGGACGCCCCAGAGCCCTTGGATGCCGCCGAAACAAGGCAGTCTTCGTCTACAAAGCCTCGATATGTCCTTTCGCGGGCACAAAGAGAGTATCTCGATCGCGCACTGCGAGTCAACCAAGCTGGGGAGCTCGCTGCGACCCTGATATATGCCGCGCAGAAACCGCCTATTGTACGATCGCATCCCCACCTACGACCGTTGATGAAACACATGTATGACCAAGAAGCTGTACACTTTGCCAACTTCAATCACTTAGTAGCGAAGCATCAAGTGCGACCCACGGCCATGTATCCGATCTGGGAAGTTGCTGCTACATTTCTTGGTTGGTCAACAGCAGTCATGGGACGAGAGGCAGCAATGGCCTGTACAGAGGCAGTGGAGACGGAAATCGGCACGCATTACAATGAACAGGTCACCACAATCCTGGGGTGGATGAAGGAAGCCGAACAACGTGGAGAGGAAGTGGATGAAGAAATCACAGACCTGTTGGCGCTGTTACGGAAAACACGGGATGAGGAGTTGGAACATCTAGACCATGCTGTTGAAAACGACTCCAAGGAGGCGAAGCCGTATGATCCTTTGGTGAATATCATTCGAACCGGATGCAGGGCAGCAATCAACATTAGTGAGAGAGTCTAGCTTACTCATTCGGACTTCTACAATGAGTCCTTGTGGACTCAACTGTACTATATAATATATTTTCGTTGTCGCTTTTCGAGAGAACTACATCGGAGCATGTGAAGTCAAAATGGGGCAGTTTTTCCACACGCATGACTGCCAGCTCGGGTGATACTGCCATACAGCTATATCAGACAAGTTGAAATAGCATGACATCCGCCTAAGCCGGGGACATGGGATGTCTTTGACCTGTTTGTATGTTGCCTAGGTCGCCATTGATTGGCGGTATTAGATATCTAGCTAGATGTCAGTCTGCAATGTCAGATTTGTACTATAGAGAAATTTCCATCATGATTTCAAGACATTTGACCTGATGATAAACATTGCTGACGGTAGGCTTGGTTGTGTCATCCACCGCGTATCCAGTACCGCATGCTGTTAGAAGTCAATTGAACTCTTGGAAAAGGTGAGGTGTATGTGATATACTGTATCCACTCCATTGAGTCCATTCCTCCTGATACACATTCAACAGTAACGTCCGAGTACTCGACCGTTGTCGTGATTGGAATTTCGATCGTTTCTCGAGGTCGGTAGGTATTTTCAGTGTTGTTCAGACATTCCTGTTGCTGTGTAACGTCCACCGACCATCGGTGTCAGTCACAATGGCTTTTTGTCAACTGCTTCTTCTCCGGTTTCCTTTTTTCTTTTTCATTACTAGAAAAGCTGACTCACTCTGGTGTGGTGATGTTGTCTGTGACAGAATTAAATCAGAAAATGGAAGCCCTCGATTGGTCTCGTTCAAATAGCTGGATGCCACATAACGTAGCTACGTTGTACGAACTCGGATTCTACACTAAGAGTCTAAGACTAATGAACACCCAGGATTCAGCTGAGATCGATCTTGATTGATCTGATCTATCTTGTCTTTGCATCTGCTAAAAGCAACTAGCCCAGCTGCTTCCACTAGATTACCGAAATAGGGAATTCTCTGAAAATCCCGTGAACTATGAGTATGGAGCGTACAAATCGCTCGTAGGTTCTAAACTATGCAGAACCTTATAAGTCTACAAGTGATCGCGTCTTGAATTCCTGCAGAAATGAATCCACTCTCGACGTGTCCGTGCGCGTTTTCGTCCAGTCGTTCCCCTCGCCGAACCCAAGCCATGGCTTGCGCCCTCAAGCTCTCGTCAACTTCGTCACGTCAAGTGCATCACCTTGACTGTCTTCCAGTCGCAAGAGCTTTTGATTCTGGAACTTTTCAATCTCATGACTCGCCTGGAACGAGTGCGCTCAGATACCTAGGTACCATCGAGTTTATTTCGTCGTTACGAACGGAGTGGTGATGGGAACGGAGTAGTATTCGGAATATTCAATGGACCAAGAGTCGATGGATACTCCAACATGATTCGAAGTGCAGAAAAAACAAAGTGAAATGCAACTAAAATTTAGTCACAAAAGCCCCTCGTAACCCAAACATGACTTTTCGGCAGTCCGGAGGTCGATCAAAGTTTCTTTGGTGATGACTATTTTATAAGAACTAACTGTCCCTTGCATCTCCCAACTGCGACGGCTTTTCTCGTGCAAAGACGAATGCATAGGTAGGATTCCAGACCCATATCAAAACACATTCCGGATAACTGGACTACAAGGGAAGCAATGGGCAATACAACAAGTGCTGTAGCTCAGCAATGCTTGCTGGACGCTGTTGGAAACGATGCGTCTTTAGTCGCTTTCCCGTCAGCATTGCTATATGAATCAGTCGATGTGAATCCTTATAACCTGGATTATCCGGTAACCCCGGCCGCTGTCACATTCCCTGAATCGGCAGACCAAGTGGCCGCTATTGTCAAATGCGCTGTGGATGCAGATGCTAAGGTGCAAGCAAAAAGTGGTGGTCATAGCTATGCTAATTATGGTAGGTTACTTTCCATTTCTTTGCATTTGATGTGAAAAGTATATCATTTTCAGAAAAGGATACCAATTCTCATTAAATCATTTCCCAGGCCTTGGAGGCGAAGATGGTGCAATCGTCGTTGACTTGAGACATTTCCAACAATTTTCATACGACCCAATCACTCAATATGCGACTATCGGTGCCGGTACATTGCTCGGGGATATCGATACAAAACTTCACGATGCCGGCAATCGTGCCATGACTCACGGCACCTCTCCGCAGGTCGGTATTGGTGGACATGCCACAATCGGGGGGCTTGGACCGACTGCTAGACAATTCGGAATGGCATTGGACCACGTTGAGTCTGTTCAGGTGGTTCTGGCCAATTCTAGCATCGTGACTGCGTCGACTACCGAGTACCCTGATATTTTCTATGCGATAAGAGGCGCTGGAGCAAGCTTCGGCGTTGTCACCGAATTCACCGTTCGCACAGAAGCTGAGCCCGGCATCGCGGTCCAATATCAGTTCACGTTCAACCTTGGAGACACAAGTTCACGTGCCAACACGTTCAAGGCATGGCAACAATTCATATCCGATCCTAGCCTGCCGAGAGAGTTTTCATGTCAACTTGTCCTAGCCGAAGGTATACTATTAATCGAGGGCGAATTTTTCGGGTCCCTCGCGGATTTTGAGGCCCTTCAACTGGAAAGCAAATTTCCCGCCAACCAGGGTTACAATGTCACGGTGTTTAACGACTGGCTTGCTCTTGTTGCTGCATGGGGTGTTCAACTAGGTGAAGATCTTACCGGAGGAATTCCAGCACATTTCTACAGCAAATCGCTTCCATTCACCAACACCAGTCTCATTCCGGATGAGGTTGTCGACGACTTTTTCGAGTACATCGACACAGCAGATAAAGACACCTTGCTATGGTTCATTATCTTCGATCTCGAAGGAGGTGCAATCAACGATGTGCCCGTACATGCAACCTCATACGGCCACCGAAATGCATTGTTCTGGTTGCAGTCTTATGCCATCAACCTTCTTGGGCCTGTGTCCGCCACGACGAAGACGTTTTTGAATCAAGTCAATAATGTTTTTATCACCGGCATGCCCGATGCAACTTTTGGCGCCTACCCTGGATACGTGGACCGAGAATTGACAAACGGACCGGAACAATACTGGGGCCCTAACCTGGAGACACTCGTAAGTATCAAATCTGCTGTCGATCCTCAGGACATCTTCCACAATCCGCAAAGTGTTCCCCTGCAATAAATGGTTCATACCTAAGTAAATACAAAAATCGTCGTGGAAATTGTGAGATAATTGTATATATGGCATTGTGTATACTCCACTGTCGATTGAGTTACTTATGTTCAATTCGTTGTTGATAATTTCAGAATGAACCCTTGTCCTCAAGTATAACCCCTTTGCACAGATCTGTAAAGATAGATCGCCAGTGATGCCATTGTAGGTTGCTTGAGTCCTCAATTCAGGACAGGCCTCCAGCCACGCCTAGGAGTAAAGCCCTCGACGTTTTCGTCATCCAGAACATCATTCCCAGTTCGTCCAGTCACTACACTCCGTTCAAATTCTGGTCCGCGGACGTAGAATGGCTCAAAGCCTAATGCGTCCTGATCAGGGGAGGATGGCGGCTTTCTTTTCCAGGTCTTACTCTTGCCATCACGGACAAATCCACTGTTTGTACGATCTAATGTAATAAACCATCGGCGCTGGTGGATAGAGCCAATTGAATTGACTGCTCCAGGATATGCATTGGTGAGACGCGTGCGGGCATCGGCGTCAAGCTCCGACTCAGATTCTGATGCCGAGTGAGCTCCGTTTATAACATCATCGTCGTGGTTATCTCCGTTAATGGAGACTGAGTTTGGTGGTCGATCACGGGACCCATCAGGCGATGGAGACCGTGAGGTTGAAGGCGTTCGGGTCTTCTTGATACAGCTAGCAATTGTACGTCGACGTCGACGCTTTTGAGTAATGGGCTTCGCCCTAGCAGCGTTGTCGTCTTCCGTAGAGAGACGAAGTGATATTGTGTAATCTTTTGGCAAACGAGTGCCATGTAACCGTAGGCGAATCTTACGCTGTAATTCTCATTAGCCTTGTTTAGCCATTAAGCATAGGCTTTCCAGTTAATCACATTTTGAAAAGCCTCTTTGAGTTTCTCACTCTCAGATGGACGTTGATGGTTGATGGCCATTCCGGCAGAAACATTGGATATATCAGATGCTGAATCGTCTGTCTCTAGAGGGCTCTCCGCGGCATAATACGGCAACACTTCATATTCGCCGGTATCCCAAATGATCATGCTTCCCGTACTCCGAGATGCCGTCTCAATCAAATGATTCTGGCTGCATTGTGAGATTTTATTCAATTATTGACGAGTTGCGTGCTCACCCATAAGCAGTGTACCCTTGTCTCGGTCGCATTTCGGTTCATCCTACGGCTATTCGGATTTCCGGGTAACCCATACATGATAGCCCAGCTGAGTGAACTAGATTCGGAAAATTGAAGCCTGAGATCATAATGCGGCCCCGCAATGGGATGGTCGTGTTGATGGATTACGAAATGGCAGCCATTTTCATGCCGATTCCTTGAATATAGATCAATCCAATCCTTGACAGGTAGTCTGCGCCCTTCTAAAGATGTTGATAGTGGCCGTGCTACCGCAGCGAGTCTCGCCGAAAACAGCTCCACAGGGTCTTCAGCCTTCACCTCTCCAGCTTCAACGGCAGCGAGACTCAAGGCATTGGTACCGTCATTGGCAGGTGTGTTCGATGAGTACCTATCCACTTTGGACGTCAACTTCTTTAGACGCGGCGGAGACACCGAAGAAGTCAAGCTTAACAGTGTCGGTGGAGTGCGAGTGCGAGCCTGGCTGATATTTGCATTCCTCTTGACTGGCTGATCCCTCTTAGGCGAACGACTGCGCTTCATCTTCGATGCGCCAACCACTAAAGCTTGTCACCTGAAGAGAATGAATTATACGCATTTTCTGGGGTATATCGCTGGAGGGATACATGAAAAAGATGAAGCTATCGTTCTTCTAGCCATTTCTAAGAAGATATTGATGGAGTTGAAGTTGTTCCTGACATGACGACAGTTGTCACACAGGCGGTGGCAGAATAGACCTTACTCTAGTAACCCTAGATTTCAATAGCCCTAGCCCTAGCCCTAGCCCTAGCCCTAAGTGTCTAACTGTTCCACGATTCTGTTCTGCGTGAGGAATTTGTACTTCTATTTGGCGTTCGATTACAGCTATGTCTAAACTATTATGGTACAGCTGTTCCAGACGCTAGAGATAGGACAGTCGGAGAGGGGTGCTCAGGGCCAGTATGTACGAAATGTTTGCCACGATTCAAATTTGTAGGCACACGGTTTACTGCAGGAAATTCCGGTAGGATCACCTCGTGGCCCTTGATCTCGAGCCTTATAGATTCATCAGCCTCGAAGACAATTCCAGAAGGCCACAGCGGGATATCGAGACAGACATTATGACTGGGAGGAATCTTCTCCTCTCTGCCATGGGAATGCCACGCTACAGCAGGAGCTAACATCGAGGATTGCTCCGTACTAACTTACTGAAGGTTGGATCTGTGCCTAATTCCCGATGGGAAGCTCGCAGTCTGCCATTGGGCCCGAAGTATTTGAAAACGTTGAGGTCTGGGACGTCTTCGGCTTTTGTGCCTGCAGGAAGGGCTTCAAGAGGAATATTCAACTGCACCAATGGCTTACCAGATGCATCGAGCTTTCGACAGATGACATATGTATCTAAGTCATCTGTGTCAGCATAGGACATAAACAACTTGGCTTGAGTAAACCCAATCAACTCGGTATATTTGCTGAACGTATGAACAAAGTGCGCGCCATCGTCGTCCCAGGAGTCGGATACGTAGCTAGTTGAAGAAGGTTTGCTAGGCGCCAAGGAAGAACCGTTGTAATGAGGAGCAGCCATGCTCCTACTACGTTGGCAATATATTGCAATCGGAGTAGTTTACAGTTTTGGCTAAGCGTTCTGATTAGATCATGATCTGGGATGTCTCTATTCCAGGCCAGATCGTGTGAAGCGGAGAAAGCCACTTCAAGGAGACGCCGACGATGTCCCTTCACTGAGCAAGTCCTCAATTAGCTCTAGACAAACCTCGGAGCCGGGAGGGTTGGACAGCCATCAAGAAGAAGACAGCGGGGCTGTGGTAGAAACCAGCCATCAAAGTGCCTCTACTGATACGCGACCCAGGGCATTGGATGACCACAACGCTTTTGACTTGTACCTGACAGGAGCCGTATTCACCGGGATTTCTTTTACCGGCTATTTCACATAGTATGGCTCAGAGCCCTCCTGTGACTTTACCGCCACAAGGATTACCATCCTACTCCGCTGCCGATATTCGTGGACACAAATTCTTACACCAAAATTTGGAATTTTATGGTGCGTCCTCATCCACGGCCTTTCTCAAGCACGTAGAGAAGATCTCAGAAACCCACGTTTATGAGTCCGCAGGTGGAAGATCGGAGAGATCACTTGCTTCTCTATTGCACAACACGAATTTCAGGCCATATTCGACCCCAAGTGCCCTGACAGAGAATGCCCAAGCTATGAACTATCGTTGCCCAACTCGGCTCAGAGACGGATTTGGAAATGGTCCAATGTTATCATTTGATGGTAAGTGACATAGTGAGTTTACGCTGATAGGGCGCTAATTATGACATTTTCAGGGAAAGGTGTGTGAGCATGAGCTGAATCCACATGGTATGAATGATATCCTAGAATGACTTCCTTGCCGCTCGCTAACACCAATTTTCAAGTTGCATATTTGTATTCTGGACAAGCATCCAGGACGGCCCTAGCGATTGGTTTGGACAGGTCAGCAGACAGGAATAAATCTGATCCAGATGTCCCAGATCGTCAGATGCGGCAGCAAAGACATGGTGGCAAGTTTACCCTTCTTTCAATTTATATATTAAACCATGAACTTTCTTGCTTACTGTTTCAGGGCTGTCTACTATCTTGAAATGTGAGTGAATCGCCCCAATAAGCCGCATTAAGACTCACGGAAATCTGTGTAGACGAACAAGTTTCGCTCTGGGCAGACCCGTTAGTCTTGGTCCTGACGAATATCACACTCGGTATCTTCCAGGGACGACCAATTTAAATAAAGACACCATTCTATTACAACGCCCAACATGCTTTAGATTGACCCATGCATGGTTGAGTTATCCAGAATTATGCGGAAGTCGGTATTTGCTTGTATACTGTACTATACACTGTGCAAGAAACGCTCGCTCGCACGAGACTGCTGGATGATGAATTATTTAACTGGCCTCAGTCGCTTCCTCCCCATTTTCAGTCAGCAGGATTGCCCATTACAGGGTCATGTCTCAAACTGAAGCGATCCCCTCACTATATCAAGAAGCAATATGTTGCGTTGATGACACGTACCTAGGTACGAATTACGGGTTTCCCTTGCCTTAGACTCTCGCTGATCCTGAACCCAGGTTACTTTAATCTTCGTATGGTACTCCATCGCAAGTTGTTTACACTCTCGGAAGAAATCGACTCGAACTTGCAATGGAAAGTGCGTGATTGTCAAGAGAAATATATCGATTCCGCATGCCAGGCGATTGATCTTATATACGACACATTTCACAACGAACAGCTTTTCTCAAACTTGGTACGGGTTCAAAAATTCATATTTATCTGATCAGGAACAGACTACTTACAAATTGACTAGGTGGTATAATTCAACTTATACACTATTTGCAGTGAGCATACTACTTACGACGATCTTCCACAAATTCGTAAAATCCAAGCAAGAATTCTAATACCGGTTCCAAAAGATTGACCGTGCCGTTGCCGTCCTCGAGCTCATGGAAGACTGTGTTGTCACTCGAGATGCCACGTTAATTATCAAGCGAACCCTCGTACGCGCGACGAAAGTGCCTCAGATGGTCATGGTTGAACCGTACAGCGCTGCGCCTGATCAGAACACCATCCCCACAACCGCTGAATCCTCAGTTTTAACTCTAACCCGTCGGTGTGGATGAATCTACAAAGTGAATCCATGACAGGCTTCTCTCCTGAAAACGATCGCTCGGCCGGGAGTATAGAGAATGTACCAGCGGATAGTGAGATTGACTGACTGAATGCGCCGTTTACATTTGTTGATGGACAGCAGGCTCTATTTTGGATTGAATGGGCGCATCATTTGGATGGGCCGGGGCAGTAGATGGATCCACGCCATAATGCATGCATGTGTATACTTTAAATTAAAGACATCAAGTTTGTATCTTATTTTGTGACGCTTTACATTTGCCTTTATTCCCAAGTAGAGAGTATGGAGTTTTAGAGAAACATCATTTGCTACTTCTTAAGCGGGAATTGACCGTGATGGAATATGATTAATCTCTTCCGAACAGGATGCTATTATAAGTTTAAAACTTGTAGGAACGCGATGAAGTATAGGATAACTAGGATATGTAGATGCCCGACATCTGGAGTGTCATGAAATCTATAACCCTAGCCCTAAGGAAGAATTGCAACCCCAGCATCAAAGAGAAGCCGCAATCTGATTAACTTCCACTTTTCATGACTCTGCCGTAATCAAATATTTTCTGGCCTTCGCTGTTGGTAATTCATTCTAACAGCCACCCATTATCTCATTCGGCTTTGACAGCAAACTTGGACCATGATCTGATCCTCTGTCCATACACGTAAAACACTATAGGCACCGGGATCATGGCTACACCCAAGAACGCCAATAGGCTCGTAGCCCACGCATATCCTAATCGACCATACATTGCTGGAGTGAACAAGGGAAAGCCAGCCCCAAATAAACTCCTTGACAGACTGTTAATAGCAATAGCACTATTCGCAATGGGCAGATAGACATCTATCAGGTACGTAAAGCATTGGATCCAAATCAAGAACATGCCGACACCTGTTGGGATGCCTGCTACAACCATTGCTGGCCACGGCACGTTCGCATCAGAAGTCCAAGCAAACCAAAATAGGCCTGCTGGGAACAAGAACCCTCCCACTATCATCAATGGTAGACGCTGCTCTGGTATGAGACCGCCTCCTGTTTGTTTTAGTTGGCGGGCTAGAATCCTTTTTGTATAGACCACATTGATTGCGCTTCCAACTGAGACACCGATGAGCATCGCACATAGAGGTAGTTGAGCTAGCTGAGGATCCCATTGTCGAATCCCTTTGAATTCTATCGGAATCGATGTGAAAAATAGATATACGATGCCATAGATAAATGACTGGTAAATAGTGACAAACACTAGGATGGGCTCAGTAGCGAAAAGCTCTAGCGTAATAGAAAAGGCGAGTTAGTTAGGCGTAGGTATTTCGATGGATAATCTTCAACTCACTCCACGGTCGAACCAGATAAACAGAAACAATGCGATTCAAATCAACCCCGGCTTCCTCCAACTCCGTTCTCAGTTTATCGTTTCCGGTTTCTTTCCGAATACGCTTTGCTTTGTTGACTAGGGCTCGAGGTATGTATGATTCTTCCAGAAACAAAGCACAAATCAGCGCCATTGCAAAGCCGGCGATAATCATTAACCACAAGTTCCATCGCCAGCCCAAATTTTCTGCAACGAAGCCTCCAATGATGGGACCCATCATGGGACCACTGAACACCGCACCGATTACCACACCGAGCGATATGCCACGGTCGATGGCATTCCAGTTGTCGGTTGCTGCGCCGCCGACAATTGATATTGGTGCATTTCCAAAGAGCCCCGACAAAAAGCGTCCAAGGAATATGGTTACCATGTTCTGGCCCAGAGAGACCATGAGAGTAAACAGAGACGCGATGGTAACCCCGATAACCATCGGCCATTTACGCCCATACAGTTCCGATATGGGAGCCCAGAAAGGAGGCCCCACGGCAAACCCCTATTTGAACGAAGCGATCATCTCAGTATCGATCCCCAAAAACGTACTTATTTGTAACTTGGAAGAAACAATCGCAAACTCACCAACAAGAAAAGGGTTGTTCCTAGAATGCCAACCTCATTACTTACACCGAACTCTTTGTCAAAAGCGGTGGCGCCAGTGCCGAATATGCTACTTTGAATAGTGATCACCAATGTCAATAGAGTCAGTAAAACGACTACAGACAATTTTCTCCATAGTGCCCAATTGTGTGGATGTTCAGGGTCGTCTGGTCCATCCCAAACGACACGGTTACCAGGACATCGACATTGTGATTCCCGGGGTTTATCGATGGTTGATATCGACATGATGTTTGACGAACGATAGTGTTTGTTGCTGCAGAGAATGATGTTGGCTAGTGTATCACATTTGTACACATTTTAGAGGGTAATTGCCAGTACTCTACACGGAATAGCAAACAAGGACATGGCCTCGAAACTAATTGATCAATAATAAGAGACGTGTACATTAGACGACGATCAGAGACAATACCTAGATATGAGGATTACAAATCGGCATCGTGAAGGGCGAGCCGTGCATTGAGGGGGGCAGACTGCGTTGATTTGACTCTAGCAAAGGAGGAAAAAAAAAGGATGGATAGACAATACGCATACCCTGCTTTGGCATCTAACTAAAGATAGTAACTCCATTAATCAAACACGGTCGAAACATGAGTGGATATCAGAGGATCGCCCATCACAGATGTCAAGGAGCGGGGAAGTGTCATAGTAATATTATCCCAGCCTCATTTTATTTGTTGATGAGGGAACTAATCTATGGCGTATATGTGAATTTGTGTTCCGAGCATGGTCAAATGAGACATAGTCCTTCTTCCGGTTCTCGCTCTTTTATCTAGTTGGCCGTCAGAAACTAGGTTAGCTAATGATGGCCATGTGGATGAATGGAAGGACCTGAATATAACCTGGAACCATGGACGGACGATAGACCAGCAGCTTTTCAGCATAGGTGGCTATTGATCAACGGCCTAAAATGCATGCATAACACTCATCGGATCCCACAATGGTCTCAACCGTTCTATGTTACAACTAGGCGTTGTGGCTTTTGTTGTGGTCGGCACTCTGTTTTCAAAGCTGACGACAGTGGCTGTCTCAAGCCATGCATATTGTAGCGAGTATTACAGTTTCTGCAATGTATCTACAGCAAGAAGGTATGAGTGAGTTATTGCATACTTAACTTATCCCTGGCAACAGGGGATCGGGAGGAAATTGGTTTGAGTGCAGCGATCACGATAGGTGGACTTCTCGCTTATGAGAATAGATCGCCGCTGTAGAATGAGAAGGCTGACTGCAGAGAAACACATGTGGAATAGTCTCCGTTGACTTTTAGAGGATGGTGGCAACAGCTCTTTTCCTTCAGTGATTGCGAAGCTCGATAATGAATGTCCATAACCAGAAAACTTGTTCTGGTGATGGAGATCCGCAGGTCGCAGCACATGGCAAAACCAGTCAGTATTCAGAGTCTTTCCCTAGTCTAGAAATGCTAAGCGACTCCTATTCGGGCCTTCTAACGGATTGGACGTTATTTACAGGGGTATTCGGCAGTCGACAGATTATTGAATTAATCAGCCTGCAAGGTGGGATGACGGCCTATTATCTCGAGGGGTGAGCTGTAACCTGTATCTCGACTCTCGAGACGATCTTTAACATCTTCGTGCAATCAGAAATGGGCGTTTGTGCATAAATTAGATTGCAAGGAGCTGGTTGCATCCACTCCTAATACCTAACAATAGTAGTTTTATTGAAGGTACATCAACTCATTAAGCCTTGCCTATTAGGGCTTCTAGCCCCCATGAATGATCAATCTGGTTTATCCGTTAGGGTAGTCTGGATCTGCACCTCGGAAAAGTACCCCGCAGGGGAAGGGTTCAGATAAGCTACGTAGTAAATTAGGCAGACCAGCGATACTCTTTGGTGCCATTCATTCCCATCAAGTTGACACTCTTCAACGCCTCCAATTTCGGGTCATTCTCAATACCGGCTGCTGCCTCTAGAGCTTCCAATTTGGATACACTCTTGGGATCTAGGTATGGCGTCTCGCCGATTGTGATGACGCGATAGCCCAGTCTCTTGCCCTGTTGGTCTCGGGTAGGAATGTGTAGAACACTTCTATTATCCCAAATTGCTAGAGGAAGTTAGATATGATATCAGAATATAGCAATATCTTGACATAGGTATTCCTCTGGGAATCAAATAGGATAGTGTATGGTTAGAAGGAGAGGCGCTTACCGATATCATTAGCATGCTCCCACCGGTATCTGACCTGAATATCGTGATTCTTAGTGATCAAGCGATCTACAATATTCAGCAGATCAGTGTTTTCTTCCGAGGTAACATTGTTGATAAATGCACAGTGACCGCCACCAACCCAAAGAGCCTTCCATCCCGTGACAGGATTGGTGCGAACACAGGGATGCCTGGCTTCAAACTCGAAGTCTGCATTTCTTGGAGATCCCCGTGGCCCCTTGTACGAACGCTCATCGTCCTGATATGGGCGATAACCCGGCATAGCCCATGTGGCGGTAAGACCTTCGAATAGTTTCTGAAAAGGGGTACTCAAGCTGCAGTAAAATGCTTAGCCTGTTACAATAAAGACACTAGAGCACCGTAAAACCCACCGATCATATGCATCGTATAGTGACACCCACATAGTATCTGATGTAAATTGACCAAGTTAGGGATAATAAACCGAATGGGCCAATGAAGACACGCATTTGCTTACCTCCTCCTGCTGGAGGTACGTCAGCCAGTCTCAAGGATGAGAAAGCTGGAGGATCTTTCTCAAAGGCCATATCTGTGTGCCATTCTTTGGCGTGATTCTGTCGCTTGTAGTTGACTTCATTGAAACCATATCGTGACGCCACACGCTCAGGAATGAGGGTGATCATTTCCGGATCATCTTTGTAGAGAGGATGCAGGACATGTTTCAGTAAACCGTTATCTTTTGGGCGACCGGATAGTTTTCCCAAACGATCAATTAGCTGTTTGTGTTTCTCACCGTCTAGGCGAGTTTGGCTGCGAAACATAACCACCCCTCGCTCCGCAACTGAAAAGTTTCCATATATCAGCTAACTGTCGATTATCAACTGCGAAGATGCACACTGCGAAGGAATAGAAGAAGAGATTCAGGCAAAAAAGATTGACATCAAAATATTATTGGTATAACGAACTTGTGATGGCAAGGTCACGTAGCAACTCGTCCGAATTGGTTGCTTCCATTATCTCAACTAGATCAACGTCTAGAAACTCGGTCCCAATTGCTGGGACTGTAATTTTCTGATTTAGCCCATCAAGTAGCCCGGCCGTTTTCATAGGCCCAGAGTTAGTGGGCTGGCTTGGGATTGAGGCTTTTTCAATCATTGTGCAGCTTGGTCTTTAGGTGTTTTGAATGTGTAAAGAAAATGCTATTAACGTCTTTCTGTGTATCTCAAATTGTTACAGCGACTGCTGAGCAGCGACCAAATAGGTAGGATATATATAGCCCCAATCTCGGAGTTCACTGAGCTCAATTTCACGGAGTACACCTGGGCAAAGATGTGTTGTGATACAACATGGATAACCACAACCCAAGAAACGAGGGGGTGGCTCGCAACCTTTCATGATAGTATTTCTGTATGATGTCAATGCCATATCACAATGCAACCACTCTTCCTCGGTCCAAGGTAGTGGATATTGCTCAACTTCGGAAGAATGTATCACGATCATCAAAAGAAGTAGATTTGAAAGTCATCATCATCTGTCTATCACTGATTAACCCAGGCAAGTCGTGAGACAATGCAGAACATCTACATGGGTGTCATGCATAAAATCCTGTAAATTAAGATATCTACCACATCAGCCTTGGTTTCCGTCATCGGAGATATATTTCACTATTTTAAAATACCTCGAGTTGTCCAAGTTTTGGATTACGAAACTTGTCAGACTGCAGAGTTTTCAAGAGCAAGTATTAACATTCAACAAATAAAGTCAGCAACATGTCTTTGCCATCAGAAAATACGAGCCAGAGTTACGTAGCCGTGGCAGCAATCCTTGCTGGCCGCATCACTGCTCCGAAATGGTCTTTCATCGATACCAAGGATATGACGGCAACACTCTCGCTTCCGTGTCTAGCTTTCCTCATCACACGGAAAACACAAGCCTGCGTGACTGTACCTTCTAAAATAGGGGTCGCCAGAAACAGGCCCAAGCATATACTGTTTGATCTTGGCTTGCGTGAAGAAAGGTGTAACTACACCGATGATCAACAGGCCCACATCAAAACCAGAGAACCGGTGGCTTTTGGCCCTAGCGTTGCTACTACGCTGCAGGAAAATGGCATGGCCAGCACGGAAATTGATTGGGTAATTTACAGCCACGTCCACTGGGATCATACCGGGGAACCTTCTGAGTTTCCCAATGCAAGTTTCATCATTGGTCATGGCTCCGCTGCACTCCTGAACAGGGGGTTTGATGCAGCTGCAGGTTCTCATGCAGCCTTTGACAAAAAGATTCTTGACCATAGAGACGTCTTTGAATTGCCGCCGAATCTGAAAGGTGGCAATGCTGAAGACGATTCTCTCGATATGACCAACGTCTCATTTCCCAATGCATGGACCCCATTGGGTCCATTTGCTGCGGCCATGGATATACTTGGTGACGGCTCGGTTTTTGTGATTCCATCACCTGGACATCTGCAAGGCCACGTCAATCTTCTCTGCCGGGTGGGGGAGAAAAGATGGGTTTACTTGGGCGGGGATACCTTTCATCACAGAAGTCTCTTGACAGGTGAAGCAGAGATTGCAACTTGGAGAGATACCGAGGGCCGAGAGCTGTGTGTCCACACGGATAGAGCTGCAGCCCAGGAAATGTTTGCATTCCTGAGAAAGCTTCAAGACCAGGCCGCTGCTGACGGGGTAGAGGTGGAGATCATCTCTTCACACGACCAGGACTGGTACAACGAAAACCGAGACCGCCTGTTCCCAGAAACATTGTGAGGGTGCTGATAAGGATCATGCATCTTCTTCTATGCTAGTTTATTTTATTTTCTAATTCTCATAAAGTATGCATGACATCAGGGAACTCGCAAATGCCTTTCCAACTTAGAATGTCATGGCATGGTATCCAATTTACAATTAGGACTACTATTTCGCCTCAAAACTGTCAAAATTCATGGAATAAAACGTCCCATATAGCTAGCTTTGATATCAAACGTAGTGAGAAAGTTAAAAAAGCGTGTTTCTCGGACGTAGCGTGCGTTTGCGTGTTAGAACATTGTACGTGTTCTCGTACCTACATCATTGATGATGGTTAGACTAGCACCATCGGCCGCTTGGGACTCAAACTTACACAGGAAACATGATGGCAGAAGCAACCGACAATCTTCCTAAGCGATGCCATATACCGGACCAAAAGACCATGAGTCCCTCCTGTCGTATCAAAATTTGAACGCATCGTAATGTGGAGCCGTAAACCCGGCTAGCATGGATTGATTGCATTCTGTAGGTTGTGGGATTAGAACAGTATTTGAGATATTAGGGCACTCTGATAAACGACCAAAGAGGAAGGGATCATACCTTGTCTTGACGACATCAAGAGGCTGCGTGGTGAACGCCGACACGAAACCTGTCGTAGATCCTATCGCGGACGAGACTAGCGTGGAAAGCCCTTTGCCCTCCTTATCATACCTTTTCTTGGCAAGTTCGGTCAATTTGTGATATGTCGAGAACTTGATAGATGCATTGATCGACTGTCGGAGAGTTGTTGGGACCACTGCCGTGAAAAAGCCCCTCGGCCCTCGATCACGTAGTATGCTCAGGATGGCACCCGATACAGTACTCATTCTCGAGTCTTGAACCTTTCGAGCGTGAATACTTTGCAGCATTGTTTAGCTAAAATCCTCACAATTGGTGTTGATGAAAGAAAAGCTCACATTTTGGTTTTGACACATTCAAATGGCGTCACAGCCACCACGGCTTCAGTCACCCCAGCGGCAAATCCACAGGCCATGCTTTGTGTGCTAGAGAGCTTGCCATCTGGAGCAGAAAGTGCTGATGCAAAAGCATGATAAGACGAAAATTCTAATCCCAGTGTAAGTATTAGCGGACAAAGTCGTAATCATCTTGATGGGGATAGAGACATACGGACTGCCGTTTTTACCATTGATCCAGAAACTGCAGCTGTATAGCCGTCGTATAGACCAGTCCAAATTTTGGCAAATGGACGAGGGCCTCCAGCTACTTGACTACCCAGTTGTGATCGAGTCTTAGCAGCTAAAATTTACAATGACAATCATGAGCCACGATATCAATACCCACAACATGTTGAATATTTGTTCGAGGGCAGCAGTGCTCACATTCAAAGGGGTATGTGATTGTAATCTCCGTGGCACCAGCGCAGGCTCCCGCTATTATTGCCGGAATACCCTTCACCTGGTCCAGAATCATTAATAAATACGTCTTGGATTTAGTTGAAATGATGGCAAACCTTTTGCTTTGGGTTCTTCGTGGTATTTTCCATCTTGACAGTCATGCATATTCACTGTCAAATTCAGATTTGAGGAGAAGGATGTCATCAAAACCGCTCGGGCTGAAGGTGTGAAATCGATGTTAGACTCATAAAGCTGCCTACTCATTGTTGGCATTGACGTAAACTGCAAAGCGCACATTAATTGGGTGTATAGAAATCAGATTGTCGAGCAATTCCTGTTAGGAATGAAGATCCCTCGTGCCCATATCATGGCAGTAGACCTCAATATGATTCGTGTCGTATTTATCCCTGTCTGTCCACCCTGTAGCCATATGCATAGGCGGATGCAACATCAAACATAATATATTGCACATAACAGATATCTGGACGCTGCAGGATGATATTAACAGAAATACGTACGTATCATTCCTAGTTTAGCCTGAGATCTGTCGGCGTCGCTTTGATTACAGACATCCGTCGTTCCAAGGTTGGAGGTCCTTTCGTCACCAAAAGCAATATATACATCTGTAGTACCGTCAACTTCATCTGTTGCCTGAATATCCGAAAGTCGGACTTTGAGCTGATTCAATCTAGTTGAGGACTTATAGGATATGTATATGAACTCCCCGACATGGGTCTTTACTTGCCATTTCGGGAAATGTTAGTCGAGCGTGGCAAAATCGTGTTAATCATTCCTGAAAAAGAGCTGCAACACAATATAGATCTATATGAACTACGTTTCATGCCGAGGCTTATCCAAGATCAGATGGAGGCATTTCCATGATAAGCAATTCTGCGTAGGTAAACCGGAATGAGCACTAGGTGAGACCAGTTGACAGATGTTTGACTATCATCAGCCGAGATCGCTGGCCATTAGGAACAGATCATCTCATTATATTCTGAGGTTTACTATAATCTACCTGTCTCTGATTCATACTTTCTCTCAAGACCATACCCTATTCATATACATAACTGCTAAGTGACAAAGACCATTCTCTACCGAAAGAAAGAAACAAAACGAGAAATGCCTTCGACTATTGATTCCGAACTCGCCAATGGAGCTGGAGTGACCACCAAGTTGTGTTCCTGGGTTTCCAATCTCAAGATTGAAGACATTCCTCCTACGGTTATAGAGAGAGCCAAGTATCTTCTTTTGGACGGCATAGCATGTGCTTTGGTTGGGGCGCATGTTCCATGGTCAGAGAAGTATGCTGAAGTCACGATGGGCTTTGAACCAGCAGGTTATTGCACGGTTATGGGATACGACAAGGTGTGTTTCTGAAGACAATATTGTTGCCCGAGCTGACTGATTCTTATTTTACTATGCAGAAACTAGGGCCTGTGGCAGCATCGATGATGAATGCGGCGTTTATTCAAGCAACAGAACTAGATGACTACCATAGCGAGGCACCATTGCATGCCGCAAGCATTGCCATTCCATCGATCACCGCAATAGCTGATTTTTTGAGGCATACAGACAGCAATGTCAGTTCCTCTAGCTCCGTGTCTGGAAGAGAAGCTCTTCTAGCAGCCATTGCCTGCTTTGAGTCTGGTCCTCGAATCGGAAAAGCGGTCCATGGAGCCGACCTTCTGGTAAATGGCTGGCATTGTGGTGCTGTATATGGAACTCCAGCTGGAGCTCTAGCGGCTGGTAAAGCACTGGGATTATCTGTTGACCAATTGGAGGATGCAGTGGGTATTGCATGCACACAAGCCTGCGGTTTGATGTCTGCACAGTATGGTGGCATGATTAAGCGAGTGCAACACGGCTTTGCTGCAAGAAGTGGTATTCTTGGTGCTCTATTAGCACATGGCGGATATGAGGGAATCAAACAGGTTCTCGAGAGACCATATGGTGGATTTCTCACCATGTTTACTAAGGGCAACAACAAGGAAGAACAATTTCGTGAACTCGAGGTGATTTCCAAACTTGGTTCATTCTGGCATACATTTGCATTACGAATCAAGATGTACGCATGTTGTGGCCTGACGCACGGAGCCATTGAGGCCATCGAGAACTTACAAGCATTGCATTCAAAGCTTTTCGAAAATGCCAACCTGAAAACTATCAGAAAGATACACGTTGAGCTGTCGCACTCATCCTTTGCTCATTGTGGTTGGCATCCTGAAAGATCAGCCATCACACCGACTGCTGCACAGATGAGTGCACCATTTATCTTATCGACGCAATTCGTGCATCGTAAATGTCTCTTGGCTCAATTTTCTGATAGCAATCATAATCTCGACCGAGATGACATATGGGATCTTGTGGGTAAGATAGAGTGCTCTCACAACCCGGAATTCGATCAGTTGAACCAGACAAGCGGAGGGCATGTCTGGGTCGAATTCGAAGATGGGACATGTTTAGATGAGAAAGTATCGATGCCAAGGGGTGTAAAAGAACCCATTGCCAATGAACTGATCTTGGAGAAGTATCGGACATTGACTGTGGACATTATGCCGGAAGATAGAGTCAACAAAATTGAGGAGATTGTCATGGCTCTGGAGGATATTAGTGATATCAGCCCATTGATAGACTTACTCGGGCAGTCGGTGAATTCTGCTTTTACCTAGGAAACTGTGATGATTGTGATAACACTAGGTTGTGATACAGATACTTCCAAGGTTGTCGGTGGCTACAGAATGAGCAGTCCATTCAATACAATGATACTTTCTCCCCAATATCTGCATGTGGGAATTATTGTATTGCATACACTCCCATCTCAAAATACAGTTCCAGGCCTTCTTCAGCTAGTTGCTTATTAAAACTGCTTTTGACTCTTGAATACCTCAAAAACCGTACCCGTAGTCCCAATCCCAAGCCAGACACTAGACTTCTCCACGTTGAGGGTTGCGGGTTAGGGCTCGATGTATGAAGCTGTCATTAGTTTGGGGTGAGCGCGAAGTCGCGAACCAGCCCACTAAGTTGCCCTTAACTACAAACCAACAGGAAGACATGGCTTTTAACCGGATGATATATCGTCTATTTACAAATTGTTTCATTCATACCCGCAAGGCTAACTTGCGACTCCTCGCAGCGTCAATGTCGCTACGGCTTGCCACATTAGGATATATGTACCGAACAGCCTTAGTCGTCTTCGGCAAAGAAAAAAAAGGTTCCAGATCTCTGTTGTATGGAAATGCATCGTTCTTCATGGTCTGCAGTTAAATGACCTCTTGGCATGAATCTGTCATGATGTGTTCTAGGATTATTTCTATCTTCTGCCATATAGGCCAGAGCGCCTGCTCCTGGAGCCGTAAGACTCGATCGCCTAGCTCGTTGTAGTAGCTTACACTATACCTAGTATTACAACTTGATGCTTCTGCGAAAACCGGTTTCGGGATTATGCTTCGGGAGAACAAATTGGTAACCCTTGGTGCCCATACATTTGAGCCTTTCCCCGATTCTTCGATCACCTGGGCACCAATATGTCACGCAAGTCTCCAGAGTCCCCAATCAATGCGCCTTGCTTGCGTATTGTTCTCTTCGCGAATCTAATGGCAATGATGATCTACAGTGCAATTGTGCCACATGAAATGTCCAAAGTTACCGCAGAATGTGTGACTATCGGAATCGTCGCGCTTGCCACGGCCGTTCAGCCATACTTTACTGTCTCCGCATGCTGTTCGTGTTTGCCATACAATGTTTGGGTAGCGATAGCGCTTGATGGAATTTGTGCTGCGGGTTGGTATGCTGCCATTGCTCTCCTCGCCTATTGTAATCTCGATGTAGTTTATACACCCCGAAACGGTGACCCGAAGCATGGTTCAGGTGTTATTACGCGGATAATTGGGGCACCTTCTTGACCAGCGATGGGACTGGGGAATGGATCAAGTTGGTGTGGTGCCAGGTGGAAGTTCATGGGTCAGAGAGGCTTATTGGAAATGGCGCAGCACGCCAACAGCTTCGTGTGCTGATCGGCCTGGCAGTGGTGTCGCTCTTATTTACTGCTTCTATTCTGCTCTGGATGATACGAGAAGGACGCCAATGGGGCTCGATCTATTTGCGCCACAACCACAATTATAAGCCAGCAGCCTGAGTCTGCGAATGCCTCAATGTGGATAGGATTGTTCGGAACCCAGCCCCAACGGTCTGAAAAAATAGACCCTACAAGATGATTAGAACGTTGTTTACGTGGCGTAAACAATAATATTTGCCTTCTAGGTTAGTGGATATCGTAAGCCATCGTGCCATTTGGTTATATTTAAATGCCGAGGCGAGCAGTTTGAGTATTGGGTGTCCCGGTTTTGATTATTACGACTACAGCGTCTGATTGACACCTAGGGAGAGGGGGGAGGAGAGAGGGGAGAGAGGGCAGACTATTTCAGAAATGAATTTTGTACATATCTCTAAATACATTGACCTAGGTCTTGGAACATATTCAACATTTAAAATTCGCTCTTAATCATTGATATTTATCGTAGCCCTACCTAGGTACCGTAACCCTAATTTCTCTGTTGAAGTGGAACTCGCAATTGTCAGACCTCCCCGCGCCAGATATCGTAGCAATCCATTCAAAATATTCCGCCAATTCGGACTCGATCAATAACACAGTACGAATGATAATAGCTTAACTTAATTATCAGTGAAAAGGTGTCTGCCTTAGGGTTAAAAACGCCTCGGGCTAGTGCCAGTAACGGCTTAGGAGGTACTACTGTTGGTTGGTTGGTTGTTGGAAATCATTTTCAAGGTCCGTCTCTTCCCATCTTGTCTCTACCGTGGACTATTCCGTTCTGCATGGTGAATCATCTTTTTGAAATGCACCTAAGCCCTATTTTACTAGTCTATGTCCAGGAATTGTGCAATACGTATGAGTATCATTTTGAATCAGCACCAGCGTCTCTTGTGCGCCTAGACCATGCCACACACCATTGACAACACTCGCCCCACGGGCCGGCTTGTTCCGCGAATTGTTTTCTGGGGGTTGTTTACGTTGATAGTCTCCATTGTCTACCAAAACTTTCTGTCCAATATTCTCTTCGTTGTGTTCGGCATTGGTCGAAAAATACAGACAATTGACGATTTCCCATGGACCTGCTCGCGACTTTATCATCCTCTGTTAGAGGGCTGTGAGGACATGCGACTTGACCACCAGGGGCGGAAACTATATGGTGCATGTACGACTCTGACATCCAGACAGGGGTGGAATCCAAGTGGAAATAAGTATAATATCTCTGCGAGATCTCGCACTGATCATATTGCGGTATTGGATATCGACCACCCTGGCTCCGATGGACTGTATGGATTACGCACGTTGAAGCTTCGTGGATTCCAGGGCGACTTAGATTTGCAGGGCTTTGATGTGCAGAGAATTGGGGATACTCTCCGGTTTTGGTTAATCAACCATAGACCACCAATTGATCGCTTCACCGGAGCTTTCCTCGATCCTACTATAGTCGGCGCAAATTCCACCATTGAGGTATTCGATCTAGTGGAAGGCTCGGAATCACTCGAATATGTGAAAACGATTCATAGCAATGCGATTATATCACCTAATAGCCTGGCTGTGGATAAGGATGGAACAGGTGTTGTCATTACTAATGATCACAATGCCAAGGTCGGTGCTTTTCGGGATCTGGAGATGTTGTATCGCTCAGGTACCCTCGCGTACTGCAGGCTTGACTCCGGAGAGTGTCATATGGCAGCTACGAAAGGCCTTGCGTTTCCCAACGGGATTACCAGTGATCAGAACGGATTATTCTATGTCGCACATTCTTTGACGGGCGCGGTGACAGTTCATCGGTTGCAAGATGGGCAATTGATCCAGATAGACTCGATTCCGCTAGGCTATCCGATTGACAATATTTCACTCGATGCCGATGGTAATCTCATTGCAGCTGCACTCCCCGATTTGATGGGATTCGTCAAGGCTTCGGAGGATCCATACAATGCTGTTGCACCGGCTACCGTTCTCTCGATTGAGGGTATTGTTGGTCAAGTGAGGACCCGTGAGAGGGATTACAAGATCTCCAAAGTAGTCGAAGACAGCGATGCAAAAGTACTTCCTGGCATATCGACTGCATTGCACGATGTGGAGTCGCAGCGTTTGTTCCTTGGAGGAGTGTTCTCTCCATTTATCGGCATCTGCGAGAGAATAGCTAGTTGAGTTCTGTTTAACCTGAGGTAACAATGAATGAACTAATATTATCCGTGCACTTCTTCCGGCTATTCTAGTGATTTTCTTAGGGTTAGGGTTGTCCATGGGCAGTCCCATGGGACTTGCGGAGGTCTACTAACTACAGAGTAGTTATAACACGCTAGATCTGACCCCCATATATCCCCTAGTTAGCACACTACGTAGCAAAGGTGGGGTTTAGACCATCTCTTTTGTATTTCCAAAAGCATTTAACTTATTAGAAGCTAAGTACTCGTTTTTAGTTTCCTGTTTTGAGAGGCTAATACATCATCTTCGTATGACTTACGTTGAGATGATTCATTCTCCTGATGATCGATTCCTTGTCTCTCTTCTGTTCCCTCATCAAATTTGTTGTAAATTTACAGTAACCTCTTGCTATGCTCCACTCATATCTATCATTGGGCCTTTTTCTGATGATCGCTTGCTGCTGCCTTTGAAAAGAGCATAATCTTCTGAAGTATGAATATGATATTAATATCGTTGTCAACGCATAAATTCTTGCTAGTCATCTCCAATATTTCATGATCCTACCAAGCCATTATTAAGGATTGGCCTGAATAATCCGACTAATCCGACAGCTACTGCCTGGAGCGCTGTCTCCTTCCTTCAAGGCCGGACGTTGTCGACCTTTTGAGGGGAGACCTCTCAAATAACGCGAAATACAGCACAACTAACGAGCGCCCGGATCTCTTATCATCTAATGGGGGTTATGAAGAGCATAAGCTCTTTCAGTTTCGAATACATATTGAAAATAGAGCTTTACATAAATTTCTCAAAAGATCAGAAGTTTAAAAGTAGGCAGTGCACGCCCTTCTCTCACTTCTGTGCCCGGCCGAAGGCTGTCGCAAGGCACACTTTTAACCCTCCTGGCACTGTGTGGTTGAAAAATGCGTCATAGCTCTGCGAGATGTTCTCAAGATTGTCTGGAGAAGAAGAGTTAGTCGAGGGTACCAATGACTTATATGGATACGATAGGGAACTAGGGAGAGGCCAGAGCCCTATGCTCAGGTTGACTACCTTCGTGCGTAAAGATGAATGAGGGGTCGTATTTGCCTTCGACAACGATGTCTAGAAGGAATGGGAAGTACTAGAAGATTCACATGGCATAGTTAGTGGCGTCTGTATTCGGAGAGCTGTGCTTCCTTCTTTTAACCTCTTCTTGTGGTATATCATAGCAGAGGGACATCAAAAATCTTACCTTCTGAGCGAAAAGCTGCCCTCCGCGCAGGGTGATGGTTTTTTCCATCAACATTCCAATTGGGAAGTTGTGAGTTGTAAAGAAGAAGTCACCGATTAGAGCGACGTTTCCGCCTTTCCGTGTTGCCTTGATCACCGCGGTGACAGTGTCCGAGCTGTCGCCCTCAATACCCAGTGCTTTCATGGTAGCGTGAGCTGCAGAGTTTGTACTCCTAAAACCGCTAGCCTCAATACCGCGGTCCAGACCGTTCGGTTCAACAGATAGAATGTAATCTGCCGGATCCCGGTGCTCGTTCACATTGACGGGAATCATGCCAAAAGACTTCGCAATTTCGAGCCGGTTCGCGTCCTTGTCAATTGCGTAAACCTTCCGGGCTCCACGAAATTTCGCCAAGCGTTGGATTGAGAGGCCGATTACACCACAACCCCAGACGCCAACGACATCACCTTCACCCACTTCCGCCAGCTCGCAGCCGTGCCATGCAGTAGGTGTCACATCCGCAAGGGCAACCAGCTTCTTAGCATCGATATCCTTCGGTGTCTTAACGCAGGTGAGATCCGCGTTAGGGACGCGGCAGTACTCAGCCTGGTTGCCAGGGTATCCTCCCGTTATCATGGAATAGCCGAATATACCGGATAAGCGGTGCCCATACATCTGCTCCAATTCTTTGGACGGGTTAGTTTGGTCGCAGAGAGAGTACTCCTTGCGCTTGCAGTAGAAGCATTCTCCGCACGCAATGACCGGCAAGATGACCACCCGGTCTCCTGCCTTCAAGTTCCGGACTTCAGGTCCAACTTCTTCAACAATGCCAATAGCCTCGTGACCCATAATTAACCCCTTTTGCATGGCCTTGTTCAGATCGCCAGAATACATATGCAAATCCGAACCACATATGGTGCAGTGGGTAATATGGACAATGGCGTCCTTAGGCGCGGTGATGGTGGGCTTGGGTACCTCACCCAGCTCGATCGATTTCGGGCCCATCCAGAGAGCTGCCTTCATCTTCTCACTGGAGTGAGGCTTGTACTCAGTGGTATACACTGGCCTTTGGGCTCATTGTGAGACTGGTGATAGATATTCAGTCCAAGGCAGGACACACTTACTTTGCTACTTCAGCCATTATGTAGTCTTGATATTCTTCCAAAGATTGATCCACGAATTTGTCGTTTTCCTAATTTAAAATGGTGTCATGCGGGACTATTTGAAGGCGGTTTGAGTAGAATTAATAGATTAATCTAGCTTTCTATCGGTACCGGATGTCGACATGACTCCTTCCCGAATTTGATGTCGTTACAATGTCATGACTGATAATGTCCGGAATGTCATAGTGAGATATAAATGTCCTCATCGCACGTCAATCTGACATAGAAATTAACCCTAAGTACTTCCTAGGGTTATTGGGTTATTAGGGCTACGAGAGACAAGCCCTAGGGCGGTGAGCGCGATAAGATACGTCACGTCTTATCGATAAAAGCCCCGCAGCTCTGGCCAATAGGAGTACAGACCGCCGCCGACTCCGCATGAGCTGTCACAACACGCAGTAACAACTCCCTCGTTCCTTCTCCTCTTCAACATACTCATCTTGTCTGGCCAATAGTCGAATACACGTATTTCGTCAGTATTGATAGACTGGCTGACCGAAAGAGGCTGAAATCTGCTCTTATGATGTCTATAACGTCCAACAACCTCTCCTTGACCCATCCCTCGTCATCTGGCGGCCGAGTCTTGCAGGCCAAGTTCATCAGACCAGCTCAGATGTCGCTGTTTGCCAGGGTTGCATGTTATCCACCGTTGGGAGAGGTGACATGCTTGAAGAGATCGCATCAATCTGGATCAATGTCTGAGGATAAGGTGGGCACGGTTCCATTCATAGGCTGAAGCATAAAGCTGACGTCGGTATCCTGATAGATTCAATTCACTGTGATTCTTTCGTCGAGCACCTCATTTCCAGAACGAGATTGGGAAGCTGAGATATGGCATAATATTCTACAAAACGAACATTGGACGTCCCTCCCGTTGGCGAGATCGAAATCATCCGAACCGACAGTCATCGGAAACACAAACGATACACAAAATTATCATCATTATTTATACTCTGCAGACCTGGAGTTACCATCCTCTGCTGGGAGGGGTACTTTCACAGTTCGATATAGGACAGGACCCGATACAGACTGGCAATGGGCAAATCAGAGGAGATATGTCAAAGATGGAGAGGTAGTCTTTGGCGAGAAAGATCGTGTGATACCGTCCAATATAAATATTGCTTTGGAGTCTGGAGCTGAAGACTCGCCGAGACATGAAATAGGTGAATATATTGAAGGGTTATCGACTCAACTGGAGGTCCAAGCAAAGAAAAGTGAAACACCAAACACGCTACTATGGAGCATCACAGGAACTGCACCACCTGCAGAAGGCGAGACATCGGGAAGAGCTCAAGTATCTCTCGGCATACCCAAATCATATCTACGCCATTTTTCATTGGTGCGGGTGTGGAGTCCTTGGCTCGCTCCACGACACGGAGAAAAAACATTCAGATTAACAGAAGACGCCATGCTCTGTTCATTTCTAAGAGCAGATGGTCTAAATTTGGTCCTTCTTGCCGTATCAGGTGTTAACGACATTCTCACCCTCTTTGGATCCGGGGAAGATGGGGACATCGTGGCCAAGGCCAGAAATGAAAACACAGAGGAAGCACAATTCCAAATACTTGCATCCGTCGCAGAGACCTTCGAAGAGTGTATATGCTCGCTGATTTACGAGGCTCGAAAAGTTGTTCGAGGTTTAAGTACTGCAGTTGATTTACCTGTTGTATCCGACTTGCCGCCAGAACCTGGCTCCCCCGTTAGCGATGACATGGTTATTGTAGGAGACGATGCTCGTACACAGTGGCTTGCTGACTGGTACGAGGGCCTTTCATACTGCACTTGGAATGCGCTCGGTCAGAATTTGACCGAAGAGAAAATACTTGAGGCTCTTGATGCATTAAAGTCCCACGGAATAAAGGTAGTAAATCTGATTATTGACGACAATTGGCAATCCCTTGATAATGAAGGCAAAGAACAATGGCATCGTGCTTGGAAGAGTTTTGAAGCCAACAAAGAAGGGTTTCCTTCGGGTCTGCGGCATACAACTAGCGTCATACGACAGCGACATCCGAATATCGGACATATTGCAGTCTGGCATGCCCTGATGGGTTACTGGGGCGGTATATCTCCAGGAGGGGACCTGGCGCAAAAATACAAGCTCAAAGAGGTTGACAGGAAGGATTCCGTTGCTGGCGGTAAAATGCTAGCGATTGATCCTGATGATATCAATCAATTCTATGATGATTTCTACTCGTTTCTAACATCGGCTGGGATTGATGCCGTAAAGACAGACGCCCAATTTTACATTGATTTGCTGGTCAGTGCAGAGGACCGAAAGCGATTCATCTCATCATATCAAGATGTATGTACTGGCGTGTCAAGCTTTGAGGAGTACTTTGTTACGGAAAATGCTAACGTTCTTAGGCGTGGACAATTGCTTCGCTCAGATACTTCAGCACTCGTGCCATCTCATGCATGTCAATGACACCACAACTCATATTTCACTCTCATATACCCACCAACAAGCCCAGCATCCTTGTTCGTAACTCCGATGACTTTTTCCCAGATATCGCGGATTCTCATCCTTGGCACGTATTTTGTAATGCTCATAATTCACTCTTGTCAGCACACTTGAATATTATACCTGATTGGGACATGTTTCAAACAAGTCATCCCTATGCCTCGTTTCACGCCGCTGCTAGAGCTGTATCAGGTGGACCAATTTACATAACGGACAAGCCGGGTGAGCATGATATCGAACTGATCAACCAAATAACCGCACCGACGACGCGAGATACCACGGTCATACTCCGTCCAAGCGTTGTAGGGCGCACGTTGGATGTCTACCACAACTACAATGAAGGAAATATACTGCGTATCGGGACATACAGCGGTTGGGCTCGCACCGGAAGCGGTATTATTGGGCTCTTCAATATCAGCCCTGCAGATGTTTCGACCATTGTTCCACTTAACATATTCCCGGGCATCGACACAACCACGACAAATTCAAACTCTTCATTCCCCGTTCACGAAGATACAGATGGCTATGCTAGCTACATAATTCGTTCACATCCAACGGGCGTTATCAGCGATATTATGACACCGACTGGCGCACATTCTATTGTTTCTGTGACCCTCGCAAACAAGGGTTGGGAGATATTGACCGCATATCCTCTCCGCACATTTACACTTGAAGGAAGCCGCGGTTGCTCCTCGACATCATCCTCGATGATATCCTTACTGACCCATGTTGCTGTGTTGGGCCTCATCGGCAAGATGACAGGTATCGCTGCGGTTGTCACTTCAGATATCACAGTCGTCGACAGTGGACGACTGAAGTTTGACGTGAATCTCAAGGCTCTAGGCGTACTTGGCATTTATCACTCCAAGCTGGAAACTAGAGATATTGATAAACATGTCATGGTCATGATTTCAGGGCTCGCGGTACCAAGAGAGACAGTGTGGAAGGATCGGGACAATGTCCTCGCGGTAGACGTTCTCCAGGCATGGAAGGCGCTGAAATTGGATGCTGGTTGGAGTAACGAGGTGCGTGTGCAGGTTTTCATAAATTAGCGAATATTTGCCTCGATTTAGGGTTATTTGATCGACAATATATACGAAACAAAACATTGGCTTAGGATCCATGAATGGATAGTAAATTTAACTTTAGAGCATATCTAAACGCAGATTAGCGTATATTCAAAACAATATCAAGCTTCAAATCTTACTAGGCTAAAGCAAACAATGGCGAAACTCCAGCTGAGCCTCGTCTCATAACAAGCGTCTCCTCAAACGTTGGATGTTGGTTCCGAGACCTGCAGTATACTTTCCTCATGGTTCCCTCCAAATAGTCGCCCATAGAGCCAGCGAATCGAGCTTGAACGCCTACAGAAGAGCTCTGTACTATCCGTCTCCAGACTGATTTGTGGGCATCCAAGAGCTCCTGAAGCTGTGAGGGTACCCGATATCGCCCGTTCGTACAAATATTCCGCCCCACGCCACGGCCCATGTCTGAGAGAAGGGCATCAATGATTTTATCCGCTTTGCATGGGTCGTCTTTGAGTACGCCGTTATCAAATACTAAGCATTGTATTTTCAGCCCGAAATGTCTAATTCCGTGGTGGTTCAGACTAGGACGTACAATCGTCGAACGGGAAAAACCTACATTTAACCATAATTAGCAAGTGCTAACTAGATGTCTATACGACCCTTGGACACTCAGGATGATACCCAGTTTCCCCAATCACACAATGTCCTCAATTCGATCCTTCCAGCATCTGGAACGGCTACAGCACAAAAGTACGAGAAATCCGTTTTATCCAGAATGCGCGGGAGGTGGTCACCAAGCTGGCATTCCCTAAACACTCGATCAGAGTCAAAGTGAGAAAAGTGCGAGATCCTGAATCTTACTTGACAAACCACGCTTCAGATTCCTTTTTGACCAAATCATAGTGCGGGTTGACTCGCGGTGGTTCCGATAAAAAGAGCCTAAAGAGATCGGGAAGCAACACATCAACGGTGCTGTCATCATCCTGTGGATTTAATGTCTGATAATCTTGCATTTGAGCCATCTCGGACACTGGTGTATGGACTGATTGATTTAGGTGAATCGTCACGCTGGCCATTTCTTGGTGGTTGGATGTTACATTTAAACAACTTTGGGGGTGACAAGATAGAATAACTTAGGGCTAATTGGCTTTTGGTTGAATTTTCGTACACCACATAACTCCAACCTGGAAAGGTTCTCCTCTTTATTTTTCATACAACGATCGTCCAATCACATAGGTAGAGATGAACCTATCTCGGATTATAGATTTTCTTTTTTAGAAACTTTTTCGAACCTGCTTCTTTGTTGATATGATAAAATCAGTGAATTTCTTTGTTCAACAATCAAATAGTATTTGACATTTTCTTTGTCCCTTTTCTTCAATTAGTGCCTTTTATCTACATGTAAAATTCCCCCTGGACGCGAATTCCGAGATTCCCAACATGCAGCGCGTATGTAAAAAATGAAGATGTTTGTCATATCTTCATCATTAGCCTTTTTTCTTTCCTTTGTGACGATATACTCTCATTGATATATTCTCATTCCGAGGAAATTAGACAAAGATATTCGATCATACCAAGGCCGCTACGAGCGAGGTACCCATGAAGTCTTACATTAACTTCACTGGTGTACAACCTGCCTAGGCAAATCATTTGACAACCTGACGAGACATCAAGCCAATCCATTGTATTATCGCCCACTGCCATGAAAACAGTTAAAGTTATATGGATCAATCAACTGCAAGGAAATATACTCTAATCTATCTATCAATTCAATCTCTTCACCAACATAATTATAAATTCCCACACAATTCGTCCCCCAAGTCGTCATGGATACTGCAAAGAAATTATGTGTAGGACAGCCAATTCAAAAAATGGTCTCACAAATTTATCTGGACAGATCATCATCTTGATCCCGGCACAATGAGAGATTTGCGACATGATTATGACGAGCTGGGTGCCAAACCTCTTGAAAGACTCCTCAATATATGGAAAGAACAGAATAAAAAAGACGATCTCTATGAGCTTCTCGAGCAGTATCAATACCAAGATGATACCCTGAGCCAATTCTGGCGTGAGACACGCACCGTTTCAGCATGGGTCGGCTGGGCACAACTCGCACGTGGACAAGAATTTTTCTATCGATATGCCTTGGTATATAGTTGGATTTGCATTACAGGGTTTTTTTTGTGAGAACTCAGCATCTATTGGCGTTGTTGAAGTCCTGGTTCGTACCGGAGGATTCTCTACAAGAGTCCTCTGGAATTGGCTTTTGGAAACTTTTCAATGGCTTCTCCAAGTTATGCATGACATAAACTCGATGAAGCCTGGTGGAGAAGGTTTCAAATCAACTATTCGTGTACGCTTACTTAATTCATCAGTTCGTCAGCGAATCTTGGAACTGGCTAGTCGTCGATCGGATTACTTTAACGAAGCCGAGTATGGCATACCAGTCAATACAATGGACTCTATCCACTCCTTACTACATTTGCCTGCAACCCTATGTTTTTGCAACTACCCTAAATGGGAGTCCAACCACGTCCAGATGAGATACGAGATTATCTGGCCTTGTTTCGATACATCAGTCATATCATTGGGGTGAACCCTGCTTACTTCTCAACACCGGAGTCAGCCAAGGCCATTATGCAGAGTTTTTATGTACACGAATTGAAATTGACGGAAACTTCGAAGGTGGTTGCATATAATTTTGTTCGTTGCGTTGAAAATTTACCTGCGCCGCTCACGATTTCTCGAGGTCTCATTGAGGCAGGAAGCCGATGGCTGAATAGACCTGAGTTGTGTGATCAGCTGGATCTGGGGAGACCTGGTGTTTTATCTTATATTGCATTTGCGGGCTGTTGTGCGTTGGTAACAGCCATGGCTTGGGCCCAACGAATCATACCTGCTTTTGACAGATGCATCATTCAGGTCAGTAGCAGACCCCTATCCCTTCGATATTTCCTGACTGTATATTTTAGTATACTCGACGCACGCTATATTGGGCCGTCATCGAGAGTGACGGTGGGTCAAAAGGAGGTACCCGGTTTGAAATGAAATACAAACCGGATTTGGATCGGAAGACCAAACGTGAATGCGAGAATTCGATCAATCATACGACAGGCTTCCGGATCATGGAGACGATATTCTTCCTGTCAGCCGGTCTCGCTCTATGCACAGGAGTAGCCCTAGGGTATTATCTGGAGGTCATTTTAATAGCGGTCGGAGTACGCGTATAACAACAGAACGCTGGCCAGAAGGACATGACTCAGGTTAGGGTTACCAACGTCAGTGTGTAATATTGAACCATTTCGATAACTTACAGTTTGTACTACGTACTATGGAGTATACATATATTACTGTATTGTAATTTACATTATATAGGGTGGCGTAATGTGGCTTATGATCTACACGGCCTACCACATCAGACGAATCAGCGTATAATACCAGATCCAGACCCACATCATACCATCGATTTATTCCCCACTATCTCTGTACGTAGTACATAGTATACGGAGTACACTTGTTACCCAGGTACCAGTATGTACACATTGTTCTTGTCAAAGTGACGAAGCATATCTGAACATGATGCTGATATTGTCTCACAAATACTGACGAATATATCGATCACAAGATACGATGTCTGTTGTGTACGAATACCTCACATCAGAGACGCAGAGTTGTGCTACCTACTATTGGCTGTACAGTAGCTTGTCTTAGATTAGTCACCAATGATCTTCAAAGATCATCAAGTCCAGTGTACACAAACATGAGCCCAGCAGACGAAGATTTTATGAACACAACTCCAGTATATGCACCGAGCATTTCTTTATTCAGGCTATGGATGGATCACGGTTACTTATGTTAGCCATGGATCATCGGAATACGATGACGTGTGTAAAACATGTCTTATACTTTCTTTTAGAATTTCGGCCTGTATACCTACATACAATGAAAATTTATTATTAGCCATTGGGGTATATGTCCAGTGCTTATATATCGAACTAGCATCTCCTCATCAGCAAGTACTATAACCTGTCTTCGACACAGTCAATCCACTTACCTCGAAAATACACAGTACTGAAAATGAAGCTCAACACAGTTCTTGCCTGGAATGGCATCTTCGCTTCCGCTCTATCCGCTCCGGGAGCACCCTTCACTTCTACTCTCCTGACAACTACAACTTCCACCGTGACCACCGGCTCCGCCAGTACAGTATACACATTCTTATCCGGCAACCCTCCATCCTCAACACCCTCTCCAACGACAGCCGCAGCCGCAGAGAACAAGCGTGCAGAAGAGCACAGAAGTCACCATCACCCAACGGTTACCAGCACCGTCACCGAATTGACCACTATCGCAGCCCCAACTACAACCAGCACTCTCTATCCCTGCGCCAGTCCCTTCCCATCTCTGGCACCTACCTTGCCCTATGGCGACGCAACGCTTCCAAGCAACTTTTCAACCCAGAATAGCCTCTTCTATGTCTCTAGCACGACCGAGGGTGCATCCGCCCAAGCCTGCTGCAATGCCTGCTTCTTTGAGCTCGCCAATTGTATCCAGGCATATTGGTATAGCTATGAAGGATGTGTAGTATCGCTGGCTACTAACTCGTCGCTCGCGGGATCAGCATCTGGGGAGCACGTCAGCACAGCTTGTCCGGCAGGTATTTTTAATGGCTTGACGTATGAACAGGACACGAATCCTGCATTCAGAAGCACGGGAAACATCGCGGGGCCCTGTGGTGAGACGTATAACAATCTTTAAGATGTACGACATGCATGGTTTGCGACGGAGCGATGAGAAAAGAATGTAATACTGTATCATGCGTCAGTTAATAACCAATAACTTCAAATATTTATTTAGATGCTTTGAAAATGGAGACATCAATTGATGGGGTATGACGCGATAAGCCTTGCAATCCTTATCTTATCTTATCGGTCACCCTACGTCATCAAGCCAGTCAAAATCTTGCTGGCAGACAAGAATATAAAAAAAAAAGACATCTGACGATTTTTATTCTTCTACATATTCTTCTTAATTCTTGTTGTATTACTATTACCTATTTTTTTTTTCTCGTTACACGTTAACGGAGTGCATTGTTTGACTCTCAAGCTATATATAATCTCAAAGTGTCTACGCGGACAACATGTCGCTCAATACAGTCGCAAAAGGTGTCGGTAGCACCACAGGCAACCTCAACAGAACAGTAGACTCTGCCAGAAAAGGCGACGTCTCTTCAACCGTCAAGCAAACCAAGAAGCATGCCGACACAACAACGAAAGACCTTACTGGAGTCTCAGTACCCGGCGAATTTCCCGACAATGACAGAGCCAACGATAAAAAGGCACAGGAGATGCCTCAAGTGTCCATTCCATCGATTTCGTCCATGTTCCAATGGCTGATGGACAAGTTTGAGTCTACGGTCAAGGACTTCATTAATCGGTACTTGCCACCACAGCGTCAAGAAGCTATCTATAAGTCGGCCATGTCGCGTCCCATGGCAACGACTTTTATTATTTGCCAATTGATCTGTTGTGGTGTCCCTCTGTTGGTTTTCATGGCTGGCGTGTTTATTTTTGCCGCCGTTGCAATCTTGCTCTGGGCTATCTTGTCGCTACTAGTTCTCGGCCCCGTGCTTGTGGTGACGGGCTGCTCAGGCTTCCTCATGTGGGGATGGGGCTGGCTCTTCTATTCTTTCATCAAATGGGTTGATCAAAGATTCTTGGGCGGAGTGCTTTCGAGATTCTTCTTGCCACTATCTTCTGGTCCGGACGATGACGCAAAATCTACCCAGGGGGTTGATCAGGGGTCAGGCAGCAGCGAGAAGACGAAGCCTTGATCCAAGCACTGCGCATCTTATACTGGTGATATTTGAAATTTTACTTGTACATGTACCATTCTGCTGTTCTGTACGCAGGTTTGACCTGCGATATTTTATTCTACTACTTCACACATGCAAGACTGAATCTGTTCACCAGACTATATTTCATTAATCAGAATTGGTTTTCTTCTCAATCTTATGACTTTGAAGTTATCAATATAACGGTTCAGGCATTAGTTGGATGCCTGGCTCTGGGGTGGTTGCCTTGTTGTGGCCTGGAGATCATTCAGGCAACAACCTCTTTCCTCAACGCCAACCTTGGAAACTACGAATATCTTAAGTTACCCTCCCTTGTGACAGCAATATGACCAATATTCTAGCCTCCTGGTCTTCTCTGAATTGGCCTTTGCCAAAAAGCTCTCTCAGAACCATGGTCTCTGTCAGTCAGCAACACATTCCCCAAATCAGAGCAGTGAATTGGGGATGTAGCCTGAGGACAGGTCCTGCGTAGGCAGATATCCCCATTGCGAAGTCAATTCGAAGTTGCTGGCTGAAACTCCGGGGTATATATTAGCGTCGACATGCATCTATTCTTCAATTACTCACCCTTCTTGTTCAAACAATCTACATTCGTCTCAACGCATTCTGATACACAAGCTTCAATTGCCCTTCTTGCTCAAACAAGCCACACATAACTTCAACTTATTCTGATACATCTACAACCAGTCACCCTTCACAACTCACATTGGTTGTAAGCTCGAATCTCACAATGCACGCCTTTCAGGCTTTCTTCGTTGCCTTCGGGCTCATCATTGGCGCTGTCTCTTACGAGCACTCCCCAACCAATGCCACTTACCCCTGGAGCGAACGCATTGACTTCCCTCTGATCCCCGTTGCTGTTTCTATGATTCCAAAGACTGGCGATCTGGTAGTCTGGTCTGCGTACAAGAACGAATCCTTTGGTGTTGATGCATCTGGTGTCACTCAAACAGCCATCTACAACCTCACCGACGGCACAGTTGGCTACTACTCTATTAATCATACCGATCACGACATGTTTTGTCCTGGAATTAGTCTAGACTTCAAGGGTAATATCATTGTTTCCGGTGGTGACACTGAAGAAAAGACTAGTATCTTTGATGGTCAGTCTTGGAAAGCTGCAGCTGATATGCAAATACCACGCGGCTATCAAGCTTCTACAACTATTACCGACGGACGCGTTTTTACTATTGGAGGTTCTTTCAGTGGTGGAATTGGCGGCAAGAATGGAGAAATCTACGATCCCGAGGCTGATAGGTGGACAATGTTGCCTGGATGCTCTTCTGAACCCATGCTTACCAACGACGCCGGCGGTCTATATCGCTCGGACAATCACGCCTGGCTCTTTGCATGGTCCAATGGTTCTGTATTGCAAGCTGGACCCAGCACCAAGATGCACTGGTACGATACTCGTGGTAATGGATCTACTACCTTTGCCGGAACTCGAGCAAATGATAGTGACGCTATGACCGGGACTGCCATCATGTACGATGCTGGAAAAGGCAAAATTCTTACCTTGGGTGGTGCTCCTTCATACAACGACAGTCTGGCTACTTCCAATGCCCACCTCATCACTGTGCGCAAGCCTGGAGAGCCCGTTAGTGTCGAACCACTTGACAACATGCATTCTGCCCGCGCATTCGCCAACTCCGTTATTCTACCAGATGGCAAAGTATTTGTCGTCGGTGGGCAGACTCATCCAATTGTTTTTACGGACGCAAACTCCAGCATGATCCCGGAGATGTGGGATCCCAAGACGAAGAAATTCACTGAACTGCCTGCCCTCCCAACACCACGGAACTACCACAGCACTGCACTTCTTCTACCCAATGCCACAGTATTTGTTGGCGGTGGCGGCCTCTGCCCCTGGAAGTGCGACGCCAATCATCTAGACGCACATATCTATACACCACCCTACTTTTTCGAGTCTGATGGCGTCACGCCCGCAACACGCCCCATCATCACCCATGTCGCCAACCCAATTCTCAAAGTGGGCCAGACCCTCAACGTGACGCTCTCAAAGCCCGTCGAGTCATATCAGAAGCTCACATTCTCCATGGTCCGCATGGCCAGTTCGACGCACACCGTCAACACTGATCAACGTCGGGTGAACGTGTCTCCACAAGCCGCCACATCAACTCTGTTCACTCTTGGTTTGCCACGCGATCCTGGAGTGCTGCTTCCTGGTTACTGGCATCTATTCGCCCTGCTCAATGGCGTTCCCAGTGTCGCTGAGACGATTCTTGTTGAGCTTCCCTTGGCATAAACCTTAAGGGCGAATAGTTCGATTCAACGCGGATTATGTCGATACATCGGGTTTCCTTTTGAGAGATTATACTCGTGAAAGTAATTGTTTCATGGTCGGAAAAGATGGTTCATGTATCGCCACCACATCATGTTTTTTGGAAGAACTTCAGATTTTGAGACTGATACAATAAATATACGTGTCATCGGATTTCTTTTATTTCACACCATCCCGTCCTTAGAACTCCTATATGTAGCATTGAGGCCTCTAGAAATATAATATTAGCAATAAAAAAGAATATCCTGTGTCGTAGAAACGAAGACTGTGTAAAATGGTAGTGTTCTGAGGTCCCCAATCAAGTTGGCTCGAAAAGGTGTCTGATATGCTCTCATGACAAGATGATGTTTCTTTACTAACAATAACGCAACGTGACGACGCTTTGTACGGGACCTTTCCGGAATTTTGATTGAATCCTAACCTGTAGGATGGTAAGATTATGCTGACGGGGATATCCTTCTTTGTCATCATGATTTCCTAAGTAGGCACCGACTAGGCCTTCGACACGATATAAGAAGTTCCTACGAGAGCTATCTGACGAGTTTCTTTTTCTTTATTTATCGTGCTTTTTTTTCCGTCGATTACGTACCCTGAGATAGGAACGAGCACTGTCACATATAGTAGAAATCGGTAAGTTGTTGAGAGGTGGTAACTGGGTTGAAAAGATAGAGAAAGAGGAGAAAAGAAAAGTCCTGATTCACAACTAGGCACCTAGCAGTTTCTTTCTTCACTATTGTTTTCTTCTTCCTCTTCTTCGTCATCGTCGTCTTTTTTGAAAGATAACAGCGCTGAGAATCACTCAAAATGGGCAGAAATCTTAGGAAAGGCGTAAGTCTCCCGAATTCGTTTCATTCACGACCTTATTCAACGGGTTGTTAGACCGCAAGTTTCACTTGCACGAATCGTCAGGCATCTCAACGTTATCCTAATCGAACTCAGCATTTGAGCTCCTCTTTCAAACAACCAGCTGCGGCAGAAAGAGAAGATGAAGAGGATTATTCTGTAAAGAACCCAGCAATTCGATCCTAGAACTCACCCCTGCAAGGCTTCTCATGAATGGGCTATATGCTGATTTTTGTTTTGATTAGGCTGACGAGTACGGCCCCTCCGTTCCCTCCGTATGGGTTGGCCCCTACATATACTACAGACGCAGACTGATCAAAGCTGATTGCTAATATAATGGAATAGGACTCTGATGATGGTTACCGGGAAGCTTCTCAAGTCAAAAAGGAGGAGGAGGACGTCGTTCAGCCGGGACAGAAGAGAATGCGAATAAGTGACTCCTCACCAGCCCGCAAGACAAGGCAGCCTCTCGACGTACAGTCAGAGGTCATTGTGGAAATTCCGTCAATAACACTTGGCGAAAATAACCAAGAAGAACCCGCATGGGAGCTTCTATCCCATGAAGGGATCCCAGCCGAGGAACGGGATGCCGCCGCCAAATATGCACGAAAATGCCTTGTCAAACTGAACTAAAGAGACCGTAAAGGAGCGACTCCGTCAGTAATAATAACAAAATTACCATCCAAGGATCCTCGAAATCCGATCTGGGCGGAGAATCCTTGCGTAAGGTGCACGAGATCGGTCGGCTCCAGGTTTCACTTTTGTGCTAGACATGGCACGATTAACAAGTGCATTCGGTGTTTCAACCTGAATGGGCATTGTATTTCCATTCCAGAATCGTTGAAGGCGGGATTTGTCAAGGTACAAAAGCTCTGGCAGTCTGGGGGGTTCTCCAAGGCTCTGGCCGAACGGGAGGTCTGGCTACATTCGGTTGATACGATTGCTACAACCAAAAGTTTATCATTCCCTCATCGTCTAGGCAGACTATGAAACAAGTGACCGCCACCCCTTCAGCAAAGATGTCTCTGGTAGATGCTATAAACAGTCTGCGGCGTGAGGAACACTTGCAACGCGTGGAGGGACATTTACAGCGTATGGAGGCACGGCTGCACACCAACGCGTTGCTTCATGCTGTGACTGCCTATCTAAAAGTGCGCAATATGTCATGATGAAGTGCTAATGGAGTATAGTTGGGTGCGCCAGAGTTGGGCCCTTTAGAGGACGAAGCAGAAATGAAATCGGATTCGGACTGAATCATTGTGGAGCGCTCTCGGAAGATGGATGATGATTAGAATACAAAAAAGAATGCATTGAGTGCTGAAAAGAAGTTTCTCATGCGGATATCCATAAATTTGTTGTAGCAAAAGCGATGACACACTCTTTGAATATATCAATAATTGATTCAGTTAGTCGATGCCCAAAATAGAAAAAGCAGTCACTCAACCATATACGTAAAAAAACAACAATTTACGTACATACTATAACGCCAACTAAACATTGTACACATTGAAGTATGTATAGCATTTCCCATACTAGGCTTAGTGAGTGTAAGCTGTAACCACACCTAGGTACTCATTTTGCCCGTCAATAAAAAGGTTGGTTCGCCAACACCGCGGAACATCGCTATTCACCTAATAATTACTTTTATAATATCCCCCTTCCAACATGTCACCTCACGAACCTGGACAGTCGCACCTGGGCTATAGCTAGCTACAGAGTGTCGGGGAGGGGCCGACAGCATGTAGTATTCCAGGCGGATATGCACAGGCGGAACGGAGTTTCTGGTGACATCCGTCTAGGGATGGCTTTATCTAACTACTTCAGTCAGAAGAGCTCTCGCTAGTCACTAAAGGAACATATATCAGAGTACTTAATTCAAATATTCATAGGTTATTTTGCGACTATCTGCTGCTACGTGTGTTTACTTACTTGACTGGCAATATCCTTGTCAACTATAACTACGTACTGCGTAGTAGATGGGAGCTCTGTGTATAAATAGAGGTTATATTCCTGCCACTTTACCATGATCTGTTCTTCATCGCGATGCTTTCACCTTCTTCAAAGACCAACGAGAAATCCCACACGTGCAATCCAGAGAGAGCCAAGTGTCAGGATACATTGATTCAAAATGGCCTATAAACTCTTCAAGGTACGTAGTATAACAAGTTTTGAATAGATCTCTGCAGACATGCTGAGAGTATTTCAATAAACAGAATCTTCTTTGGGCTGCAGCTGTGACAAGCCCCGTCATTGTCTCGGCATACGATGTTACTTTTCAAGGCTTTTATGGCTCCAGTTGTGGTCTAAAAGTTGATTCCGGTACATTCGATGCAACATACAACTGTGTGGGATTCGAAATATGGCCATTATCAAGTTATAAACTATATTATACTGGAAAAGACGACTGCCCAGAAGGAACATCATTGCAAATCAAGTTTTATGAACAGGAAGGCGATGGGACTGTGTGCGGTACGGGAGAGCTTGCTGTTATTACAGTCGGAGACAGCCAGGATTGTGTCGAGGGTCTGAATATATCTCCTGCAAGTGCGGAGGTGACATGTGCATAGGACACTTTAGACTGCTCTTCCTACGTATCTCTATTCACACCCATTAGAACTGACCTAGTTGCTGCTATGGCTGTTGCCACTGATATGACGTCCCACTCATTATCTTGTGTGAGGAGACGATAGATGGAAAGAAAATGACTCAAGCAGTGAAGGTATTCGTTCAGAGCCTTGATTTCAGCTGTACACTTAGGTTACATTATCGTTGCGATATGAGGAAACCAGGCTTGCCGATCTGAGTGCCATATGAGGTACTCGGGCATCTAAGGATGCAGAGGGCTGCATGTTACAAGCCAATACGTACATAATTACCTTCAGACGCGAAAAACATGTAAGTTCTGTATTTCATACAGAGGATGTGCGTAACATACGAGCCTTCAATTGCACCATTCTCTCTGGTGCTCAAGACTGCAGCAGAAGCAGCAATAGTCAAAGATGTAAAAGTGGCGAAAGAACACTTATCAAACCTAGTAGATATATAGGCGAGCAAGTGTTGATGCTGGGAAGCTAGCATTTCGGTCAGATTAAACCCAAACCCTAACCCTAAAGTTGGAACAGACCCTAATCCATATTAGGCTAGCTCCAGTTGACGCAGGATTAGTCTTGATGAGTCATGTACGCTAAGCCTGATCCAGAAGAGGGCCCACCTTCAGCCGCCACCGCCCAGTACTTTTGCCAATCAGCGAACATACCGCTGTGGGACCTGTAGAAAAACCGTCAGAATCTTTTGGACGCTCTGGCTCTTGTTGTTATCCCCGCCACCTTATCTACCACTGGAATAGCATTAATCGGCTTTTGCTCTCTTTCTTTATTCTGATTATTCTCATTCTTCATTTTTTATCATCTCTTGTTCAAAAGCACCTGGGATCGCGAGTCACCGTCAAATATCAAGCAATCCATCAACAACAAACACCACTGCGTCGCCGCGAGAGCCTTTGACGAGCAATTCGGAGACGAGCATGAGCGCCGCTGAGGCCGCAGCCATTCCTCCTGTAGTGGCGAGCTCAGAAAACAGCACCAGAGGACACTCACGGTTTCGTGGACGAGGACGAGGAGGACCTGGCCGAGGTTCTCGAACTCGAGGACGCGGCCATGGTCGAGGCCAAGCTCGAGATGGAACGAATGAATCTTCTAACGCCACTTTGCCAGTTAGCTCCGAGGCACAGGTAGCACAACAACCACAACAACCTCTAAGGAATCCAGCACAACGACAACCTCGACAAAATAGGCATCGCGAACAGACGCAAGACACTTCGACCGAAGGAAACACGCCTACCAACACATCTAGCGACCGCCCCCCGCGGAGGAGAAACAGGAAACCAGCAAATCCACACACACATGATCGCCCCCCGACGCAGGTAGGCGGCAGATCATTTAGTAGTCGGTTGACAAGAGGTGATGGCGATACGCCGGCGAACCCATCACTTCCTCCTGCAACAAGTGGTATCGATCATGATCAATTACACCCGGACGTCCCTGAATTTGTACCCGGTCAAGTACATCCCCACCATGTACACGACTCTAAATCCGGACCACAGCCCATGAAAAAGCCTCAAAACCACCCACCCAAAGTCACGACCAAATCAGCTGCCCCCGACATCGCCACCAGAACACATGAAGACATTGCGAACGGATTGTACGAATGCCCTATCTGTACAAATGAACTCGGTCGAAAGTCACGTATCTGGTCATGCGGTCTATGTTGGACGGTGTTCCATCTGAGCTGTGTCAAGAAGTGGTCGAAGAATGAAGGCTCAGCTTTTCAACAGCGTCAAGCTGAGAATGGCGAGGATGCTCAGCGAATGTGGCGCTGCCCTGGATGTAACCTTCCTCACGATGTCCTCCCAACGACTTATTCATGTTGGTGTGAAAAGGAGATTGATCCTCGCGCGCTACCTGGAATCCCTCCTCACTCCTGTGGACAAACCTGCTCTCGAAGTCGGAAACGTTGCCCTCACCCTTGCGATTCAACCTGCCATGCAGGTCCTTGTCCACCATGTACCGCTATGGGGCCTACCCAAGACTGTTTCTGCGGAAAGAATTCAACAACGAAGCGATGTCTCGACACGGATTACACTCATGGTTGGAGCTGTGGAGAGATTTGTGGTGACTTGCTCCCCTGCGGTAAACATACTTGTCCGCGGCCTTGTCATGAAGGGCTTTGCGGATCTTGCGAAGAGAAAGTTGACGCCCGCTGCTACTGTGGAAAAGTCGAGCATCAGATTTTATGTAGCGCCACCGAGGAGGAAATTACAAGCGAGTTATCCGACAGCCCTGATGCGTTGGACACCTGGGTTGGCTCTTTCAAGTGCGGAGAAGTTTGCAATCGCCCATTTGACTGTGGGGTTCATTTCTGCCAGAAAGAATGTCATCCTCAAGATCGTAACCAGCCTCATTGTCCACGCTCACCAGATGTGGTCCTTCGCTGTCCATGCGGAAAGACACCACTCTCTAGGATTGAAGGATATTCTCCCAGGACATCATGCGAAGATCCCGTTCCCAATTGCTCGGAGCCATGTGGGAAAGCCTTGCCTTGCGGGCATTCCTGTCCTATGATTTGCCATACAGGACCATGTCGCCCGTGTCTGATGAATGTTACCATCGATTGTCGATGTGGTCGCAATACTTTCAAGACCGTCTGCCATCAATCAAACATCGAGCCCCCCCAGTGTTTCCGCGTTTGCAAAGCTACAATGAGTTGTGGACGACATACCTGTGCCGAGCACTGCTGCTCGGGCGAACGCAAGGCCATCGAGAGACAGACAACCAAACGTAAAGCGAGGCCACTTGGTTCTACGCAAAACCGTCCAACCGAGAATGACATCGAAGCCGAGCACATATGCACGCGTATCTGTGGTCGTATGTTGAAGTGTGGTCGGCACACATGTCCAGAACTCTGTCACAAGGGTGCTTGTGGCACCTGCCGAGAGGCAATCTTCGAAGAAGTCTCCTGTCATTGTGGGCGTTCTGTATTATATCCTCCACTTCCATGTGGAACAAATCCCCCTCCATGCCGCTATGATTGTGAACGACCTAAGGCCTGCAATCATCCACAAACGCCACACAACTGCCACACGGACAACGAAGAATGCCCGAAATGTCCTTTCCTCACAGAGAAGGCGTGCTTATGCGGTAAAAAGCTTCTCAAGAACCAGCCATGCTGGTTGACTGAGCCCAGATGTGGAATGGTCTGCGGTGAGACTCTCAAATGCGGTTCTCATACCTGCCAGAAACAGTGCCACCGACCCGGAGAATGTGAGGATGCACTGGAACCATGTAAACAGGCGTGTGGAAAAACCAAGAAACTCTGTGGGCATCCTTGTTCCGAACCATGTCACGCGCCGTTCGCATGCACCGAGAAGGAACCTTGTCCAACTATGGTTATGATAACCTGCCCATGTGGTCGGCTCCGTAGGGAGAAACGCTGCAATGTTGCTCGAGCTCTGACTAAAGGCCAGACAACTCAAAACGAGGCTTCACCAGCTACTGCGAGTTTGAAGTGTGACGATGAATGTGGCCGACTCGAACGGAATAGAACTCTTGCGTCCGCATTGAAGGTTGATATTGATCCGTCTACAACCTTGGCCCAGAATACTTCATCTCAATTGCCCAGCACGACTATGCCTTATTCTGAGGAGACACTTGACTTGTACGTTCAGATTTCGTCCTCAGCGACACTCTCGACCCTCCAAGATTATGAAGCAACACTTCATAGTCTAGCAGCAAGCGCGACTCAGAGATCGGTTCGATTCCAACCTGCCAAAGCGCCTCTTCGCGCCTTTGTGCATTCACTCGCTGCGGATTGGGGATTTGCCTCCGAGAGCTTTGATCCTGAACCTCATCGTCATGTCTTCGTTCTGAAACCAACACAGTGGACTTCCCCTGGTTTAGGACTCGGTTCAGGGATCGGTATTCGAGGAATGTCTATCGGTGAATGTGTGCGGATCCGCGATCGTGAACTTTTCAGGGAGCGAGAAGCGCGGCGCGCAGCAGCCGCCGAGGCCAAGGCATTGAGGGATGCTCTCAAGGCAACATCTGCTGAAACTGGGGATTGTGGCGGGGGATGGGCGCAAGTAGCTTCCACACGAAAAAGACAAACGGACAACAACTCTCCTGCCAGCATAACGCGCTCAGGTACACCGCTGGCTGCACTTGGCAGTCGAGGATTCGGCACAGGGTCGATGTACGCTGCTCTGGGGCTTGATGTTTCGTCGTCATTCGGCAGTTCTAACAATATTCCGTCCAAGAAAAAAGATGGTCTTCTTGTCCTCCGTTCGGGAGTCGGATCCTCAAAAAAGAAATCCGAGCAACCACAACAAAATTTTGAAGACCTTGCGGACAGTTGGGAGGAACAGGTTGAGCAGGAAGAGCAGCAGGAAAAGGAAGAGGAAGAAAGACGACGATCTAGTGAAGAAACAGAGCGATTAAACTCTGATCAGCACATGTTGGCGCAGGATGAGAATGTTGGAGTTGGCACCGATGTTGTTGTTTCGTCGGATTAAGCAAGATGCCATTCTGATTCATAGATATGATATGATGCGTTTATGATACTTTATGATGTTCATTCTGCATGCCTTGTTTGGCGACGTGGATATAGTTCTTTTGCATTAGAAAATGATAAATTAGAATAAAAATTAGAATTTCAGGTCATTCCGTCATGTTAGAATACGTAAAAATCAACTTGTCAGCAATGAAGCAGTGGTTGCCGATATCTAGTATGCGATCAATCGATTGATCTGAAACGACCTCGTCCGACTGGATACTTTACCATCTAAGATGTATGTACACTTATGCAACGACATAGACCTGGCCGTGTTATTGACATCAAAGTAAACGCTGAGTGGCAAGAGACAAACTAGGCGGTAAATCATCTGCACTTTTACCCCAGGTACTAACAGTCTCATCGGAGCCTACTGTTAACTCCAAGGTCTGGCCCTCCAGGAAAAACTCATGACCAATCCAATTCTTCGTATATGTCTCACCATTTAGCGTTGCATTCATGATGTATATATCGGTATAGGTCGGATCAAAGTTTTTGACTCTGATTGTCGCCGTTTTCTTGGTCTCCGGATGAGTGATATTGACAGATTCGAAGAATGGGCTGGAGATGAGATAGACATTCTGACCGGCCACTGGGAACAAGCCCATTTGCGAGAAGATCGAGAACGAAGCCATAGCGCCGGAGTCGTCGTTACCTGGCAAACCGGATTCGCTAGTGTTGAAGGATGATGGGATATAGCTATGTGCGCGTTTGGTGGATAGACCAGGACGGCCTGCATAGTGATAGGAATATACGGAGAGAAAGACGGGCTCATTGCTAATGTCGGCTATTCCAGACTCGTAGTAATAATCAAGTCGTGAGATGAACTGGCCTGCACCCCCGAGCGTGCTGATCAGCGAGCTCATATCGTGTGGAACATAACTATTGTTGGTTAGAACATGTTGGCTGCGTTTCAACTGGAGGATAGAAGAGGAAACAAGGAATGACGAGAATGAGAAAGTTGGATGATAAGGAAAGGATGCATACAATTGATATTCCCAAACACTAGACTCAAACGTCTCGGAAGGGTTAGAAGTCAGGGAGCAAAAGTCAGTCAACGGACTGCAAGCGATGGGGTCTTGAAAGCCCCAGGTACCATTCAGATACTTGGGCTGGAAAAATCCGACGAAACCAGTGTCTGTTCCATTGACAAATGAAGTCTGGTCCGCTTTGAAGATGTTCTGCCAATTCGTTGATCGAGACAGATATGTTGTAGCGTTGGCCTTTCCCAGTCCCTTTCCAACTACACTCACGCAGTAATCGTTATAGGCGTACTCGACGGTGCGTGAAATTGAACGAGAGTTGGTGCCGAATCCCAGGTAGTCAAAATCCAGATAAGGAATATAATTGACGTTCTTCCAGCTTTGCAAGCCACCACGTCCCTGTATAGACCATTCCAACGGCTCGTTTTCGGCGTCATTAACCAATGCGTCATAGGCGAGGTCCCAGTCGATCCCGGTGAGATTCTTCACATATGCATCAGCCAGAACCACATCGGCGTTAGAGCCACCCTGAGTCCATCCTTTGCACAGACTCATGCGGCAGTCGGGAAGCCAGCCTTCGTGCTTGTAAATGTCCACCAAGCTGCGAACCATTTGTGATTGTGCAGTTGGATCGACGATCGTCAATAGTGGGTATTGCACTCGAAAAGCGTCCCAAATGCTGTAATTTGTTAGCTCTCAGAATTATTGACTAGCGATAGGAGTTTTGATAGACATACCAGTAATAAGAGTCAAAGTAAGGCTCGTCGCTGCTCCAGAGTGGATTCTCACCAGTGTAGTTTTGCGGGGACAGCATCGTCCGGTAGATACCACTCCAGAACAACTTCTGCAGGTCGTCACTAATACCTGTTGCATTTACTGACACGGGACTAAGCTTTTCCCTCCAGGCTTTCTCGGCAGCCGACTGGATGTCTGCGAAATTTGAGGCAGGTTCGGGAATTTCTGTTTCGGCGTTCTGACATGCTTGCTCAGTGCTGACTAGACTGACTCCTACGCGGGCATATAACGTATTGTTCGGTAGACTATCAAAAGTGACGAACCCGCCTGCTTGCAAATAGAAAAGATTGAACCCACGAGTGACGAAGAGACCCTTTACATCTGTGCCAGCTCGATCGTTAACCCATATCCCGGTATCGTTGACGGTACCACCTGCAAAATCAACACACACGAACGATTCGTAGTAGCCTGCACCGAAGCTTGGTAGGAATGTCCCATTTGCACGAATACGGCCACTCTTTTCATCCACGCTGACTGTAGCATTTTGTCTACTCTGCCATAGATCGGTTAGATCGAGTAGCACAAAGGGTTTGGTCCCGGTACTGTTGGCGAAAGCATTCTGAAAGTTGAATCTATAGAGTGCTGCGTGCTGAGTAGCTGTCATTTCTGCGGCAATGCCATTGGTTAATTCCAAGCCGAAATACCCCGGACTGGCTTTGACACTTGAGTTGTCATAGTTGACAGCACGTGAGCCAATCAAAAAGTTGCAGTTGTCAATCACATCATCCGGGCAGATCTGGGGTAAAATGGGAAAATTGCCCAGGGATGGGTTGCCTCCGGTGCCTGAATCGTGCATAGCTGAGAAGCCAGTCACACCACTGCCATCGGTAGCAAAGCCACCTGTATTCAGTCCGTTGACGTCCGCGACAGGCTTAGCCATGCCATAAGGCAAAGTAGCTCCGGCGAACACATTTCCGCCATTATTGGAACCAATCAATGGATCGACGAAGCTCAATGGGTCGAAATCCGCTCGGACAGAAGCTACAAGAATGCTCGCAGCCCACTGCTTGTTTAATCTCATGGTGGCACCAGTAGTGTCTGATGATCAATCGCAAGGTGGTGAAGAAGAAAAGAAAAGAAGCACGAGGGACAAGCGAAGCTCCCACATTTTCGCAATGACGATCAGCTTTGCGGGGCATGCAGACTAAGCCCGCGATGATGGCTGTTGGTCAATTGATAGGGCATGGTGCAGGCCACAGCGGTATGTCCTTTGTGCCGTGGGAGAGGTTGTTGACTCTGGGGTAACATCGGCGAGAGGATCATTCCTTAGTCGAACGCTAGGCTGTATATGGCTAGTGCCTCATTTTGGGTGATTACACACTTACGGTATTGAAATGTATTGACTGTAACGTTACGCTCAGCCCTAACCCTTAAAACGTACCCTAATGGCAGTGAGCTAGTGCCTAAGGCAACAGCTCGGACATTCGGTAAGTCCGTATATGCGTACATCCGACATCTGAAAGTGGCGGCCAGATCTTTCAGGCACCGCCAGTAGGCTTGCAAGAGGGGTTCATCCTACCTCATACTCCGTACTCAGGATATAAATGTCCAAGACTGTGTCCAAGACTTACTTTCGAGGAAAGAAGATATCATTCTAAGTTTTTGTTGTTATCAAGCACATGGCGGAATTCCCCCTTTCTTCTAGAACACCTTAATAATCGGGCAGGCCCACAGCGGAAGGGTCCGAGGGGCGCCTGACAAATCAGGTCAGGCACATCTCTGCACCGGCCAATCGGAGCAGACCTCGGCTTTAAAATTTAAGAATTTTGCATCTCCGAGAGCCCGAACGGCTTATCTGGTTCCAGTGTCCACTTCCGATGACCTCCTATAAAAGCTTTTAGGTTGCTCTGCGTATCTTATAATTTCTCCACCCTTTCATATACTTCTCCGTAAATATTTCTCCTTTGTTATTTTGCTTTTAGGCATAAAAAAACTATGATTTAAAACCAAATCTTGCTGCCTCGGCTTGGTGTACCTAGGTCCGATCCACGTCACCGACAAATTTAAAACCTGACAGACTGATTATTACCAGGCTGGAGATAGTTTCATCCATCCCCATTGAATCGGCTATAAGCATTTTGACACCCAAGGACTTCAGTATTCTGCGACCACCATGTCTGACATGGCAGCCGATCAGAAGGAGATCGACCAGGAGCAGAACGCTATCGAAGTCGTGCGAGATCCAAACGAACGGCCCGATTGCTTCTCGAGCACGATTCAAGAATGTCTCTTTGTGCTCACCTCTACAATGGCCATCGGCCAGACTTCTTTCTTCCAAGGCGCTATCATCGTTGTTCTTGCCGAGATCAGCAGAGACCTCAACATGGACTCTGCTGAAACGACCTGGACCACTGCGGGCGTTGCGTATGTTGCCAATCCATAACCTTTTCCCCCACTCCGTACAATTTGGCTAATTTGCCTTCCGGCCATACAGGTTGAGCAGCGGCGCTTTTCTACTACCCTTTGGAAAAGTAGCAGATATGTTTGGACGCAGGACTATGTTCATTGCTAGCATGATAGGATACACTCTATCCCTTCTAGTCATTGGCTTTGCAAATTCCGCTCTTTATTTCGACATACTCTCAGGAGTCATGGGAATTTTCTGTGCCTCATCTGTTCCTCCTGCTGTCGGCATTCTAGGCAGTGCATATGAAAAGCCGTCACCTAGGAAGAACAAAGCGTTTGCCTGCTTTAGCGCTGGTATGTTACGTCCCATATACATCCTCTTTCGACAAAATTCAATGCTGATCTGTTATCATTTCAGGAAATCCCCTCGGCTATGTAGGAGGCATGCTTGTGTCCGGAATTGCCTCCCAAGTCTCGACTTGGCGTACATCTTTCTGGGCTTTGGCTGTTATATACGCCCTCTTCTCGATTACCAGTATATTCACTGTTCCAAAGGACCTTTCACAAGCTAAAGTGGCATTGACATTGGAAAACTTGAAGAAACTCGACCCGCTTGGCATGCTGCTTGCTGTCGCTGGTATAGCGCTTTTTTCAAGCTCGTTGTCGTAAGTTATCTACGCATTTACTTTGAAATTTTCCAATTTTACACGGTGCTAACATACCCCAGACTCGCTGGTGATGCGCCTCAAGGCTGGAAGACCCCATACGTTATTGTTCTTCTCATACTAGGCATCTTGCTTATTGGAGCTTTTATCTATTGGCAATCCGTCTGTGCCACTCCTTTGATGCCCCTCTACGTCTGGCGTGATCGGAATTTCTCACTTGTGAGTACATTATTCTGCCCTCCGTTAATCCATTCTTGTAGACTAACGAGAGCGTTCTTAGCTGATGGCTGCCCTCTCTCTCGGTTTCATGGCATTCATCTCCGGTCAGTTCTGGATGGCACTATACATGCAACAGGTCCAGAACTACAGTGGCCTCGGTATCACGGTTCGCTTATTGCCCATGGTGGTTGGTGGAGTGATCGTCAATATCATCTGTGCATTGATATTGCACCGAGTCAGCAATAAACTTCTCATGTTTATTGCCACGACAGCATACATGGGGGCTTTCCTGATTGCTAGCTTTACGAAAGAAGACAGCATTTACTGGGGGTGCTACTTCGTACCTTTCATACTAATGGTGGTTGGAGCAGATATAGAGTTTAACGTTGTGAATGTAAGAGCATCCCCACCTTCACGTCGGTTTATTGAAAGGATTCGAGTCTTAACAACAAATACAGATGTATGTCATGTCCTCACTTCCACCATCCGAGCAGTCCCTGGCGGGCGGTATTTTCAACACCGTCTCCAAACTAGTTTCCAACGTCGGTCTCGGTATTTCAACCGCCATTTACAATGCCGTCCGGGACGAAAGAGGCTCTTCGGTGATTCGACCATATTTGTCAACTTATTGGTTCGCTACTGCTATTGCCGGTGTCGCTATCTTCCTTGTTCCATTTCTCAAGATAGGGACTCAAGGAGGCGGTGATTCCAAAGAGCAATCTGATGAGGATTCATCCGATGGTGGGAATATACAGGTGGAACCCAAAATCTGAGCTTTGAATGATTGATAGACTTGTACATAGAACGCATCATATACCCGTAGATCTTAGACTAATATGCTCCATGTTCTTCCCTTTTTGCCGAACTGCGATCTCTAGTTGGGGAAGAGAACCCCATGCTCATGTCATGAGAATGCACACTTGAATTCAGAGTGCATTTAGCTATCCCCTCGCTATTTCGCTATTTCAGGTTGACAGAACTTGACCACTCGCATATTCGCATACACGAGCAGTGTCGTAATTACAGAGGGTGTACACAGGATCAACATCAACCATACAAGAGGCAGCGTAACCCTTAGACGATTCGTCACCGGAAAGTGCGCAGTAGTAGATATAAACCTGATGAAACCTGGTTTTGGACCTATGAATGGAGTATTCGATATCTGCAAGCCTAGAAGTATACGTGGTTATAAAAAACACTGCTTAAACGGGAAAAAGGGCCAGATTTGAGAATCGTGAGGTCAATTGAAGGTTCACTGACCACTTAGATAGGATTCAACGCCTGACTTGCGGTCTATGTATTATGTGGATCAACTTCATAAGAAGATAGACCTCTTGTAGATTATAGGTCATTATTCGCTGACATGCTCTGTTATAAAGACGACTGGTAGTTGCATCACAGACAGATGTCCGTTTGAGTCTTTATAATACTCACTAAATACTTATCAATCCTCTGCACAGCATTTAGGGCTTACAGATGCCCGTCGATATGCGGTACTTGAGTGATCTATATGTAACTGAACACTGCATGAGCTACCTAGGTAAACATCAGATAACATGACACTAACTCATATTTGTAGGAGTGTAGATCACCTGTGGTCCAGCGGTATCTATTATTCATAGACTTGATTTGAAGTCTAGCAAGGCCTTGCAAGGGTTCATCTATGATCCATAATACGTATTTACATGCAATAGCTGCTCCCTAATGCTTCGATTGGATTCAGTCATGTGGACTAATCAAGCTTCATGTTCGAAAATCACATAACCGTACATCCGTCAACTTCTAACTCATCCGGATTCGTTCTCTGACTCTGTGCCGTCAAACGTTCCCGTACTGATTCCAAGTCTTCCCAGTAGATATGTTGCAAAAACCCTCCTCGTTGCTCCTCGAATTCCTCTGCTATGGTTCTCAAAAGAAATTCGTCATCGTCATGCAAGGCCATCACAGTCAGCCCTAGTCTCTTGTTGTTCCTGAACTCTTGTGTCTCATACACGCGGAAATAACCTGGGTGGTTTGCTTGGCGCAATTTATGCTCGACTCCGAGAAAGATCGCCATGATACGTGCCGTTACCCAAACATAGTTGAGACTTGATAGTGGCACAGTGCCGCACACATCTGACAGTATATCCCATTTCAGGACCTCGAGAAGGTCTTTTTCGGATAATTCGAGTGGTTTGTGCTCTTTAAGGGAGCGTTCAGAAATCGCTTTGCTGTGTCTGGCCTGATATGTCGTTCGGTAATCCTCGGGAAGCGAAGACAGAACTACTTCAGGAAGTTCTTCGCGGCGTTTGCTCTCTAATATCGGTCGTATGCTTGATGACATACTTAGCATAGCCGTGTCATCCATGCCTTGAGCTCTCGCACGTTTGATCAGTTCTGTATCTTTGAGTCGTCTTTCACCGGTGTCCGTGTCGAGCACAAGGCCCGTCCGACTGATCTGAATCATCGCCAAGCAGGAAGCCACCGGGATATCACTATCAGGAATACGCATAGGGTCCCATTTTGCCTGCCGGTAGGATGTTAAGGTTGTTTGATTCGTGAAGAAAGGATTTCCTTTGACATCCAGCAGACCGTGGATGTCTACAGCCGAACGTGCCGCGGTCCTCGTAAAGGCATGTCGCTCGGACTGAACCCGACGAGCTCCAGTTTGATTCACTCGGGCAAGAAGGGCTCCAACAAAGTCCGACGTGGGAGCTTTGCCATCAACAAAGAAAGAGTTGGAGAACAATTCTTCCAAGCTGCCATACAGACCAATACGCCGCATGATATAACCTTTTTGTACTAGCATGTTGTGTAGATGTACCGCTAACACCACTTCCGGGATCTGGTCCCATAACTTCATACTTGATAGGTAAGCAATTTCCAACCCTTCCATCAATCCGATGGCGCATAGGAATGGTGAATACTCCCAGAGACCGTTCGAGTTGGTGTTGGAAAATCGGGACGGGGGTATGGTATTCAAGCCATGCATGTATTTAGATTCCCCAAGCCAATTGATGAAATCGTATTGAATGCCCTCTAGAAACTCAGTATGCTGGCGATTGCGGACGGGGTTGGCATGCAGTTTGTTGTCTTCTTCAAACAGCTGGTTTAGGATTTCTACAGCCTGTAGATAACCCTTGCCGAATCTCTCATTTTCCCGATCAAGGAAGAGGTCGACATCCCGTCTCGGGCGGAAACCCCGTGCTGGTGGGGTGATGATATGGCCTCTGAGAACACTAGTTGACCAGCCGCGCGAGACCGTGAAGGAGTCAACAATGCATTGGAGCTGGAACACGTGATGAGGGAGGATCCTTTGGCGAATGTCTGTTCCGGCCGGCTGCATGGCAAGAGAAGTCATGAAACCGGCGAACTCCTGCAAGCCAAAAAGTCTTGTATGTTCATTCCACAGACCTTCTACTGACCAGTCCACCTTTGCGTAATCGTGATTTTGGCCTTTCATGGTGTTCCGTTGTACAACGACGCTGGAAAAAACGTTGACTAGATTGTAAAGTCAGTTTATCGTATAGGAGCGACGCCACCTGATTCTCTCTTCTTTGCTAGCCCGTTGGACATTAAATTGAGGGTCTCAATCGCGGATTTCAGCCAGCATTCGCTTGGTTGGCTTACCACTACGGGTCTTTTGAAAGTCGGTCACAAAATCAAGGAGATCTTGGTATGCATGGATCAAAAACTGCTCTTTGATATCAATGGCCGTTTCATGAACTACCTCGGCGGTAGTCGAATCTGGTGTCACCTTCAAAAGGCGACCAAGGAACATACCCTGGGCTTTGTCTAGATCCCCACGCGCCATAGTCTTCATTGCAGTCTCGTAGGAATCATGACCGGGGAAATCGACAAATATGGCAGATTCCGTTCGCTTAATCATCGCGATAGCTATGTTAGATATTGTCGCAGCAACGACGCCATTAAGGCCATCATATGCAACCTCGGCCCAGAGCTTTTGTAGGTAGATTCGAAGGTCGGCCCATTCCCGGATAAGTCCATAGATTGCCATCAGGAAATCTGTAATGATTCCATCCTGGTCGTGGATGATGCGGTAGCTTTCCAGTGGTACAGCATCCAAGCTCGGTTCCTCGACGGCTTGGGCTTTTTGTTTTCTCTTTCCCTTCTTTCCTCGCCTACCCTTCTTTCCTTTGCCAGATGGTTTCTTTTGCCGGCGTCGCTGAGCAGTTACAATGGGCTTGGATTCCTGATCAGATTCATAGTCGCTTGTTACATCACCCTCTTCTTCGCCGGGTTTGACTTCATTGAGATTTAGTGCATTAAATTTGTTTGCGAAAATGACTTGCTCAATATCCTCCTCCTCATCGGGTCCTCCTTCAACAGCCTCCTGTCCCGACGCCCACCCATCACCTCCAAGAGATGTAAGGCCTCGGCGAGAGCATCAATAAAGTGCTTATGGGAAGAATTCTGCCTATCTAATTCAGGATCTGGATTCTGTGCGGCCGCCTGTTGGAATATAGTATGAAACCCCGTTCTCGCTTTTATCACTGACTGAAACAGGCGATAGATGGTGGACGGAATCGGGCTAATATTCTTCGAAATCAACTTGGCCAAGGATACAAGGCCTCTCACTGTAATCTCACCAGTGGAGTTTGGGATTTTGGGTGCGTCATCTCCCAAAGAGGCCGAAGAGTTTTGTATGATCGCATTTGAAGCCTGGATCATCCAGTACACTATGTACTGGGTGTCCCGTTTGTACTCAAGGTAGGAATTGTGTGATGCCATACTGTACACAACCTCATGCTTTGGTCTTCGTCAGAGACCGAGTACTTCACGAAGAGATGAAGTTCGATAATGAGTTTGAGAAGACGAAGAGTATATGGAGATCATACAGGCTAGTCCCGAATAGGGATAGTGCAATATGATCTATCAGTTTTAAATTTCTCTTTCTCTTCTGTAACTATCTGCTAGATGGAAATCCTACTCGAATATGGTCGTTTACCGAAGAGCGAGGCATCGCGTTCAGTCGTTGGAAGTTTCCAAAGCGTTTATAAAGTAGCTAAGTAAATAGTGTAAGCACGAAGCAATACATTCGACAACATGAATGACGCCAAACACACCCACTCGTTCACCTCATTAAAGAGACCTAGAAAGAAGACGCACTGAACCAAAAAAATATGCCCTAAATATGTACTATTCACCAAGATCAAATTTCCACAAATCCGGACATCTCGCCTTACAGAAAGACGACAATTTCACCCCGATCATTTCTCTTCAACCGCAAAGTACGCCACAAGTCCTTCTCCTCTTCCTGGCGACGATCCCGATCTACCCGACTGCTACGTCCCCGACCGCGACGCTCGTCGTAATGGTCCTCTGAAGATTCTATGCGCGCCGGATAATCGCGATGGAATCGTTTGAGTGTTTTATTAATCGAGCACCCCCGTCCACTTTCGGGCCCCTTTGTAACCAGTGACAAAAAGTAAAGCGCTTTGTCACGTTCCCGCTCCTCATCCGTGAGCGCCTCGTCGTCACCGTTCCGGTAAAGGACCATCTTGCGATTATCATCGCCGCCACTGTCAGATCCGCCGCGCTGCTCGATCGCTTTCAGACGACGAGATGGCCGGGTCGAGTCGTAATGATCGTTACCGTTGCTCTGTGAACTGATCTTACGCTTCGTCTTGCGCGCCTCGTTGGTTGCGTCGGTAGTGGTGCCATCTCTTGCCTTCTTAGAGCGGCGCACTTGAACTAGTTCGTCGCCACCAGAGGGACTATGCCGCGTGCGAACAAGAGCTTTCGATGAAGGTTCGGCGCTTCCCCGGCTGCTGGTGGATACATTAGATCCGCCGAACATAGATATGATGCGACCAGCACGACCCTTGAGAGAGATTCCCAGACCATCGTCTGCGTTTCCATTACTTTTATAGTTGTTCGCAAGCTTTTCGTTCGGGCGAGTGCGTTTGAGAGGAGATTGCGGGTCCTGGTATCGGCGAAGGTCGTGCTCATCATCCGTGTAATCTTCATAGTCTGGAGAAAGTGATCTGTCTCGGAGCATACGGTCCAATCCCCCTGTCAAACCCGAATGCTGAAGGTAAGGGGTGCCAACGTTGTTGGCAACGCTAGACGGGGCGTCCGTCATGGGGGTATCCTCCTCATACCGCGAATTGGCGGCCTCGACGTCCAATTCTTCCACATGGCCGCGCTTGCGTTTCTTGTCGCTCGTCGACCTGGGTGTTGGGTCGGGAGAGCTGCGCCCAATGTCCTTCTTTTTATTCTTCTTCTCTTTCTTCTTTGGTGCTGGAGTCATGAAGTCCATCGAAACATTGGACACTTGGTTTTCGTACAGGGATGGCTTGATAGGATCTGCGCCATACGAGAACCCATTTTCTTCATAGGCGATATCATATTCGCGATCTTCGTCATCAACATCCGTGTCGTACTGGGCCAAAGCCTTGCCCGGTTCGAACACCGAGCGCGCATTGGCTATCATTTTCATCGGCCCTTTACCAGCAGCCAAGGAGAGTTTCGAAGCAGTGGGTGTCTGGTCAGTGACCAGAAAGTCAAAGACGTTGACGTCTTCTTCAGCAGGCGCAGCCACTTTTTCTTTTGAGGCCGAAGCGGGGGTCTTTGATGTTTGCGGAGGACTGGGGGCGGCAGGAGGGACTTTTTCGGCTGGAGGATCATCGGTATCTGGTGCGTCTTCAACGTAAGGATGGCGGGGTTGCTTGGTGTTAGCCTTCGTGTTGGCTAAATTTCTGTTGGTATTGGTGAGCGTCTTGGAGTTGTCGGGTTGTTTCTTATTTTGTTTGTTGCCTTTCTGCGGCTTCTCTTTATATAGGGCGCCCTGGTACTTTTGCGCTTCGGTCATGCATGCCTGTGCGATCCAGAGGGGAACATCTCGTTAGCCGGGTCCAATCGGATAGCAAAAACAATAGCAATGATCAGACAGAACAAGCGATAGCATCCAATCGGGCAACAAATGATTCTGGGCAGCAAACCAAGTCTTGCGACGGCGGCTTGGAACCTAAGCCTGCAGCCTAGACATTTGCGCAGCGCGATAGGATGCGTTGTTGTCGGTGTAAAAAATAGCATGAAAGGATAAGCCACAATGATTGCATACCGTGTGCGACCTGTATTCGTTGCCTTGAAAGTGGACCATACAATCGATACAAGTGAAGGAGGCGCCGTGACATCGACCGCGATGGGGATCGAGTTTTTTCTTGGTGAGCACATCACCGCAGGCCTGCAGATTGCGCGACGAAGTCAGTAAGTCTAGTTTTCAATTGATATACTCTGTTAACACTCACCTCGCATTGAAAAGAAACCATGATTGAGCCCTAAGAAGCCGTTCTCTCAAAAAAACCGTTCCTGCGTTGATAGCCCAAAGAATGCCTAACGGCGGAGTGGACTAGTACACCGCTGTGTTGTCTAGCTGTCTGAAGTGGATATGGCGTTGATAGGACTGTACCTTTATGAGGCTATGGCAAGAGCCCAATCAACGGAGTGGGACAGAAGGTGAGGCGCGAGGTGAGTTGGGTGTTGATTGAAGTCTTGAAGATCAACGAAAATGCTGTCGCTTTTCCGGAAGGAGCAAGCCCGCATCAAAAAAAAAAAAGTGGACACCGGAGAACGCCTGAGGCAGGAAACCAGTGGGGAGATTACTTTCATTCGTAGAGTCAACAACAATGGAATATTTCAATCCTCTGGTTGTACAACTGCAATGATATACCAGTTAACACAACAAGTGACAACAAACAAGGGGCGACGCGCTTCTTTAGTTGTTGTTTATTGTCTGCTCAGCCCGCATTGGCTGGCTGCCTCAGGAGTCAGGCGGCCAGGCCATCAGGGATCGCCCCGAGTAGTTAGTAACTTAGTCAACGTCTGTTCGCTGCAAGAATATTATCGCCCGATAATGAGATTAGGGGAGTTGGAGAATTACATGACATTACTCGTCCCAGGTAAGTGGTACGAAGAGATTCGTTCCTCCCAGACTCACAGAAATGCTCTACATGATGCATTCCTGAGACAAACTTCAAACTTCGTCGTCTGTTTTGAACATGAGACGGTTCTTTAACGCGATCAAAACCGGGCCAATGATCGCATGACGAGCAGTTGAGCGAGTCAGCAGACATCCAACTTTAGATCTCAGTGAGTCAGAGCAGGGAACTATACAGCCGACCAACCGTATCGCTTTATTTTCCGTCTATTTGATTGATAACAGATTTACAGCGAATATTCATGCTCTATTTATATACTATGTACAGCGTACACGGGATACACAAGATCCCGATGTACAGACAACCGTCCGGCATATCTACCGCGCTGGGAGTCAAGCCGCTTCGCTAGCCAGGCGCCGCATATCAGGACAGCCCAAAAGGTCATGCGCCATGCGAGTCTGCATATTGGTGGTTGCATTAATCTCCTTTTTCAATTTGTGTCCATGATCATGGCGCAACGCCACCTGAATTGATCATTGATGTGCATATAACGGCCATCCCATCAATATACGCACAGACAAAGGGAGGTACGAATTTTGCAGATGGTTGATGCTAATGCATTGAATGTTGAATTACTCCTTATGGCGCCATCGGAGAGAAAAAATACAAGAAAACTGGAAGGGTATCACTGGACTGATATGAATGTAGGGTGGGCAGGGTATCACGAGGCATGACGATGGTCCGACGTTTGGGGGTGTGGCTCGCAGTAGGTCCATCTCCACTAACCTCCTCGAGTGAGACTAGAAAGTGATTGATAGTCAGTATGGAGAATGATTCGGACTCAAAAGAGAATCGCCACTCACGGTTCCTTGGTAATCTCAACAGCAGGATTAACGGCATGATCCTTATCCGACTCTTGTACATCGTTCTTGACTATTTTCGCCAGTTCCTTCTCGCCACTCTCATCTTCATCTCCGCATCCACAATCATATTCATCGAGCTTGTTGCAATCGTACTCGGGTTTCTTGAGCATGTGATTCACTTCGTTGTGGATAAAGCAGCCCCATCCCGATGCTGCGTCGCGCGACGAAACTTGCGGCGGGTATTTTTTAAGGTGTCCCTGGAAATGCGATGCACATTCACCGCTTCACAGTAATATTAGCTCCTGCTCCAGAGGCCATGGGGGAAGGGATCTCACCAGGGATAAAGTCGTGCGAATAAATACACAAAAGACCGTAAGGCCTCTTGTTCCTCCAGCGTAGGCTCTTTCGGGTATCGTGCCATCATCGTATGGAAGAACTTCCAAGTAGCCCGACCAAGCTCTGCTCTGTACAGGCAAGAAATGGTTAATTCAATCCTTGTTGTCGGAGAGGATGCTTGATAAGCAGGTACATACTTTGCAGTCTCATTGGCCAGCTTGGGCATGACCACATTTCCTTTCAGTACATCATCATCCAACGTTAAATCCGACGGTATGGTGTTCTTGGTATCTGTCAAGTGACCCGGAGCTCGTGTTGCGGGACTGTCTGGACCTCGAGGCTGGAGGAAGATGAAGTATATGACGAAAAGGAGCGCAAAGGTGCTGAGGAGCACATAGCGAGTTGTCGGCCGAGCCGCCATTATATATTTCAATGCGAAAAGAGTGATATGGATTGTCAAGGACGTGAACCCATCCAGGGTCATGCCATGAACTTAGGAAGTAAATGGATACGTTGCTTCGGATTGATTACGGAGCACGGAGCACGCCATCGGCCAATCGGAATTTGTTGCAGCTGGTCCAGTCACATGACGTCACATGACTCCATCTCGCTCTTTCCTCTCTTTCTCTTTTTCTCTTTCTATCCTACCATACAGAAGGAACTTTGGAACAAAGAAAGAAAAGAAGAAAATGTTGCCTATCAATGCAGTCTACCAAGAAGCATCATAACAGCTGCCACTCTACTTCGCCCCAGCTTTTCAGCCTCATTCAAGTCCCCCTGTGTTTCTTTGTTCAGCACCCTTGTTCCGCTCATCGTCGTTGTCAGTCTACCTGGCATCCAAGCTGTCTAATACATAGTATGATCTCGGATAAAGCTAGTTGACGAGACTTATACCACAACACTGTCTCATTGGTTAGCATCAAGTCCGAACTTTCGGTGCCATCTAGTATTGGTACTCACCTCCATGGATGCTCAACCTCTCCGTATTGAATGTCTTCGATCCAGTTCTTCATGGTGATTGTGATCTCTCCAACCTCCTCTCCAGGTTTCAAGCCACAGTCGATAACTTCCCCGTTCCAAGAAATAGACTTGATTGGGTTCACGATGAGCGCCGTGCCTGCGCCAAACACCTCCAGCAATCTACCTTGCTTAGAAGCCTCTTTGAGTTCGGTCATGTACACGCGCCTTTCAGATACCTGCCAACCTTTGGGAACCAACCGCTCTTGAGCCAGATCAATAATTGAATCACGCGTAATACCAGGCAGAATGGTGCCGTCCAGAGGTGCAGTGACCAGCTCCTTCGCCTTTGTTTCAGGATTAATCCACGCGACAAACAGATTCATCGTACCGACTTCGGTAATATACTGCTGTTCAGCTACTTCAGGATCTCCAAGAAGCCAAAGGATCTGTTGAAATCCACGAGATCCGGCCGTCTCTTGAGCCACGATTGTTGGTGCATAGTTTCCACCGACCTTCTTGTCGCCCACACCACCAGGCCAAGCACGCACTGGCGAAGAGCACGCCTCTAAGGAGATAGCTTTCATGCCGCTGCTTCCAAAATAATTACCGACTGGACTGGCAATAACGTACAATAGAGCTGATTGTGGGCGCGACACACTCAGGTCCGGCTCCGTTCCAATTAGTGTTGGCCGTAGATACAGGGCAAACCCCCGCCCTCTAATAAGGTCTCAATTCAGTCATCAACCTCTTAAATGTCTAAATAATCAAGGTAAACGTCAGATCATATGCGAAGGTACTTACTCGGGAATCCAGCGACTCTCTATTTTAGTATACTCAGCCAGCAATTTCAATACAGCTTCTTCATCAAAAGCAGGCAATGCAATGCGAACAGCCGATGTATTGAGTCGGCGAATATTCTTCTCAGGTCGAAACAAGCGCACATTGCCCTTGGCATCCTTGTATGCCTTCATTCCTTCAAAACAACAAAACGCATAGTGGAATACTGCTGCGGCTGGATCGAGAGAAAGAGCCTTGTAGGGCTCTATACTCGGAGTGCCCCAACCTTCTTTGGCATCCCATGTTGCGGAAAGTATGTGATCTATAGATTTGTCAGTATCTCAGCGACTAGGCATTTCCATATTGTATCAGATATTCGATGTTATGCTATGAATAACTTGACTGGTGCTACTGACCAGTAAAAGATCGCCCAAACTTCAGTTGGTCGGGCGGCAACAGATCTTTGGGTGACTCAGTCTGTTGGATGGACAGTTTCGTCGCATCGGGTCCAGCGAAGAGAGAGTCTGCCATGGCGATGACTCGCGAGTTGCAAGATATCTGTTATCTGTAAGCAATTGATGGTTGACGGTCTGATTATACTGATGGTTGATGCTGTTGGGTTGTGGCCTGGAGTGTCTGATGTGAAGATAAGAATGAGCGCGGGGGGCCTGTTCTAGTACGAACACTTACGCCGTTGGTTACACCCACATACAATATCCCTGTCAAAAGGTGGACTAGCATCAACAAAGAATTGAAACAATGTCGTGCCGAGTTAATTTATGATCGACATAATTCTTCATTGTAGCCAACAATGGTAGTAATACCAACCCTAACCCTGAATGACAATTGCGCGCAAGAATCTGCAATCTGCGAGCTGGCTATGTTTACCCGGATACAGCTTTACGTGCTATGAACCTGGAATCGTTTAGTCAATCGTGAATCGGTTTAACTAACTATAAAGCATTGGTTTAATCCCAGAAGTATACCGTAGAAATGGTGAGACTACGCCTTCGTGCGGAAAATTGATATTATAAATACAAATATTCATGGACGACTGGGAGTTAGGGTTTAAGACTCTATCTCCGGCTCAAAGTAGGCTCTCTAATTGGCTTCACAAAAATTCAATTGGATGATCATTTTTCCTTTCCCTCTTCGCTCTCACTTTCCGCAGTGATTGGCGAACGTCGAGAAAGCGTCCGGAGTTAGAAGTGCCGAAGATGCTTGCCTTGATTGATGGAGCTCGGCTATTTCTGGAGATGGCTATAAATGACTACTTCAGTCCCAAGTTGACCTGAAATGTGTCAGACGAATTCCAGCAGAAGAAAAACAGAAACAAAAAGAGAACCCGAACCCATCATCATGTCAAACCCTTTCCGCAGACCAGCGCCCACGCCAAAGAGCGCTCTCGGTTATCACCGTGTCCTCGCTCCCACGGCCGGCGTGCGGGTGTCGCCTCTATGCCTTGGGACTATGAACTTTGGCACCGAATGGTAAGTACGTCAACGATCGACGACTCGTGGAGTCCAACTAATACCCCCTCAGGGAATCTTTCATGGGTGAATGCTCGAAAGAAAGTGCCTTTGCCATCCTTGACGCTTTCTATGAGAACGGAGGCAATTTCATTGATACGTATGTCCTGGCCACTGCTCGACTATCAGAATAAATGTGGTTAATTCTTCTCAGGTCCAACAATTATCAATTTGAGCAAGCAGAGCAATGGCTCGGGGAATGGATGAAGGCTCGAGGGAACCGCGATCAGATCGTGTAAGTGGTGAAAGTATCCGATAACAAAGATTCGATCGGCAACACATGACTGATAGTATCATTCTCTTCTCCAATTTATTAGCATTGCCACTAAATTCACAGCAAACTTTCGCGCTGCACACTTTGACAAAGAGCCCATCCAGTCAAACTTTTCGGGTAACTCGATGAAATCCATGCACGTCTCGATCAAGAAGAGTCTGGAGAAGCTGCAGACGGATTATATAGATCTATTCTATGTGCACTGGTGGGACCTTACAACTGGCGTCGAAGAAGTCATGCATGGCTTGAACTCATTGATTACAGCTGGCAAAGTGCTTTACCTCGGTATTTCCGACACTCCAGCGTGGGTAGTTGTCAAAGCCAATGACTATGCTCGTGCCAATGGTCTCCGACCTTTCTCCGTATATCAAGGCAAATGGAACGCCTCGTTTCGAGACATGGAGAGAGAGATAATTCCCATGTGTCGTGATCAGGGAATGGGCATTGCTCCGTGGGCTGCTCTCGGCCAGGGAAGATTTAAGAGTGCTGCTGCACGAGAGGCTGCTCACACGGGAGCCGGAAGGGCAGCGCAACTGTCTGAAAACGAGGTTCGCGTATCTGACGCCTTGGAAGCCGTTGCAAATCGCAAGAATACTACTTTGCACGCCGTGGTAAGTAGATTCACCCGCAACCAGAAATAATCCTAAGAAATAATATACTCACTGACACAATCCAGGCCTTAGCCTACGTCCTTCAGAAGACACCATATGTCTTCCCAATCATTGGACAGCGAAAAGTCGACCATCTCCTTGCGAATATTGAGGCCCTCAAAATCGAACTGACACCTGAAGACCTCGATCAAATCGACTCCGCAATACCGTTTGACGCAGGCTTCCCGAATAACTTCCTCATCGACGGAAAGTATAATCTGAACGTTACTAGCTCAGATATGTGGTCAGTTAAGCTGGCGGGCCATCTCGACTCAGTGGAGTACCAGCGAGCTATCAGGCCGCATAAGGAATAATTGGGACTGAATGCATCCTTCAAACTTTTGACGCAGCTGATTATCTTAAGATGTGAAGGAAGATCAAGAGGGCCAGTATGCGAAGTAGGATGTGCTTCAGCCATCAAAATCGAAACGTTGTTTTCATATAGGAAATTCCGCCTTACCCTAGTCTTTAAGCGTATTCCTGTAATATCTCTAAATATGACGCGTCAGCTCGAATCTCAAAGAATGGCATGACCTTCCGCATTTGGCCGTAGGAGGGAAGAGATGGGATACCCTAAGTTTCGGGATCGCGCCTCAAATTGACGCTTCAAAACGTAAGAATTGAACGGCAACAAAATTTAGAGTATTTCTGTCAGCTCACTACGTCAAAGGTCTAAGCCACTCTGTGCTTTTTCTGTCCACTGTCTAGCGAACATCGCTCCCATCGTGATGCGGCTCCTCTCGTTTCCTGATTGGTCAGATTGCGACAATAGCCCTAACTCCTTCATCCAGGCTCACGATCATTACGAGAATCATAAGAGCCGTCCCGATATTGTGGAATTCATTAAACGCAAGATCTGAAAGTATTTGAAGAGCGATGATTCTCCTTCATTCTCGTCTCTTGATCATATCGAATTCCCTCAACTTCAAATCAGTCCTATCAATGTTAACATTTTCAAACAATTTATATTGAGTGAGCCTCCTGAACAATCTTTAGATCTTTTACATCGCCATGTCAAACCCTCTCAACTCGTCAACAGGATGTGTGACTGTAGCCCCCGGCAAGGATGGCTATCTGCCACCATATGGTTGTGGAGCATTGATCGATTACGTGCCCTCATTCGGCGCCGCACTGGCATTTACTATACTTTTCCTGGTGATGACAGTGATCCATATAATACAGGGCATCAAATACAAGAAAGTATTGTTCTCAACCCCTGCAGTTGTCAACTGGTACAGCCAACATAATCCGTTATCGATGCTAATCACCCACCACTCTTCTAGTCATACACTTGGGTTGTGATCATGGCCTGTATCTGGGAGGAAATTGCGTTCATAAGCTGCACCCTTCTCACCAAGCATCAAAATAAAACAACATACGATACCATTTTCACGCTCTTTCTCCTTCTCGCTCCTCTCTGGCTCAACGCCTTCCTATACGTGACTCTAGCCGCATGGTATGGTTTTTCGATGAAACTCGAAAACTCGCAAAATTATCCGCTCAGCGATTCGGCACGCTTTTCGTTCTGCTCGATGTCTTTTCGTTCATTCTCCAGGTTATAGGAGTTGTCCGTATTGCCATTCCCAAATCTGCGCATAACACGCAACTGTTGGATCTACATATTTACATGGCTGGAATTGGCTTGCAACAGTTTTTTATTCTGTTTCACCGGCCTAATGTTCACTCTTCATCGCCGACTGCTCCAACAAGAGAGACGCGCTGTGCTGCTTGATCGGTTGCAAAATGGATCGCTGCCCTGGCGGTGGTTGTCTTACGGTACCTACTTTGTTCTTCTGATAACAGTAAGCATCCATCCATCCCATCGTTTCTATGCGCTCGAATATTTCTGAACCAAAATGTCTCCTACTAATGACTTTTGCCTGCTAGACTCAAATCATCTTTCGCCTCATCGACTACGGTCTTGGCGGAGAGGGATAGAGTGGCGCGATCACTTCTCACGAAGTTTACGAATACGGGCTTGACGCGACACCTATACTTCTGGCACTTCTTACTCTCAACTTCACACACCCGGGTTGTACCTTGAATGGGCCAGAATCAAGCTGACCACACCTGAGTCACTGTGAAAAGAAAGAGCTCAAGCGACAGAAAAAGCCCGCCACGGCCGCCGGTGATGGCGTCTATTCCCCTATACCGTTCATGTCGATGAGCCGTCAGGAAGAGGGAAGTATAGATCACAATCACCAAATATCAAGCCTTTTTCAGATGCAAAGGGCCGATTAGATGACTGTTTAGCTTGTCTAGTACTTGGTCTCTGAGCGTTATTTATGTGATGTTTGATTTCTATTTACTTTTTCATAGAGGCATACTTCAGACACATGTTTATTGTCAATGGTCTTTCATTTCTCAATTTGATTTTCCAACTTTCAAATAGATGATAAGCTTGCTGATGCTTGCATTAACTAAGATGCAATATTGAGTTATTACTGCAGAAGACTCTATTCAAACCACGTAGTTCACGATGACATAATGTCGGCATCGATCAAAACACCCATAACGTACTGAAAGATGACCACACGCAAATTGAATATGCACAATAAAGACACAACCCATGGGCAACAAATAAAGGACAAAGGATCAAAGCGAGCGTTGAGAACAAAGTCAATAGCCATCTCAATGAGCACATTTATGAGCAAGAAGGGAACGGAGGGCTTGACGAAGATACACCATCGCCGTAAATGACTTGATTTCCAGGCTGGGCAAAAATTGTCTCTTGTTTCTCCACAGTCTTGCAACCATTGCCAACATTGGCTGCAAACATTATGGGGTATGCAGACTCGAATGTATCAGCACTTCCCTTGCCGCCGGTAATGGTAACATCAGCACAGTTCATGTACATTTCACGATTTCCTTCGAAATTGAACCAAGTCCAAGCAAATAGGGCGTCACCATTAGCCGCATCACTAGGCATAGTGAAGTCGTAAGTCGATTCCAAGGGGCAACCGCCTTCCATCGACTGGATTACGTGGAATGATGTGCCATTATCGTAGCTCAGCGACAACTGACAGGACCCTCCGCCATGCACAGCGGAGCCAGCCAAGCTGATGTTGTATTTCTGTCCAGCAGTGTAGGTGGTTACTGAGCGCCAAGGAGTATTGGTCTGGTAGCCTTTGCACGGAAAGTTGGATCCTGTTTATGATTCATGGAGTCAGATATGTTCCCAACTAATTTAAAACTCTATGTTTGGAAAGAGGTGTATACCATCCGTCTTCAATGGATCGGTCATTGAATAGTCAGCCGAAGTTGATTGAGGATCGTATTTGCTGCGTAGAGGATACGGCCAGCTCAGTTCCATATGTGCAGACGCAATTCCCACAGCCATCAGGCCGATAACGGCTTTAAAAATCATATTTAAACGGTATAGGCTCTTGATCGAAATATGTACCGACCCAAAGTACGTGGTGAGGAGAAAGAAAGAAATTAAGAAAAGAACGAGCAGTAACTTGTAATAAACAAAGACACCATGGTAAATCCCAAATTAATATACGAGATGGAAGATTCACTTAAAAAAGTAGATTCAAGAGAACATTTTGGCTATAATATTAAGTCATAAGTTAGCCGAAGTTCCTGATTCCTTGATTGTGTAGAAGAAAAGACTCAAGGAAGAAGATCTGAGGAATGTCGCATTCCTGGGTAGTTCTGAAGAGGCACCTACATAAATTCGCAAAGCAACTTAGAACGTCAAAACTTTGCGCAGGAAGCTAATTATGTAGCTCCAAAAATTTTTCGTCTTTACAAGGGAGGGTTCCTTTTGTACTGGCTTTGATTTCTCTCCCATGACCCGTTCACGTTGCACGTTTCGAGTGCGACAATCAACTCGTGAGGTATCTTGATCGAGCGGAAACACTGCCAAATTCGTCCAGCCGCTGTTCAAGTTGATCGATTCTACCGAATAAGGGAATTAGGGCACATTGATAGAGCGGCCAAGATTTATCTGGATGGGAACCATACGTAACGTGCACATTCTTGTCCCAGGAATTGACAATCCATAGGCCTATCTTTTCCAAAATGCGTATTTCGTAAATATTGATAATAAAATTATGTAAATACCCACTGCTTCATACCTCGTAGAGCGTGTAAGTCAACGATCGTCGCAAGCCATAACGAGGTATGTCGAAAATCATGACATGAAACGCGATTCCAAGGCTTACTTCATGTGCGAAGCTTCTTAATCCAAGATTTACTGGTCTGACTCGATTGGCACCCCTACTGAGGTCAATGGTTTTTCTTTATATGAATGGAACATATTAAATCATCATCGAATCTTCGTCAACATGTCCAGATGAACAACAAGCTGTGCTATTTCTTACTCAACATGACAGGGGACACTCGATGGTGTTAGCTACGAGGATCACATTTATTAGAGATAATACACTATTACTATAATCAGAGAATAATGTTTCCCCCGTGATGCTGTTACCTTCGGCACTATTCATGCCCTGCAATGTCCGCAATATCCACATGAGGCAGCCGAGCAGGCAGTGTAGTCTGGATTCTCATTTTCAATCGTCTCATCACCCCAAAGAAAAGGTATCTCCCCAATCTTTACCGAGGGAACATTATTCGAAGAGCCATTGTCTGAAACAAGGGTATCATCTTGTAACGCAGCAAGGCATGAAGGTGACAAGACTCTTCCGGCATCGGGACACTGAGTTCTTAACTCCAAAACAGAACTTCCTTCTTCTCGAACGATTTCCAGCCGTTGCACTTCCGCGCTTCGAGCGAAAGACACTAACGTCTTCAGTAAGGAGGCGAACTTAGTCAAAGCTTCCTGCTGTGTCTTCTCCCACTGTCGGACATCCTCTCGCACATCGCAAATGTGAATACTGGTCGCGTTAAACAACCCTGCAGTATGATATGCGATGATGAAGTTCGGGATTTGGGCTAACCACAATCGCGGCAATTCTTCCCCTAGGGTATCCATGTCCTTTTTCTTGATGGAACGAGTCTTCAAATCAAAGATGCTGTGTTGCGGGACGCGACTACCCCCCTTAGTCAATTCTAATGGCTTCCGTATGGCTTGTGCATCATCTTGAACGACGTTCGAGATTGAGGTCTTTGCAAATGATCCAAAGACATCATTTTCAAGATCTTCATTTGAGTCCTTTTGTTGGGCTGTCTCCTCTTCCTTCAAAACTAGTTCGGGTAGATATCCATCTACCTCGAAGCGTACCAAAAGTTTGAAGCCTGCGAAGTTGTAACTAATCACACGCTGATAAGACTCAGAACCCTTGGCATCGGCCGACCAGGTGGTATATGACTCTGGAAAGGTATGTCCATATCCCTTTACATCGGGGATTTTTGCAGTCGGGGAATTTTCACGCCTCATGAAAAACGCGGTGCTGCCTATAACCTCGACAAGCATTCTGAAGGCTTATCTGCTCCACGCACGAAGCGTAGTAGATTACCTAGAGTACTTCCGCAGGCCACAATATCAATGCTTGACATTTTAAACCCTGGATTTTCCGTCAAGATTGCCTGTACCATTGGCTCCAAAGGATAGTCAGGATATCGTGCGGCATTTTTATCGCGAAAATATTCCCCGGAGTCTTCCTTGAGTTTAATCGGGTTCGAGGGTGGCATCCATGATGGTGGCTCGCCTGGCCGTTTTGGTTAAATCATTAGTATTGGGAAGTCATGAAACTATTTCATATGGAAGTGAACAGAAAATGCTCACCTGGGATAAGAATACGAGGTTGTCCTCCGTTTAACCAGTTGTATGATGCCAGATATCGATTTTCGTCAATATGAACTACCGATTTGGTATCTTGGTCTGCTTCCACAAGGTCACCAGGATCTATCGTGGCAAGCACATCTCCAAGCGGCGGGGGTGGAGTTGTTTGTACACATCCTCTCTGTCTCCAGGTCTTCATACTCAGTGGATGACGGCGTGTGTGGCCTGTGGCGGCCTTCTGGTGAGTACGGGCTTGAAAACGCGACATTTTGATGGAGCCAGAGAAATGATGTCTCATAAACACTATCCACGCTGGCATGAAGCGAAAACTGAAGCCTGGAATTACCACTGCGTGTTGGCGATGGGTTTCTCAAGAGGCGGTCGAGTGAAGCAAGGCCAATTCCTTTGGGACGGAAATGCCCGAAAAGTTATATCAACTGCAAGTGTACCTAAATGGAATTCCAAGTTTGGTAATATCGGCGACAAACAAAGGCTCTTTTGGTATTGGCTGGAGATATGACTTGCATTGAATTTTCTTCGATGAATGGTCAATCCCCGCACTTTTTGTGACACCACATTCATAGCCTCTATAGCTGTTAGTTGGCAGCAGTTGGGATTCTCTGCTTTTATTTGTTTTTCTTCTTTGTAAATTGACAGGTCGCAATATCTTCTCCTCACACTTCGATTCTCCTCCATTAAAACTCATTTTTCGAAGCATTATTTTCTCATTCGCGAACTCCATAAGTTTGATCTTTACTACCCAAGCATCGTGAGATATTCAACTTCTGGTTACCATTGGAACATGCAAAGCTGTGTTCCAAGCAGTAGAATAAGATACATACGCCAGCTGAGGGCAGTCGTCAGAACTGTTATCGTGTGTTGGTTGCATTGAGAATTCCCATCCGGCATTACAGGCACGTTTAGTCAACTCTATCTTCTTTTAGTATGATACTGAAGAACTTTACTAATGTTCTAGTTAAGCACGCGAGTATTTTCCTCTATTGGACCTGAATGCTACCATGTCCGCAAACAAAGTTCGTTCAGATCGCCTGAAAAGGTTCCTAGGGGACGTCATCTCTGGGAAGACGAAGGTTGAGAATGTCAACGATGTGAAGCGACTCTTAGAAGCAATTCAGGAACAAGCAGATATCTGCCGTCTGGTCGAGCGACTCATCGCCAGCAAGCACGCTTTGGATGCTATCCAAAAAGGCCTACGATTTAACACCACACCAGGCTTCATAAATAACTACACGACCAAGTTTGTGCGACTACTATCCAACCCAGAAATCAAACGTCTATGTAACGGCAACTTTTTCCAACAACTCTTGATAATTATCGTTGAACCAAGGACGCTATGGAACGCTTATCGAGACGCGTTCATTGAGCGAAAATTGGATGAAGAGGCCACTCACGGCTTCTGCTGGATGATGACAGAGTTGCTGTCACTACCTCAATCTAGCGGGATAGATATAACAATCGATGCGCAGCGCTTTGTTGACGAAGGTTCTGTCTTTCTTTCCTCTTTTCCGGGACTACGCAATCTTGGACACAAAATCAAGCAGTTACTTCAAATGAAGGCTTCTGTTACTCCGAGCGACAGATCAGATTCCACTGCTGGAGGTCGTCACGATAACGATCACTCGAATTTCCGCCATGTTGCCATTCTACCTACCTCGGACGAGTTCAGATGCACAGTGAAACCGTTTTACCGACGCGCCGAGGAGATTTAGAGGTTGGAGAAGATCAAAGGGTGGCAGCACATGTCGACAATCAATTTCGTCTTTTACGAGAAGACTTGCTGTCTGAGTTACGAGAAGATGTACAAAATGCTAGGGAAAAGAAGAAAGGGCGTCGGCCGGCACTCAGGCTTGAGGGACCGTCTGTCGCATGTCTGTCTTACGGTGATCAACGTGGACGAAGACTACAACCACGTACCCTTGGTGTTAGCTGGAAATCGGGCTTAGATAGCTTCAAGAGCCTTTCGATGGAAAAACGCAAGAAGCACTTGAAGGATAATTATAATGTCCTGAAACAGAATGCCTTTGGATGCTTGATCCGTGGTGCAGAAATCGTTGCGTTCACCGCTATCATAAGGGATATTGACAAGCTGATTGCGGACTGATTGCGGACCCCCCAGTACTTTTGTTTCATGTGCTTGGCTATAATGTGTTCCAGAAAACCCTTTCATACCTGAAGCTGTACAATGATGTGTCGTTCTTGCTTGTCGAGACACCAGTTTTTGCTTACGAACCCATTCTGAGATGTCTTCAGGAGAAGGTTGATTATCCTTTAGTAGAGGAATTGTTTTTGTACAACAAGGATCAGTCTGTTAAGACATCAGACATGATACCCGAGAAAATCATTCAGAGATTGAAACAGAGTGGCGACGGCAAGATTCAGGACATCCTGAACACTACGAAGCCAATAGAACTGGATCATTCGCAGCTTGAATCTCTCTTGGCGGGTTTGACCCAGAGAGTCAGTTTGGTACAAGGACCACCCGGTATGTTTATCCAAGAGGCATTGCTGATGAAAAACAACGACTGACCACCTTAATTCTCAAAGGTACTGGGAAATCGTTCATAGGCGCACTCTTGGCTAAGGTCTTCCATGACTCTACAATGGAAAGGATACTAGTGATGTGCTACACCAATCATGCTCTGGACCAGTTCTTAGAGGACCTCTTAGACATTGGTATCGATCCTTCAGCTATCACTAGACTAGGGTCCAAATCGACGCCCCGTACTGAGGCACTCAAATTGTCGGAGCAACGGTCGTCTTATAAAAGATCTCAGGCATCCTGGAACATACTCAATGGGCTAGAGACAAACTGGTCCACACTTAAGAGTAACGTGGATGAATCTTTTGCGGCATACCATAACTTGGCGGCGACAAGCAGCACCATGATTATGGAATACCTAGAATTCAAAGAACCTGAATTCTACGAAGCATTCATCTTACCCGAGGACCAGAATGGCATGACTGTGGTTGGCCACGGCGGTAAGGCCATTGAAAAGGATTATCTTTATCAACGATGGATCAATGGAAAGACCGCTGGAGTTTTCGTGGATTCGATCCCATCATCCTGTCGCAATGTGTGGAAAATGGAGACCAGAGCTCGCCATGAGAAGCATCAGACCTGGAAGCGTGATTTGTTAGACGAACGAGCTGGGTCTGTGAAGGATCACGTCATCCAGCTCGATGAAGGTTGTCGTAGATGGGAGAGCGTTTGGAACGAAAAAGACAGGCATATTCTAGCATCCAAGCGGATCATTGGTTGCACTACTACAGCGGCAGCCATGTACTCGGATCAACTTCGCGGTATATCACCTGGCATCGTTCTCCTCGAAGAGGCAGGAGAAATTCTCGAGTCCCATGTTCTCACAGCTCTTACCGCGGACACTCAACAGCTGGTGTTAATCGGAGACCATCTGCAGCTTCGCCCCAAGATAAATGAATACTCCTTGAGTGTTGAGAAGGGGGACGGATACGATCTCAATGTCTCTCTTTTCGAAAGACTTATTTGTAGCGGATATCCACACACCACTTTACTAAAACAACATCGCATGTGTCCAGAAATCTCAACACTGGTACGGCATCTCACTTATCCTAACCTTGAAGACGACCAAAAGACGAAGAATCGTCCTCGACCACGCGGCCTCCAGGACCGAGTAATTTTCTTCCAACATGAGCACCCGGAAGCCAACTTTGCAGAAATCTTAGACAAACGTGACGAATCCTCTAAACAAAGCAAGAGGAATGTATTCGAGGCTGAGATAGTGCTGCAGATTGTCAAGTATCTTGGTTAACAAGGTTACGGCACAGACAAGTTGGTTGTTCTGACCCCGTATCTTGGGCAGTTGCATCTACTTCAGAACTTACTAGGTAGAGAAAATGATCCCGTGTTGAACGATCTCGATTCATACGACCTGGTAAAGGCTGGGTTGCTCTCCCAGGCGAGCGCAGACCATGCAAAGCGGAAGATCCAACTCTCCACGATAGGTATGAAGTCAAACCATTGTCTTTCTAGCGGAATAACTAACTCGATTATAGATAATTATCAAGACGAAGAGAGTGATATTGTCATCGCGTCTCTGACAAGGAGTAATTCGAAGGGTGATATCGGTTTCATGGCCGCTCCTCAGCGTCTAAACGTCCTTTTATCGCGAGCACGCAATGTCTTGATCATGGTCGGAAATGCAAATACTTTTATCTCTAATCGTAAAGGAGAAAAGTGCTGGAAGCCGTTCATTGATCAAATCAAGAAAAACGGACATCTTTACGATGGATTTCCAGTCTACTGTGAACGACATCCTGACAGAACTGCTGTCCTGAAGACAAAGAAGGATTTTCAGATTGAATGCCCAGAAGGAGGTTGCCCTGCACCATGGTAATTACCTCCGACAGCTATATTTTATGCTAACAATGCTGACAATCGTGCTCAGTGGTGCAAAGCTGAAGTGCGGTATCCACGACTGTCCATCGAAATGCCATCAACTGGTTGATCATTCGAAGATGCCATGCACAAGAATTGTTGAATGGACGTGCTCACGTGGGCATCTCAGTTCTCTGCCTTGTTCTCAAGTCAAAGGCTCATGTCGATTTTGCGACGAAGAAGATCGGGCAGCTGACCGTAAACGGGAACGAGATTTAAAGCTTGACGCTGAACGAGAAAAGAAGCAAAAAGAATACCGCACACAGCTTGCTGAGGCCCAAGATGAACTTGCTCACTTGAGACGTGTACGGCGTGACCAAAATGAGCAAGAGAATCGTGAGAAAATTTTGAAGCAGCATTGGGATGAAATAAAGTCGATGAGAAGTGCGCCTAAGAATTCAAAACCATTGTCAGCTACATATCCTCAAACTTCAAGCACTCACAACACGACAAAGTTCAAATCTGAGTCATTTATAGATGGAAGACAATCCGACCATGATTCTCGAGAACAGTATGAAGAGCAACAGCAGACAAAGCCGGGACCATCATCTGCGCAAGAGGATTGGGAGTTTCAGAAGCAGTATCTTAACGCCCAAAGTTCGGAGATCGACTCTTTGATGAAATTGATCGGCCTTGAGACAGTAAAGGAGAAATTTTTGGCTATCAAGGAGAAGGCGGATGTTTCATTGAGACAAAACGTCGATCTCACAGAAGAAAGATTTGGCTCTGTGTTGCTTGGTAATCCTGGCACAGGAAAGACAACCGTGGCACGAATTTATGGCAGCTTTCTAGCTTCAATGGGTATCATTCCCGGAAACACCTTCGTTGAAACTACAGGGTCAAGGCTGGCCAATTGCGGTGTTTCGGGTTGTCAGAAGATAATTGACTCGATTTTGAATGACGGAGGAGGTTTGCTCTTCATAGATGAGGCATATCAACTCGTGCAAGGAAGTAGCTTTGGCGGAACCCAAGTCCTTGACTTCTTACTCGCCGAGGTTGAGAATCTCAGAGGGAAGATTGTGTTCATTCTTGCAGGATATCAACGACCAATGGAGAAGTTCTTCGCACACAAGCCCGGCTTGCCTAGTCGATTCCCGCATGAGTTGAAGTTTGATGACTATAGCGATGAGGAACTCACGCAAATTCTCGAGTATGTCATCAATAAGAAATACAAGAATTCTCAAATGAAAGTCGAAGGTGGTCACGGCGGACTTTATTGCCGCATCGTTGCACGTCGTGTGGGACGAGGCCGTGGCCGGGAGGGCTTTGCTAATGCAAGAGCTATCGAGAACGCATTTGCTAAGGTGCTAGAGAGACAATCAGCACGACTGAAAAGGGAGCGACGCAGTCTCAAATCCAGAGTCGACGACTTCCTACTAACGAAGGAAGATTTGGTTGGTCCAGAACCATCAGCAGCCTTGCAAAGTTCTTCCGCATGGAAGAAGCTGAAAAGTATGATAGGACTGGAGTCGGTAAAGAGTACCGTCGAGGCGTTATTGGATAGTATTCGATATAACTATCAACGTGAGCTCCAAGAGCGACCGCTTGTCGAATACACTTTGAGCCGAGTCTTTCTAGGATCACCGGGAACCGGCAAGACAAGTGTTGCAAAGCTCTATGGACAAATCCTCGTCGATATTGGACTGCTCTCCAACGGAGAAGGTACGTCGATGGTCTGTATTCAAATCTGTCCAGTACTAATCACACCTGTTAGTGATAACAAAAAATCCTTCTGACTTTGTCGGCGGTGTGATGGGAGAGTCCGAAAAGCTTACAAAAGGCATACTCGCGTCCACATTGGGCAAAGTGCTGGTCATTGATGAGGCCTATGGCTTATGTGCCGGAGGCACTTCTGGTGGCACAGGAGCTAAGAATGATATTTACAGAAGCGCTGTAGTAGACACCATTGTTGCTGAAGTCCAAAGCACGCCTGGAGAGGATCGTTGCGTTTTGCTACTCGGTTATAAGGATCAGATGCAACAGATGTTTCAAAACGTCAATCCTGGTCTCAGCAGGCGGTTTCCCATTGACCAAGCGTTTGAATTCGAGGATTTCACCGAGGAGCAGCTAGATCGAATCCTAACTTTGAAGTTACAAGAGCAAGGGTTCGATGTCACAGAACGTTGCCGCAAGGTAGTTTTGGAGATGTTGGAAAGAGCGCGTAATCGTCCTCATTTTGGGAATGCTGGTGAGGTCGATATTCTGCTCAACCACGCCAAGATGCGTTATCAAAAACGCGTGTCTGCACGACCACATCTAATCGATCCATCAAAATCGATCTTTGATGCCGAAGACTTTGATGAGGATTACGATCGCGCAGAAAGAGATGACACAAACATTGCCCTATTATTTCAAGGTGTGGTTGGATGTGAGGATATTGTCTCCAAGTTGGAGGAATATCGCGAAATGGTGAAGAGGGTAAGGCAGCTAGGGCTGAATCCTCGTGAACAAGTACCGTTCAACTTCCTTTTTCGTGGTCCACCGGGTATGTATATCCCAGCAAAAGCAGGTATCAAATGGCATAAAGACTTACATTCACTCTAATAGGTACGGGGAAGACAAGTACCGCTAGAAAAATGGGCAAGGTTTACTACGACATGGGTTTGCTGGCTTCGGCGGAGGTAATAGAAGTTTCGGCTTCAGAGTTGATGGGCGAATATGTAGGACAAACAAGTCTCAAGACACAGAATCTTTTGGAGAAAGCTCTTGGGAAGGTTCTCTTCATCGATGAGGCTTACCGGCTCTCGGACGGGCAATACGGCAGCGAAGCGGTAGATGAACTTGTTGACTGCATTACCAAGCCGAGGTTTGCACAACGTTTGATCATCATCCTGGCCGGCTACGAGTCAGAGGTCAATCGACTAATGACCATTAACCCAGGTCTTACAAGTCGCTTCCCAGAGTCTATCAAGTTCAACACCCTTTCGCCCGACGACTGCATTGAGTTATTGTACAGGTTGCTGCTCAAAAAGAAGAACGATTTGCAGAGCAAGGTACGCGTAGAATTCGATTTGACGGCTCTTGAAAACTGCACGAGCGAATGCACGAAAGGTCTGACAGAGCGTTTTGAGTCTCTGTCTACAATAGAGGGATGGGCAAATGCACGGGATGTCGAAACTCTTGCAAAAAACATTTTTGGAAAGATAATCAAGCAGTCTGACGGCAAGAAGCTGAACTTGAGCGATAGTGTGATCATTACCGAGTTAGATTCAATGGTCAATGAACGTATAGAGAGGAGGAGGAATCTCCCTATACGCCCTTTAAGTTCACAGGGGGAGGGAAAGGCCACCGCCACCATCGAATCCTTGACTTCTCCAGTACCCCAATCTCTTAGCCACCGTGCATCTTATTCCGAACCAAAGGTAGAAAGCTACACATCCACGGCTTCGGAAATTTCGTCGGCTGCAGTTGCAGATACCGGAATCCGAGACACTGGGGTCTCCGAGGAAGTGTGGAACCAACTTCAGCGAGATAAGGTCATGACAGAAGATCGAGAAAAGAATTATCTCATTTTGCGAGAGCAAGAGCAGTCTCAAACGAGTTATATCGTCCAACTTCAGAAAGGTGGACATCAGATAACACGAGATCTAGAGGCGGCGCCGCTAAAATGTGATGAGGCATCCAGGTTGCGTCTCGAGGAGGAGCGGGTGAGACATGAGATGGAACGCAGGAAACAGGAAGCAATGTTGGAGAAGATCCGCAAAGAGAAAGAAGCAATGGAGGAGGCTCGTCGTAAGGAACAACAAGCTCAGACAAAATTGAGACGAATGGGACTATGTGTGCAAGGTTTCCGCTGGCTTAAACAAAGTGGTGGATATCGTTGTGCTGGAGGCAGCCACTGGGTCTCGGACGCACAACTCGGACTATGAGAACCTTGGAATATGACGGGATTGGTAAAGCCTGATGTCTTGAATTTATTTGAGTTTGTATGGAATGAAATATTTCAAAAGCGTGTTCATATTCAGTGATTCTTCTTTTAGAGATACGAGTCCTACAAATAAAGTGAATTGATATTGGACGAGAATCTACTTGGCCTATTCGTGCAAATAATCGGATGACGGAATACATGTAATGTTATCAAATCTAAGTCTCGAATTGCGCTGAACGCTGTATAAGATTTTCGCGTAGGCTGGGATGACTGGATATCAAGGTGGTGGGCCATGATAACAACTTCTGGCAAGCACTACTGTCCAAGATATCTCCAACTTAAAAGGCGGTCATCCGCCTTCAGACCATCTATCTCGACAATTTGATCGTCGCCAGGTACAACATCAATTGCGCTGTCACTTACTGTTACGCCATCTCGCTCTTCGAATACGAGGCATTTGACCGGTTTTCGAGTGCTGATGGCAACTTTCCGTTGTCCTTTACCGGTGTTCGTAGATAAGTTTTGATTTATCTCCCGCACTTCGATGCCTCTATTGCTGAAATCCAGGTATTTGAGTGGCTGTGGCCAGTCAATATCTCTTGCGACTAGGCGTCCATCAACCCACAGACGTGCCGCCAGTACATGCGGCTCCGGATACTTGATATGATCAATGACACCATCTAAAATGATATTGGTTGTCCCGTTCGGAGCCAGGGAAACTTTCTCATGCACGACGCGGTTTCGCACTTGGAGCCCGGTGACGATAGAAATAAATTTTAGTTCAACAAGGCCCTCAACCTCTTCTCGCAAACTGCTCACAACCCATAGTTCATATTTGCTCGTCTTCGGAGGACGCGCATGTGTGACACTCCAGTCGTGGTGTTCGCGGCTTACCGCTACTGCGATGGGGGCGAGAACTCTTGCCATAGCATAATATGCAGGCTTCGGTCGTAGGAAGTAATCAGCTATGGCCCAGGAAATAGTAGGCCAGCAGTCATTCAATTGCCAAAGCAGCGCTCCACCACAGTGACGTTCGTCTCCCCACTGGCGTCGCCAAGCTCGATATCCAAACATCATCGTTTCTTCTTGGACGACTTGGGTCAGATAGATGTAGGTCTATGTGGCATGGTTAGCTTCTCTGTCACCCATCAATGGGCGCCATGTAGAAAGATGGCAAGGTGACAAGGATACTAACCTCTAAATCAGTCGCGGTCCTAAGATTTTCCACGAGATAAGTAGCTAGTCGTCGTTCATGTCCATCAGCTTTATTGTGGAAATCAATAACATGGGACTGCGGGTAAAAATCCTTGCTATTCTCAACAAAGTATTTGATCGTCTCGAGGTGTGGGAAAGCCTCCATGCCGAATTCACTGTTAAAACGCCCACCGATGGTACCGAATATCTGATACTTTTCCTGGCTACCATGCCACACTATAGTAGTCTTCTTGTTAGACATAATCATGCTACAATGGCCGGTTTGTGCAATACGGAAAAGACTTACCATTCCATTGGTGTAAGTCACCAACTGTAGGATCGGAGGTAATCTTTCCATCTCCCCATGGGCTTCCGGGATGATAAAAGACATCGGGAGTATATTCCTTAATTACTGCAGGTAAGAGATGTTCGTATATAAAACGCGCCGGGAAATCCGTCCGCAACCAGCTATCAGGATCTTTGTCATTGAAATCATACGTTAATCCCGCTTGTTCTTGGACTTGATAGTCTTCGTTATTGCCGGCGTATAACACAATGGCTGGATGATGTCGAAGCCGGGCCACATTCTCAATTGCTTCCCGTTTTATTGAATCCAGCAATGAAAACCACGTCGGATAATTACCGCATCCGAACATGAAATCTTGCCAGACCAATATACCTAATTCGTCGCATGCATCATAGAAGGCGTCTTCCTCGTAAATACCACCTCCCCAGACTCTACATATGAGGTCAATCCGGAATCTGATCTTTTCATATCCTCCCTCTTCTGACTCACCTAATCATGACTTGATTCCCTCGAGTCATTAATTTGATCCACTTCCGATACTTCTCTGCGCTTACTCGGGGAAGAAGACTGTCCGCTGGAATCCAGCATGAACCGCCACAGAAAATATCAACTCCATTGATCCGAAAGAAAAATGATTTTCCATGTTTGTCTGGTTTCTGGACAACTTCTGCAGTCCGGATACCGATAGTCTTGGTTGACTTATGGAGTGTGTTATCGCTCCCGTCTGTTATGGTGAATGTTAATTCATACAAGTTTTGTTCGCCATATCCGTTTGGCCACCATAGCTTCGGCTGGTCGACAGTAAATGTCGTCGTGTATGTACCATCAGATTTCAGCGGAATGATCTGACGGAAGACTTCCTCGCCTCTGAAAGTCAATGAAAATGACCCTTGACAGTCATCCATTACATGACTTGATTCGAGTGTCGCATAAGTTGTTATGTGAGCAACGCGGTGATCTCTGGGGAGCTTTATTTCGGTCCAGAGATCGGTGATTCTAGCACAGTAGGCTTCCAAACGAACATCTCGCCAGATACCAGCTGTCATCAAGATCGGGCCCCAATCCCATCCCCAGTGGTACTGTGCTTTGCGCACTGCTAATCTTGCTGACTCACCGTTGAAGCAGACCCATTTGTGATCCGGATACCTCTTCTGGATTTCGCGTGCTTTGAGCAATGCAGAATCGAATGTAACCTCTAACGTATAACTCTCCTTGTCGTCTTCTAGTAGTTGTTCAGTCACATCTACTCTATGCCCTAAAAACATGTTGTCACTTTCCAATATGACTTTTCCGTCTAGACGGACGGTACTGAATGTATCGAGACCATCAAACACGAGGAAGGCCTTCGCTCCGTCTGGAATAGTTGGTTTTTCTAGTTTTGTGCGATAGATCCATGACTTTTCACTAATCCACTCTGCATCAAGTTCATTGAAGCCGACGAAGGGGTCCGAAATTCTGATAGATCGTTAGTATGGTGACCATGCTAATTCCACAGGGGATTGTCTATTGTACTCTACCTTTTGTGAGCTAGTAGGTCTTGATGTACCACTGACGGGATCGATGGAACTTGAAGCCATGAATCTGGAGAAAGTTCATCGGCTTGTTTGAACTCCCAGCCAGACGATAACGACTGTTTAAAGAAGGGTTTCATGACGACGAATAATCGAGCCAATATGCCGAATCTTGCGAGTTTTCTGTTCTACTCTTTCTTAGGAGTCTGCGTATAGATATCAAGTTGAAAAAATGTTTGATCTTATTCCGATCTGAAAAAGGCGAAGGTCATGGGAGCTCAGTGATCAGTTGTGACAATAATGATGATGATGATGTATAACGTGGGGAATCGCTTCAGTGACACGATTCGCGGGGCAGACTGCACGATCGCTAGATGACGCTCTGTCAGGGAAAGAGTATGGCCATTGTAGTTCACTCGTACACAGTGCGCTGTCAATAGAACACTAATTGAATATCAACCAGCTATCCAATTGGATGCTTATATGATCGTGTTCTTCGGTGGTTTTGGTTTTGGCGAGTCATGCAACGGAACTTGGATGCGTATAACTCAGGCAATCTAGTACGTATCTTGGATGTACCAGGTTCACTCCATTACACTTCATTGTAGCTAGATCAGTGGAACGTTACCAAAAATTTGTAACCCTGTTACCCTATTTATTCTGTATGACGCTTTGTGTCTCCTGGTTTCGAGCGATTCTCAACTGATCACCGCCGACTGACTGCAGGAACCCCGTCTGCGTACGAAGTGAAGCTATCCAGTTCTGGAGAATCGAGTCTTGAAGCTCTTTTGGTAGCCCTGTTGTCTGCGCTTCCAAGTTATTGTAACACGATAAAACACTGTCCAAAATCCCACGAACCTCGAGCTCCCTCCGTCTCGATGCGCCAATCCTGTTATCTGAAGGTTTTGGACTTGTACGCTTCGTATTTTGCTCGTCAGACAGCGGACCCCGAGATCTACGCCATGATTGAGTGGCATTATGAACGGCTTTGGCGGAAAAATTGGCACCCCCGGCAATTTCTAAAGCTGCGAGATTCCCATTTTTGGCATTCCGTAAGGTTTTGCTGACCTCTGAAGGTTTGTATCCTTTTGCAACTTCAAGTGCAGCGATTGTTCGAATTGCCGAGGGCATCTTAAACTCAAGGGCGGAGTACTCATGATTATGGGTTTCTACTGAGGATTTTTCGATAAGCAACATACCGGCGTATTCAATGGTCTTGATTTTGCATGGACAGCCGATAGGAGTTCGGCTAGATCGCTTTCTTTGGCGCTCCTCAGCTGACGGTCCCTTGTAGGGCGTTTTTCTCCATAATCGACAGTAGTAGTAGGTAGTGGTTGTTCCCTTGCTTTTGCAGTGCGATGAGCTATTACGTACATACATATTGTCGACATATTTCCACATGGCTTCGAACTCTGCTGTTGGAATCTGGATTGGCGTCTCCATGGCAAATAATTGAGTGCGAAATTGAGCGAGATTCGGGGGTATGTCGTTGATTATATGGGGAGGTCCATTTGCGGGGGAAGCCATGGTAAAGCAGGAAAGAACAGGAGCAGTTATAAAACTTATCTGTTAAAAGGACGCGAGAAGGCTGCAATGATGACAGGGAACTTCTTTTGAAATCGGGAGAATTATAAGTTCTACACGCGTCTGCTCCAAAGATAAAAAGATACATAGTTTACGCCAAGCCGTATTGATATTGTAATAATACATGCCTGAGTTTTAAGCAATCCCGCTAACCCGATTCCGACTTGCCTCAATGAATTCTCTCGGGTTATCTTGAAGCATTTCGCAACGACAAAGATCGACTCGCAATATGGCCTCGTTCCGGGTTCCGCGGCTACATCATCTGGCAAGAAGCCACCACAGATTATACCAACCTCAACAAAGAAGATGGGCCCAAGTGCACGATGTGCGCTTCCTGGCCACCCATCGAGACCCGCAGCAAGTGCTGGATAGATACAAGCACAAGCTTGATCAGAAAGCAAAGCAGTATGCTACAGTCTTTGCTTCTTGAAAGTTTATAAACGCTGACCGATTCATTGCTATGTCTAAAGAGAAGGCCACGAGTCGGTAGAGTCTCTGAAAGAAGCATACAAAGATAAGATTGCCGAATATCGTCGCAAAGCATCCACCGTCGCAACGCCTGAGCCATCACCAATTCCTTCACCAAGCAGTGCATCGCCTGTCTCTACGGATTCCTCCCCTTCGTCGACTTCCGCAACCCCGACGACATCGTCCAAGATTGCTGCGGCTGCCAAAGCAGCCACGGACCCTAACACGCCAGGCATCAAGCCTCTGAGCTCCTTTCTCAACGTCGAAAAGATCCTAACTCTCCCGCCGAAAGAAATCGAAACTCTCTGGAGATTACGACATGCAAACAACGCTCGGTCGATCTGCGCGGTTATTCCTCTAGAGACTTACCAACGCATGGCGGCAGCGGCGCGCTCGAACCCGCAATTTATTCTTCCTTTGCCGCGGCAAGGTAACAACACGCAATCAGAAGACTCAGCTGCTGTAGAAGGCGGTGCTGATATCCATTTCTTACAATGGGCATTTCACCCCCCTGCCGCGTCACCTGTGTCGCCCATTCAGACAGCCAATACACATACCTCCACCATTGTTTTCACGCACCTGGCCGCTTACAAGCTGCACGGCTCGTATGCGCAACCTCATACAACAATCACACACCATCTTGACCTGGCCGATGAGAAGGGGCTAGTGCTTATGCACGGACAAGTCATGCCTGACAGCGGCGTGTCGGTTTCTGAAGCCAGCTGGCTGGTTAGTTGCGTGCAGCGATTCTACGACTTTGAAGGTGAAGGCAGTGGACGCAAGGGCGAGTTGTTGCGTATGTTCACACGTGGGGATGTCGAGGGCTTCAAGGTTGAGGATCTAGTCAGCGAGGCAGAGACACTCTCTTAGCCTGCTCTCGTGGTGGAGCATTGCTTCGTCCTACTAGAGTCCGAAGTTTGTACGAATATGATATGTAATATATAGGTGACATCAATGCGCAATGAGCCTGTCTTCTGTAACGGTCCCAGTTTACAATCCATCATGAGATCTATTCACCAGAATCAGGCATATCGAAGGAAGCTACATCCGAGGATAAAACAAAGAGTGAATCAAAAAATCTACCATATAGCCTCGAAAACGTAGGAATAAATAAAAGTTGATATGTACAATGAAGGGAACGCCGTGGTTCTAATAACTAAGGCATTGGGTCATGAAAAGCAATAAGAGCATCCTTCAGATGAGCAAATTCCTCGCTTCCGAAGCTCGAGCCTGAATTATATTAAGTTGGGGTATCTTTGAGTAAGGGAGAAAAGTATAACATCAGAGAGCAAGGAACGAGACAGGAAGCCATCTGTAAGCCAACAGTCCGACTGAATCAGTCGATTACGTAGTCTACGACGAATGTCCGAATATAGTCGAAATAGTTGGGCTCTGCGACACTGTCGTTGTGACCTCCATTGGGAAGCTCGCGCCACACTTTTGTTTCGGCTTTGCATAATTCGAATAGCTGCGACATATGCGAGGGACTGTCATTGAGGCCATTAGCTCAAAGGATCACTTTTGGGACCGAGAATAAAATGGGAGACGCACGGAATCATTTCATCTTTCAATCCACTAAGAAATAAAATGGGAATATTCTCTATTTTGGGAAGCACGTCTTCGCTGCTCCAATACTGATGACATAGGCGTGCGAGATAGCGAGCAGGAGGGAAGACACTGCGAGGATTAGAATACAAGTAAGAAGAAGGGAAAAAGCGAGACACGTACGATGGGATAAGTTTACGAATGCATAGAAACGTGTTCTCGAGAATGAGACCTGCGATAACACCCTTTTCCAAGTTTCTGGCTACAAGGTTGATCGCAACCGCACCACCAAGACTCTGCCCGTAGACTACGATCTTTGTGTCTCTTGTCTCTGCTCGATTTCGAATGTAATCGAGAGCTGTTTGAGCATCGATATTCAGTCCTTTTTCATCGGGCGTCCCCGTGGACAGCCCGTATCCGCGATACTCAAGCATAAACACGTTGCAATTCAGCGCCTTCGTTAATACTTTTGCAATAGGTATTCGATGGCCGATATTGCCAGCGTTTCCATGAAACATGAGGATGGTGACGTCCCGAGCGGTGTCCTTATTCGACGGGCGGATAAACAAGGCATTCAGTGACTCGCCGTCAGGGGTCGGGATCTGAAGGTCTTCATAATCTGAAATGCCGAAGGACGATGCCTTCGGAACGTTTGTACGAGCATCGACCGGTACAGTTCGCGGATATATAATTTCACTAGCAACAACGGACGAGTCAATTTGAATGTTCCAACGCAATCGAAAGAAGAGTAAACCCTATCAATTAAAAGGCTCGATGGGGCGACCACGTACTTTTGTTTAAAGTATAGTAGACTACTTGCAATCACTGCTAGTCCTGATGACGCCAGCATGGGGAGACGCAGAAACTGCATGGCGTTGCCGGCCATGGTCGAAATGTTCCATTGCGGCGGTGGGGGTGGTGATTCCGACATTATGATAAGAAAAGAGGACCGCGACTTGTCGGCGGATTAGATTCTCACGGAGCGCAATGAAATAGCAAGATATCGATAATAAAATTCGTTCGTAAGGCTATCTGGCCTTCACGTAGGCATCGGTCCTTAGCCTTGCGCGGAGAGTACCTACGTATGTTGTATTTCAGCTCGCGGTGGTGCGGTTAACCGGCGGACTGGAACAACTCCGATCAGCGGAGGGAGAAGGTCAATAGAATATCTCAGCAGGACGATATACGATAAGTATAAAAGAAACAGAGCAAGGCCTCAATTGCTCTTGCTTGGTTTGAATAACTACTGAATAGATTGAGATGGATAGGCAGATGGAGTCTCAGTTGACAGCTGGGTCGTTGACAGATGACGATACACTAGTCCGTTTGTGGTTAGGCACAAGCCCACACATACCAGTCCGAATAAAGACTAGTGGCTCTACTTGCCATCGCCCAATGACAAGCTCCAACAGCTGACCGCCCTGGAAGCTTGCCTTGTTGGCTGCCTCAGAGCTTCACGCCTACCGGACCTGCCAATATTGTCATCCATCACGTCCACTTAATTATCCTCTCAACATAAAGTCATCATCAAGCGCGACCTGTCTACTATCCCTCATTATCTGCTTTATCCACCTCAAACCTCATCAACGACCGTACAGATAACCCAGGATGATCTCAAACGCGAGCGGCTCTCTAGGAGAAGGTAAGCAAGCTGTTGGACCCGATGGAGCTATGACGAATTACGAACTGACCCTATTGTAGATGGTATTCACGTTGATATGAACCACTTGAAGAAGGGCGAGGTCAAGTAAGTTGTTACTATACCAGTACTCTTGGATGAAATGTCGGCTAACTCTGATGACAGCCTAGGTACCTCGATGTAAGCTTGTGTCCACCAAGTCCATCCTCCTCCGATCAAAAGAGCTAATTAGTATTGGCAATGCAGTATGGCGATCAACTTCAAGGATGGCGTTATTCTCGGAGCGGACAGTCGAACGACTACCGGTGCATACATCGCCAACCGAGTGACAGATAAGCTTACACAAGTCCACGACACCATCTGGTGCTGCCGATCCGGATCAGCGGCCGACACGCAAGCAGTCGCCGATATTGTTTCTTATCACCTGAACATGTACGGTATCGTGAACGACGAGCCACCAAGTACACAAACGGCAGCTGCCCTTTTCCAGGAATTGTGCTATGACAACAAGGATCAGTTAAGGTAGGCAGTTGATACCTTGCCCGCTACAAACAAGATGGCATTGAAGACGAGACTAATTCATGGTGAATAACAGCGCCGGTATTATCATCGCTGGCTACGACCGACGACACGGAGGCCAAGTCTATTCGATTCCTCTCGGCGGTTCCCTTCATAAACAATCGTATGCTATTGGCGGCTCCGGATCTACCTACATTTACGGATATTGCGACGCGAACTGGAAAGAAGGCATGACGGAAGAGGAGGGGGTCAACTTTGTCAAGAGTGCACTCGGCGAGGCTATCAAATGGGACGGCAGCTCCGGTGGTGTAATTCGTATGGTTGTGCTCACAGCCAAGGGCGCAATTCGTCATCTATATTTGCCCGACAATGGATATACCGGGCCGGGACCTGCCAGATAGAAGACGACTGTCGTTGCCATAGACCTATCATTGACCGAGCGCTTTTCTTCGTTTTCCCTGTCCTACTTTACCGCTGGTAGACCGAGTAGAAATCATAGTGGCTGGAAGCTTGTTTCGACTGTTGGTAGCGCCACGACATTATGATCGAGCAGAATAATCACAATCTTGCCTTGATGCACTCACGCTGCGAGAGGAGGACTGGTTAGGAATCTTCAAAGTCAATCGACGATTCTTTGGTGGTGTAGTAAATAATGGTAGAATGTCAATTATGTCTACAACCCTGTACTTGTGCTAATTATCACAATCAAGTAAGCGGTCAATATACGTCAATTGTTGATGGGTATGATATGCGAGTAGTTGCAGCGATGGCGTACCCGTTTATTACCAGACTGAAATCGTGTAATAAATCAACACACGTTCCTTCACCACCTGCTCCGCCCGTGTCTCGTCATTCGTCAGGCGATAGTCGTATGATACCGTATTTTACGGTATTTGACCGGACAGTGTATGGCTTCCATGTACACAACTAGCCGGTCCTTGAGATCTTCAGCTGGCCATATCAATCAATTTTATTTCTTCTTGCGGGTTTTTAGTTGTCTTCATTGCTTCTTCGTCGATACTCGATAGTCGATATCTGGCTCTATTTCAATTGCTTTTGAATATCCTTCAATCGATTGATTGCTCTCCGCATGCTTGCACCACACCAGAAGGGGCCATACCTAGGTAATATATATATCGCTTGATTGATGGTGAGCATTGGGCACGCACAGGATCTCCCCCTTTCGCTGGGATTGCCCAACGAAAGTCTTATTGATCTACTATAGCTATCTTATCTGCTCCGCTCTTTACAATTTGATTGAACCTCGAGCTTACAGGACCAGATTAAACTGCCGTCCACTACTTTGACGCCGCACATGTGTTGATTGCAGAGGATCTCATACATAGACAAATCCGTCTACTTCACCTACATACGAAATTCCAAACTTCAATCATTCATATCGAAGCTTTGTAGGCAAGTCTACAAAGCCATCGCAAAGACATCGTTCATCCTATTCCCTCCACTGTTGGGGTCCGTCGTGGCGACACTTGAGTATTCGGGTTTCGAGTCCTTCAAGCGAGCAATTCATTGACGATAAACCGAGCACATTCTGATTTTCAACCTGACCATCTCGACGCTCAATCATACCAAAATTCAGAAAAGAGAGGAAGAAAGAGATGCCAGGATTTGCTGCACGCCGTTCATCCTGAAGACCTCCACTGACGTTGTTGTGGTGCGGACTCGGTCTGGCCCATTTGCCGCAAGGCTCCAAGGCTCCAAGGCTCCCAATCCCGTAAGTCAAGTCGCTAATTCTCATTCCGGCAACTACCTTCCCTGCCTTAATCGCTCCTTGCTGTTGGGCTTCACGAGAGTGTAGACAGCCCATCAAGGCAAGGTACAAATAACTACACGTTTTGCAGACAGCGTGACACACCTCCAGCCTTCAGAGTTGCCTTCGCATGGTTGCTGTCCTTCACTGCCGCTTCTTTTTATCAATCCCACCGCCCGGTTTTGTTGCATTTTCTATCCCGCATTCTTGTTTCCCCTCCTCCTCGATTGCCCCCGCCCTGCTCTTCTACCTCCTCATATTCTGTCCTGCAACTTTTTATCACACACTTGCTACATGTGCCACTTAGCCCCGCATTGTCTTTGGTAGAGAAGAACCAGCATCTGGCGCGTCGCTACCGCCCAGCAATTTCTTATCTCACTACTTGTTTCTCTTATCGTTCATTAGCCGCCAATACTGATATGGGCTTTGCTATCGTTAGCCCAACCACGGTGTCGCATCACGTCCATCAAACCGTCAGTTTGCGACGGAACCACCATGCTTGGAAGAAGCACTACGATAAACCGCGTCGCCAATTCCTCAGAATCGCCTTATCGCTCGTCGCCCGTGCATCCTTCAATAGTGCAACAACATAATTATTATCATTCATCGTCCACCACCTTTGACCCCAGAGACACCGCTTCTCCAGCCTCTTCAACAATCACGCCGTCAGCTCCTTCGTCTGTTGCATCGCATACACCCCCGTATTCATCTTCATCGCCGCCGTCGCATGATGTACCAGCATACGTACAATCTATACCCCAACAACCATACAACAGCAACTACCACCGTCTTTACCGACAGTCCCCAGACGCTTCGTCCACCACCATGACCCCAGCATCTTCCCAAGAAGTCGGCAACACTGGCTCCATGATGTCAACAGCAAATCCGCGATACTACCCTACAGATTATCAAGCGCCTCCCTCAGGTGCGTCCTCCGCCAGCCACTCCGGCCCACATCACATGGCCGGAACATCGAACATACCCTCTCCTTCGTCGCCACAGCTACATCCCACACACCCTTCAACAAGGTCATTGGGGAGCTCTGAGCCGCCTTCCCCAAGTCGAATCAAAGTCCGTTCTCTGTCGCATATCCAAAGCTTTGCTAGCGAAGAATTCCTAGAGCAGTCCCAGTCGAGAAGAGCAGATGGTCGGGGGCCGGCTGAACTCACTCGTCAGTATGAAATCAGCTCGATGCCAGTGGCGGATATCATTGAAATGGTGGCGGGCTTATTGACGAAGATCACCGCAACGAATGACATGCAGCACGAACATATTCATCGCCACATCCCTCCTCCCGACGGTACAGCCAACCTGAGTGCGCAAGCGAGCAGTGTGCTTGCGTTTCATGGCAAAAACGTGCCTTCGATCACGATTCTCAACTATCTTGCGCGCATACACAAGTATTGCCCCACAACCTACGAAGTATTTCTCAGCTTGCTTGTCTATTTTGACCGAATGACGGAGATGGTAAACAGCCGACCTATCCATCGTAAGCGAAATAGACTAGAGTCAACATCGACGCGATCTCATTCTGCATCCACCGCGACACATGGCCCGTCGCTCAGTGGCTACCCATCAGTAGTCACGCCTCCGTCTTCGAGCGGCATTACAGCACAAGATCTGAAATCTTCAGAGACCCCTATCCCGTCGTCCTTGAATCTAGACGAGGACGAGGAGGACGAGTTTGCCAATTTCTTCGTCGTTGACAGTTTCAACATTCACCGACTGGTTATTGCTGGTGTCACTTGTGCTAGTAAATTCTTCTCGGACGTTTTCTATACTAACTCCCGCTATGCCAAGGTATGTCTTCTATCCTTCAACCGCATAATTCTGTCTTGTTGACCGGCTGCTGATTGTACCGTGACGTAGGTCGGAGGGCTACCTCTTGTCGAACTCAATCACCTTGAACTTCAATTCCTTCTCCTCAACGACTTTCGGCTGGCGGTACCCGTTGAGGAGCTCGAAGCATATGGGACCATGTTGGTTGAGTTTTACGCACGAGAAATGATTGCTCAACAACAGCAAGCTGTGCAGGTCAGCATACCTAGCACGATAAACTATCCAAGTCGCGAACACCACCGCCAGCACCATCGCCGCGATGGGTCCGAATACGGTCAGGCGCCAACACCACCACGAACATAAGAAATTGATGATTGATGTATTTGTCTTCTCGATGAAGAACTGAGGCATTCTCTCGGTCTTGTTCTTTTTAGTACTAACGTATACATTGCGCTTATTCTCATTGATTAATTACACGATTCCGCATCAACATAGAGGAAAGGACCTGGGAGTTTTTTGTTTTCTCTTTCTCTTTAATTCTCTATTCTCACTGTTCTTACACTTTTTTGTCAACATTGCACTTGTCTCTGGCGAAGCGGATGTTTCTATGTCGTATCCTAGGTATGTGGATATCTTTTCGTGTACGTATTTGTGGCGGGAATACATTTGTCTCATTAGTTTTTCGATAATGATTAGTACCATTGCATGTGCGTCATTGTTGTGTTCGTATATCATGTAGCCATCCACGTATATAACTGTGTATATTCTACCTATCATCCTTGTCGCGTCCAGCATGCGATCCTTTGGTTACTTACAAGTTATTCTCACATCTCCATCGCATTTGCACGGATATTGATCGAAATTCGTCTGTGACGCGTGGTCTGATTGTATAACTGGAACGTCACTCTACCACCTGGGCAGCGAAGGACACCCGACTCCTGAACCCCTTATAGGCATCGATTCCAGCAACGAATTGTATCAAGGCTCCCAAAACTATATCATCGAGTCACCGTGACACCGAGAACTACCAAGGACGGTTCGATTGGGCTCGAGGCTTCATGGTGACGGTTGCGGACGTATCGAGATGATCGTATCGAGGTTTGACGGCAACATATAGGAAGAAGTTGTTGTGAGCGATAGCGACGACGTAGTAGCAGTTTGCTGGTTGCATGCGCAGCCGTCAGCAATCTGGACTAGACTGTAGACACTCTTAATAGGCTCTCCGGTGAGTGCCTAGTACCTAGGTAGGTAAGCATCCACAGCGTACTTTCCCCTCGAAGGTGCTACACCCCTCCAGACTCGCTGATCGACGGGCCACACTGTCGACGGTATTGGCTGGCCAGGTTCATTGCACGGAAAGTCAGTCTGACATCGACTGTCTGCAAATGTGCTTCGTCCACCATGTACAACCTTGGAAGACATGGCAGTGGGCACATCGCGCTGCGTTCACTGTAGTGTTCTGCACACATTATACTCCGACCACTCTCCTGAAGCCATTCCGTGACCGTCGCCTACTATACATGCCTAGGTAGGTATCCCCGACGCCGTCCCCGTAGACTCGATGCTTTCTAAGGTTGCTTACAGGGCCAGGTCGTTGCTTCCTCACCCGACAACCACCATCCACCACCTCCTTCCTCTTCGCTCCTTCCTCTTGTTTTGTTTCCTCCTGTTTACACACTCTCTCGCCCCAAAACAAACAAACAAACAGACCAGCCTTCCCACCACCTATTAATACTCTCCCCCATCTTCTCCCTCTTCTCTTCTTCTCTCTTCTCTCCCACTGTTCTGCAGCCTTTCTCCCTGTTCGCATCCTCTTAATCTTCCATCTCGCACGCTCTATCCACGCTCATACTATCGATTGTCACATTTTCACGCTTTCACACTTCTACTTTCTCATCTTCCTTTCTTTCCCCCTTCTTTTTCTCTAGGCTTTGTGTTGGACATCCTTCACAATGCCTTCTTCCACTCACATCCCCGGTATTCCCTACGTGAAGGGTCCGTCCGTTCTCGGTCGCCTCACCACCGCATCTGCTTTCCTCCAGCTACCCCGAAGTCCTGTACAGTACAGACCAAACGAACGCGCTCGTGCTCTGCCATCAACCCCTGCTTCGAGGCTTCCTCGTCGCATCGCGCCCGATGCACCTCGTCGTCGCCGTTTCCAAGCTGCTCCTGTTGCCAGTGCCATCCCCTGTCCCTATCTTGCTAAGTTCAAAGATCACACTTCTTCACCACCTCGTTATTGCCGTTGGCCCACCCCTTCGATGTCGAAGAATGGTGTCAGCCGTGCTCTTCAGAATCGCAAATTCAATCCGTCTAGCCCCGAACCAACCCGCATTCCTGTTTCTGTTAACATTCGATCTGCCCTTCCTGTCATCCCCTGCCCCTCTGCACCACGCAAGAGGGTCAAATTTGTTGACACTCGGACTGCTGCAGTTCCATCTGATGCTGTCTCGCCTTCAAAGGCGGTAGTGTCGCGTCGTACCTTCTTCCGAAATCCTGAACGTGTAGCCCGCGCTAATTTGTATGCCAGACTTGCAGACACTCGCAAATCCATCGTCAGCCGCAGTGCCAACTTGATTCGGAGCATCCTTGTTCGACCCGATTCGGACAAGGTCAGACCGAAGAAGAGTGTTCGGTTCGGCTCGACTGAGATTCGTGAAGTGGACTTCTGGATTGACCGAAAGCGAAACGTCTTCCAAGACGGTAGCCTTTGGTTAATGGGAAGACTGCAAGGCTGGCGCGTCACTCCCCTCGAGACCCCGGACGAAGACGGTGAAACCGAGAAGTATATGACCATGTGGGGACACGATCACAGTTCTTTGTACTATCACCACCCGGATGATCCCGAATGTCCGCATGAAGGTTGCCTCTGGCAAGCAATTGCTCGCTTTGCCCGTCGTTGTAGGCGGAAGAAGATCGACCTTGGCAGTGAAAGAGAAAATCTCATGCCTCTTTGGAGCGAGTACCGTCAGAGGGCTCGTGATCAAGGGTATGATATTCTCTAATCTTCCCATCGTGTAGTTCTTCCACCGGTTGCCCATCATGTATCCCTCATGTACTTTTGCAGGTGATGTTTCTTTGTAGTTCGTGTCCTTTCCCTTCATGTACCCCTTCCGCTTCCATGTATCGCCCAGCCATGTACCCCATTCACTCTCATATATCGCCCAGTCATGTACCCCTTTCGCTTCCATGTACCGCCCGGTCATGTCACATCCTCTCTTCTTTTCCTTGGCACATTGGCACAGGAGTTCGCTGTGCAACCACTTCGGATTTGTCTCGGTACGCGGACATTAGCTCGGCACGGAATTGTTGGCTCGCAATTCATCGTTCAGAGGCAAGTATACATACCCGGGACAAATCATCAACGGTGCATGCTAATTGTATGAACAGTACATCGCTTCGATCGTTCTCTTGCTCAGATTGAATTCTCTCATTTGTCGTTTTCGTTTCATCTTGCCGTTTCCGTCACCAAAAAAAGTTGAAAAAAAAAAAAAAAACCTCAGAAAAAAAAAATCTGGCTTGGTCTCGCGTTCTTTGATTTCTCTGCAGTTTGCATTGCTTTTATTGCTTGTCGTTTGCTTTCGCGTCTGTCTTTGTGCCTTTCGCACCACGGAAAGTAGAAACCCTCTCAAAAAAAACTTGAAAACAAAAAACCCCGAAAAAAAGCCCATTTCTGCGTTCTTGTCATTGTTCTTGTTCTTGTTGTGTGTTCGTGTGGTTCTCGTCCTCGTCCTCGGCATGCTTTCTTGCTGTTCTTGTTCTCGATCTCGTCGTGCGTTTGTGTCGTTCTCGTGCTCGTCACGCCTTCTTGTCATTGCGCCTGTTCTGTGTTCTCGTTGTTGTGCTCAACTTACGTTTGCATTCTGCATTTCTGTCTTGTTTTCAGCTTTCTCATGTTACGCTCGAGGTTACTCTTCATGTTCTGCTTTCGCTGTTCTCTCTTCGTGCTTTTGCACATCAGGAAAAAAAAAAGAAGAAAAAGGTGAAAAGAAACAAAACCCAAGAAAAAAAGAGTTCTCATTCGCCGTTCTCAGTCTGCATTTCTGCCTTGTTTTCGACTCCTTCATTTTGCGCTCGATGTTAGGCTCTTGATTTCCTTTTTTTCGTGCCTTTTGCGCACCACAAAAAGAAAAACAAAAAACAATTGAAAACAAAAAAAAAAACTCAAAAAACAATCTTCTCTTGCTTGTTTGTTCTGCGTTGCTCATGATTCGGATTTGTTCCGTTCCGTCTTGTTTGGTTCCTGGTTTTTGTCGGAATTTTGGGTCTCCGTCTTGTATCCGCACAGCATGTACCCCATCAACTGTCTCGTATATCGAGGCGCCTGGGGGGGTTCCTATGCCTGGCAGAGGTCGTCCAGTCTTGTATCTAGTCTTGCTCTCTTCTCATCAGGTATTTATTGGATTGGATATCACCATGAGCATGTATATAGCAAAGGTGCTCGTCGAGAACAGATCTCATAAACAAATTCTTGTCGTGCCATACCTGTTACTCCCAGATAACTTCTCTTCTATCGGCGATCGGGCTGTCTGGTAGACTGTATGTTTTCGCAGTTTTCCTTCGCCATCATACTGTACTCCCACTACCAGCTTCCCGCCCGGATGACCGACAACTAGCTCTATCTTCATGCGAGATTCAGCCGACAGACAATGATGTACAGCAGATCCTTCAAGCCTTGCTGTAGTAGATACACATAACCCAGCGGCGATCGGCAGCGCTCTACCAGGTTGACCAGTTGATATAAGACGTCCAGATTCCCGGCATCGATACATGTGATATGAATTCCATCAATGATGTCCATAGTGTTAGCAGGTGGAAGTAGTTCCCCGTTTTCGAACCGACAATTGACTTGTACAACGGACAGTCGGTTGTGTCGTCGCAATAAGCTCGCCCGATCAAAGAGCACGGCCCGTAGATCCATCCCACCTTGTTCATTTTAGGTTAGGTGGATATCAGACAAGAATGTCAATGCATCACGGTGGCATCCCGACATTTATACTTTAAACGAACAGGCAACAAAGGTAGCCAAATGTATCGTATCGGCAATGTCTTCGAAGCGGCATGATTGCAAGCGAAATAGCCAATACAAACCTACTACGCTCCGAGTCTCTCTTCCCATGCAGCCTGTGTGGTGCGGATTCTGGTCGTCGGTATCCTGAAAATATTGGTCTAGAAGCTACAGGTTCTAGTTCATCAATTCTCGAGCTACTTTCATCGAGAGCCCAAAGTGTTAATGCAACGTAGTTGATGCAGTTATAATTGAGGATCCTTTCGGGAAAAGGGAACGTGCTTTGTGGACCGATTTGCCAAATTGATATCCATTGACAAAGAGCTGACATCGATAATTGCTTCCCCATTGATTTGTGCTATTAATTGTCACGGAGTGTGCCATTCCTGGTTGTATTAAAGACGATAGACATCGGTACGTCTCAACCAGTTGGGATATTCAAATCAAAGCTGGTCAAGCAGTTGAGAATACCGCGCGGGAACTTGATAGCAGCTGTGCTAGGTGCTTCTTCATCATATCCCATTTTGTCGATGCGGTTAACACATAATGCTCCCCTGTTTCGAGCTTGCTCGGGAAGGTTAGGTTGTGAAATAACTTTGAATTCCTACGGCGTGCCCCCTTCAACCCTAACCCCGCCTATCTAGCTGCCATTTTGGTTTCCTTGAGACTTTAACAATACTTAGGTATCTCAATGCATCCATTCTCTATTTACTGATACTTTGTATGTCATTAATTTAGCCTATATGCTACAGTGTGCTCTATGTTAATCTTGGAATATGTTATAGCGGTATCAGCCTCAGTTATATAAGGTACCTACCGAGGTATATTCGCGAGACAGGCCCATTGCGAAAACCCATATCTAAACAGTTATGAACAACCATAGATGTCGGAAGCTTCCAAGATTCAAATATTCCAAGGTTATTTCCAGACATCTGGAGGATCTATAGCAAGTGACCGAAAGGCATTTCTGAACCTGGAATCCTGCCAATAATCACCAGTTGACCTTCATCATGAGAAACAGCTGTCCAACAGTACTCAAATTTTTGATCGAGAATTGGACATCTTGAAGTTGCTATATGCCACTTTTTCCGAAGTGAACCGTGCCTTCGTGAAATTAGGGAGTTAAGGAATCGTGAGCTATGAATGCTTCAGAGAACTTGGGCAGACTCGATAGGTATCCGGTTCCTAATATAATTTTTCTGACTTTATTGACAGAGGAAGTCGTCACGGCTTCCTCCTCAGTTACAACTAATTGACTAGAACTTCGTGACATTGCGCATTCACAATTCTATACTGGTCGGATAGGGCTATTATCATCAGTTTAAAATTGTAGTTTACCCAAACACAGTGGTCAATTGTCAAGCAGTAAGGTATCCTATTGTGTTTTATGTACAGGAATAGTCCGATTGCGTGGCAATCATGGACTATTTCATCAAACCGATCATTCATCGTTAAATCATGAAGCATTCCTGGTATGCGACGCAAGGTTCAGGCATATACTGATACAGGATATCGCTGGCGGGTATATATAGACGTTCATGAGAGAACTACGCGCTTCGTCGACCATACGGCTCGAAGGGGAGAAGAGCGGAGACAATGGCCATAACCGCATATAGGGCCGCGCAAATATATATGGGAACTGGAGTATTTGTCTGCAGAAAAATTAACCCGTGCCTTGTGGAACTAAATGGTCCAAGAATGAAGGGGATTATAGAGAATCGAGTGTCGGGCAAAGAGTTAGTCAAAAGGAGAGTACTCACATCAGCATACTTTCCCACTATAGCACTCACGATACCCATGATTCGATTCAATCCGATGGCGACTCCATTTCCAGTACCCCGATGGGCTGACGGGAAGATCTCTGGAGTATAGGCGTACAGAGTGCCGTAGTATATGTTCAAGCAGAAGTTGACAGTGCAAGAAAAGCCAATATTCTGACTTTCGGTCCGAACCTGAGTATAGGCAAAGAAAAAAACCATGGTGACAAGAGCGCCAATGATCATGGTACCTCGACGACCCCAGAACCAACGAGATCGGCACATAAATCCTGCGAGAACTGGACCCCAGATGCCGGAAAAGTTGACGAGGGCATAGTTCCTCCAGGTGATGTATTGGCTGTCGGCGCCAAATTCGGCACCACGGGTTTTTAAGTAGGTGGGAAGGAAAACATTGTAGAGGGGATATGCCAAACCGATGAGCAACCACGAGAACCAGACTAGGGTAGTAGATAAAGCCATTTTGCGAGTCACAAAAAGGCCCGGAAAATGAATGCCTAGTTCAGTCAAGGAAAAGAGGAATTTTTTACCACCTTCGCTGGGTTGTTGTACATGACCAACTCGCTCCAAAATTTCGACAGTAAGACCACATGGCCGATTGTACTTATGGGCAATGTCCTGTAAGACTCGTACAGCCTGCGCATCGCGGCCAGTTGTGACAAGAAACTTGGGGGTCTCTTGCAAGCGAACGACCGTAACGCGCAGCACGGAAAGAACGAAAACAAAGGCGCCAGAGGTGTACCAGACGTAGCGCCAACCCTTGTTGTTGTCATATGTACATATGGCGGCATCTGAGCAAGAGTAATTTGGGAGAAAAGCCCAAGCGAACAAGCCAGCAATAAGTTGACCGAGGCCTTGGAACAAGCGGCAGAAATGTTAGCAGTTGGTTGGAATGGGTTACAAATGTGAGAAACGCACCCCACCAACAGGCCATCAACGTGATCAGCCATTGATTCTGACTAGGGAGATACTCCAAGAAAACTGCAGTATCCAAAACCAGATTTCCTCCGGCACCGAAAGCGCTTAGGCAGATGAACAGCCCCAGCACGATCCAGTTGGGCGACGCACCTGCGACGATCGTAAAAATTGACGAGATAAAGAGGGAGACGTTGAAAGCGAATCGACGACCGATCACGTCGGCTGACAAACCCCAGAACAGGGCACCGACGAGCATGCCTACATATACAGCAATGGTGAGACCTGTAGAGAATGACGGTTGAAACTCGAGGATAGCCTGGGTGGAGATGATCGACTGGAGAAGCAGGATCAATGAATCGACGGCATAGCTAAAAGTTCGGGTTAGCCGCAAAGGTACGATGTGTATAGAAAGTAGCGAGTGATGACTACCCAAATCCATTCAGACAAAACAGCTTCCATTGGTGAGGAGTAAGACCAATCTCGTCAATGGCCTAAGAGGCAGGCGCAGCCAGGCTGTTAATCCATTTGTCTTTCAGAGCTCAATATGGTAGCGAACCACACTCACGTCGTTGATCAGGGTCATTTTGGCGGCCAGCACTTGGTCGACGATTTGGGCTTGGAGCAGGTCATTTTCGCCGTGCTCAACGGAGCGCACATCAGCAAGGTCGGCCTCCTTGATGACCTTGTCGTCGGCCACGTATGGTGGAGCTTGGGTAGTCGAAGCAATTGGATCCTCCATGATGAGACAGCAGTATCACGATGTCTTTTTGGAGATGAACTACCGGTAGTCGCTGAAGTGAGACGATTGAGACGGCGTCATGCGGCGACAGACGATCAGGAAGCAGAGAAGGACAGAGGAGGAGAAGGAGGAGGAAAAAGAAGAGAGAAAAGGGACACGGGCGGTTTTTGAGCCACTGCTGATCGCATTTTGTTCGCTTGGTTCGCTTCTGGTTCGTGAGGGAGCTTCGCTTAGGAAAGATTATCGTCGAGCTAGGTACATACTCCATAAGGAGCAGTTAGTTAGCTAACCTCGACAGGCAAAAACTTCCAAAGAGGAAGGAAGATAGCACGCGCGACGATAGCAGGAGCGATGCGGAGTAGCTCTAGCCAGGAGAGGTTAGCTGTAACGTTGACAGCCAATAGCAAGTCAGCAATTGGTATCAGTACTATATGTCAGTAACGTTACAGTAGAGAGCGAAGACACGCTATTCCCAAGCGGTAACACGGGAAATTACTTCTACGCTATCTGATTGGCTCGAGATAACACAATCGATCAGCCACGTGATCGAGATGTCATCATTGTTTGGCCGAGGATGAGAACCCCGCTAATACTAATGTAATTGTACGGAGGGCTCGTGGTAATATTGCGTAATTGTATTACGGCGGGCGTATCAGTACCGAGGTCTCACACATGACTCGCGATTTCCCCTCCGATCGCGAAAACACCATGAACTTCATGAACTTCGACTGCACAGACTGGCGAAAGACACCCTACGCTTTACGGAGTACGTAGCCGACTCTGCCCGCAATCTCCGCATGCACTGTTCTCTGCATCACGCAGTTCATTATTCCATCATGATGCCAAGTAGCTAAGCGCCGCCAAGGACTTGGTGAAGCAATTTTTCTTTCTCTCAACTCAGTCGACTGTGGCAATGTGCTTCTGAGGTATCCCGACTTAGACCGACTTCGGTATAGAGCCAACGCTGCGAGGGTTCTTGCGTCAGACTAAGCCCTTAGCGTTAGAGCTAGTCACCAACTAACAGTGTCCAAGACCCATCTTGTCCACTCACGATGCCTCAATTCAGCCTCAACAGCCTCAAAGGCCCAGATGTCTTCGATTACCTCCAACTGCGCCAATCAGAACTGAGATGACAGATTGCTAATCATGAAGCATATTTAGGATAGGGGCGTCGGCGTGAAGGGTTTTCCGCCGTGCGCAGAGCCTCCCGCGAGTCTTATTTACAGCCTACTTTCCACCTCGTCTCTCTTGCTGGCAACTTCAACATATTCGTCTTGTCATTTTTTGCTATTCGTTCGTTTTCAACATGGACTGTCGTTACTGTTGATTGTTTACACAGTGCTCCACTCGCTAAAGTTCACTCGTTAAGTTCTTTCGTTTAATTCCCACCATGACGGCGACCGTCTTACTCTCGCTTCCGCGCCAATGGTGCTTGTCTCTCGCTATTGCATGTCTTTTTCCAATCCTGTCCGCAGCGAGTCCGTGGATTGTTACTGCGAATTACGAAGAAGTTGTTACCGTTATACCCGGCTATACGGATTACGCATACGACTACACCGAACCCGCGGAAACTTACTCTGACATTGCCGCCGTTACCTCTCCCTCCGGATCTGCCATATCGACAACCACCATCACGGGGACTGATTATTACTCGGAAACATATACCATAGTCGAGGTTTTATTTCCATTTAATCCTACTGCAACTTCAACCAGTGCAGCCTACGCAACAGCAACCACCGAGGATTACAACTACGCGTACACGAGCTACGTTGTGAACCTCGCTTACACAGCCCCAACTTCCTGCAGCACGACATGGACCTATACCACAGCAGTGCCAGTTAGTCCGCCTGCTGAAATTGAAAGTGCACTCGTGCCAACTAGTGTCTCTACAAGCTATTCGGTGAACAACCGTAGTCCATTCAATCCCACCACCTACACCGAAGTGTATGCCTACATAGATCCGACCCAAGTGCCTTCTTCCAGCTTGTCTATGCTTCGCTATGAATACAAACCTTATCCATCATGCTACAACCCGTCCTCAGATGACAATACTTCTGGAGACTCGTCATCCTCCTCTTCCTCTTCCTCTTCCTCTTCCTCATCCTCATCTTCCGGTACCTACTCTTGCGGCTATTACTACTGTAGTTCAGACGATGATTCCTATAGCTGGATCAACGATCCCAGTTTTTATGGCATCTCCCCATTGGCAATCATCCTGATCACTGTTCTTGGGTGGTCATTTGTCATTTTCGTGGCCGGTCTATTTGAGAGCTACTTCTATTTCCAACGGTTAATGAAAGGATGGCAAGCTCGCCGTGGCCTGCCAATTACATGGTGGTTCTGGATATTTCCAGTAACTGTTATAATTTGTCTAGGGTTCAGTCGGAGGGGATTTCAGGCGCGGAGTGAAGAAGACGCTCGGGAATTGCGACAAAAGTGGGAAGAAATGGGATTTTGGAAGAGAAAGAGACTCTGGTTACAGTATGGTTTCACCTGGGGTTACCCTTCTATACTTGGTCCAGCTCCCCCGCGAGTGGGAAGACCCTCGACGGCCAGGCCGACACAACCGTTGCTTCAAGTGTCACCTCCTGCTAGCGAAACAGGTGGGATCAGCCGTCAACTGACACCACGGACATCGAATGCCGATGATGATGATGATGTTGAAGCTGCTGCCGTAGCAGCATCTCCTTCTCATCAAAGTCAACCGACCATGTCTGGTGGACTGTCATCTCAGACCCTACAGGTACCACCTCCTGCGCCGACCAAGTCACAAAGAGTGCCAGCTAGGTCGGTGGAACCGATTCCTGAACAAGATGAGATTACAGAGGCGGCAACCACCGGAGAGCGACGGACTGGAGAAGAGGTCGCTGAGAAATCCGTCTCGGAGAAAGACGAATCTTCGACGCCTTGAAAATAGTTCTTGCAATTCTGCGTTCCCTCGTCTGTCCTGTGCTTGCACGCTATTACAGACAGCGAGTGTCAAGACCGGAATTGTATAATTGGTATCTAATAATAGATAATGAAATGTTTATATATGATTACTTTATTGCATACGGCACAGTTCTTCAATAGTCACAGCTGCATCACATTTTCAAGTGCTAGATACACTTCAACATGCTTTGGATTTCCTCGGGATCCACTTGTCATGCAGATCTGAATCGTCCACGAGGCCACAATGGCTGTGGGTTCTCGAGCCGGACTCTTGTAACTCATTCCAGCCGTTAGTAGTCTGCCAGATATTAGATTTGGTGCCCCAAAGATAAATAGTCAAGACCAGGATGATTCGTAATAGGCCGTGGCACGGTTGCGGCCAAAGAATGTAGGGAAGAAGTTAGCCAGCGCGGACTGGAAAGCAGGAAGTAAAGCACAGAAGAGCCTAGGTTGGCCTCAATAACGGTCCACATCAACGACCCAATGCTGTTCCAGATTACGTCGAGGTGGGAAGTGGCAAGGTCGAGCGTGGTGATGCGCAGGATGGAGGTGATATAGACGCTTGATGGCCATGTTAGAAACGCTGGAAACAAAGGAGATCCTGAGACTGGAAGCATATGCACCTTGTCCGTCTTGTCGAAAGCAAAAGTGATCGAGCGAATTATAGCGAAATAGAGTAAAGGAGTGACAGCAATGTAGCGAAGTATAGTAAAGGGTGGCAGAGATGGTATCCTACACAGTGCCAGTTTCGTCCACCATCAAGCAGGATGCTACTGACCTTATTCTTCGTAGCGGGGCAGCAAGGTTCGCTGGAGAGCAGTATTGCGATAACCCCATCGTCGATAGAACCAGCTGGGTAGTGATCAGACAACATTCCATCCATCATGCATAGGGCATTCAACTTACGGCCGGACATCGAACTGCAGCCACAGAAATTGTAACTCGAGGACTATCCCTAATTGATGTTTCGCGTACCAGGCCACCACCCCAATCAAAGGAAGAAGGATGAGGCACACGCCGCACATCTCGGTAATGATGAATGAATAAGTAGACCCGATAAACAATCTGGCTATAACGATGCAAATTGAAATATCGATAACTAAATATTGCAGTCTGAGGATGGAATAGGGATCGGGGATGAGGATGGAGAAGAGAGAAAAGAAGAGGAGAAGCATAACAACAATGCCGAAGGTAATAAGGAGCATTTGAACAGCGTCAAGGAAGTTGCACTCGTAGAAGGACATATTGGGAAAGTGCGACCTGGCTCTCTTGCATCGCTGCGGAAAGTAGAGAAATGCGCTCCTTAAATACCTACCCGTCTTTAGGCAACGATGCCGGCCTTCAAGGCAGAAACGTGATGATCGTCTACTGCTCGAGGACAATATCCAGAACAACTAATCCCCTGAGGGATTACACATAACGCGACAGGCACGCGTGTAAACGACTGCCCCGTACCAAGAACGGTACTCCATTGATGGTCTTGATCTGCCGGTCCTGATGCAAAAAGGACAGGCTATCTCGATAGTCGCCAATTTCCAACCGCCAATGGCCGTTTGTTTCAATCTGCCAGAGCCACGTTTGGGATCTGTCGTTCCTTGAAAGGGCACCCATAGCGAGGTGGTCCTCCGTGGAAAATGATCCTTGATTGGAAAGGGCGTAGCAATACTGCGAGAATCCGTAGCCTAACTTAACGATACCAATATCATCGATACCGACAGCAAGCAAGGGTACTGTCCAGATGTCTGCCATTGTGCCTCTCTGAACCAGGTATTGTGAGCGTAGGAGACATTATATTTCTTCCACCACAGCGGTGATGCAGCCGCTGAAGACGACATCTGGAGGGGTGAGACCATGCGTAGGACGACTTTTGTTGCTGATTCATTCCGCACAGTCACTGCAGGTCGCAGAACGGCTACATCTATGGATCGGGATAAGCCGAGAAATGTACGGTCACCAAGTTTTTTGATTCCGGGTCGTATAATATGATATCAAGGTGATTGATGAACCTGTTCCCTGATGATTTCTGTGAGTACTCGCTGTGTTCCCTGTATAGCAACCGCTGGCTGCAATAAGTGCGAACATGGCTTGTACCCGTCTCGAACCTGTTACTCTCGCCTCCAAGCTTCAATTCTACAAGGGGTAGAGCCGAGTCACGGATCGATAGGTTGATTGTCTTCTCTTCGGCACCGTTGACAGGCAAAATCGAACGTAGTAGCGCATTTCCACCTTGGGCGATTTCAATGACTATTCTCAAACGCCCGGGCAACCAGATGATATCTTTCGCCGGACCCATTGTCCTGGCAGAGGATGCAGCGAAAAGATTTGGAAATTTGGCTTTTTCTTTTTCTTTGTCTTCTTCTTCTTCTTTTTTTGCTGTTTGCACATCGTAAACCACCTCCAGTACATTTAACCGGACCTAATCTGAGTTCGGCGTACACTTTCTAATCTACATAATGCTCCGGAGCATAGGAATTTTATCTCACCCAGCGAGTGGTTGTTTTGTGGTAATCTCCCGATTTGATACCGGTAGGCCCTTACGCTGCAGCTAACATTAGTCCTACCACTTGGGCAGTCTGGATCGATTAGTTGGTGAGGGGAAAGTGGTATTTTGGCAAGCTTCCCGGTTGCGGTACATTATTATCGAAGAATAAAATTCCGCGGATATTTTTTGGGGGGATATCACCAAGCAATGATTGGATAGATTCACACGCAAGCGTCCAAATTTCAAAGCTAGTGAAGAAGCTCGGAATCGAGCACTAATGCTCCATGGGGTACCCCAGAATATCCATACTGTAGGAATCCAACGCAGTTGCAGCGTGTCAGTCTCCACATGAGCAAGAACCATCACCAGCCATGGAGACATATAAAGAGCCTCGGGATAGTCTTATTTTCCCCTTCGATTCTGCATCGTCCAAGCATTGTATAATTGAACTATACTTACTGTCTCTTAATCATGCGACGGCCTCAGTTCATTTCGGCGGAAGCCTCTGGTTACAGTTATTTCTGTGGTAAGTGAGGACCTACCATCATTCAATGACGCACCAGACTTTGTAGACCTTTCAAGTAGAGCCCTAGAGCTGACATGATACGCCTAATAGCATTCTTTGTCGGTATCGGCTCGCTTCTATGGGGTTACGACAGTGGTATCTTCGGCACCGCCCAGGCGCAGACATATTTTGAGGAGAAATTCCATCCATCCTCTGCCATGCTCGGCGGTATCATTTCGGTCTATACTGCTGGTGGCGCCGTTGGTTGTCTTTTGTCAGGCCCTATTGGTAATCGATTTGGCCGTCGGGGCACGATTCAGATCGGTGCGGTCATCGCTGCCATTGGTACTGCTATCCAGACTGCTTCAGTAAACACGCCCATGCTTGTTGTCGGACGCTTGATTGCAGGCCTTGCTATTGGTATCATCTACTTCGCCATCCCACAGTTTCAGTCAGAAATTGCCCCGGCCTCTCATCGTGGTTTCTTTGTCGGGCTGCATGCTCAGTTCATCGGCTTTGGATATGCTCTTTCCAACTGGATCGGATTTGGAGTCTATTTCGGCAAGGGTGAATTCACGGTATGAACATGTGCTGTGTTCCATAAAAGTTGTCCCCGGTTATAAACTAACCCTGCATCATCCTCAGTTTCGTTTCCCCGTCGGCCTCCAGATTTTTTGGGCCGTGCTGCTTCTTGTCGGATCAGTTTTTCTACCACGCTCGCCACGTTGGCTGATCGAGAAAGGACGCTATGACGAAGCGCGCAAAGTTATGTCTCGTCTCAGAGCACCTAATGCCGACCACGAATATCTGGAAAAGGAGTTTGTTCAGATGCGTGATCAGATTGAGTACGAGGCGGAGCATCAAGAAACCAGCTTGATCGGAATATTGCGCAAACCGTCTTACCGCAAGCGCCTGATCCTCGGGTGCCTGATCCAGATCGGACAGCAAATCTGTGGTATTTCTGCTATCAACTACTACCAAACCGTCATGTATAAGACGTTGGGCATCAAGGGTGTCACTGTACTTGCGCTTGCCGGTGTCTGGGGCTTGACCGGTCCATTGGCCAATATATTTTGCTTGCTCTGGATTATTGACCGAGTCAAACGACGCACGCTATTTTTCTGGGGTTCAATTGCCATGACCATTGATATCGCCATTGTCCAAGCAATCGTTGCCGTTTACAGCGGCTCCGATAACAAGGTGGCCAACGGCTTTGGGATCTTCTTCCTCATCCTCTTTGGCGTGCTATTTTCACTTAGCTGGAACTCCGGTGCGCCCGTCTACACCACGGAGATCTTCCCGACGCAGATTCGCGCGGTCGGTGGTGCCATCTCAACATTCTGGTCGTTCGTTATACAAGTAGTTCTTGCCCAGGCGTCGCCAACTGCTCTGCAGAACGTGGGATGGAGATACTACTTCTTTTTCATTGCGTGCAACTTAGTATCGGCAATACTTGTCCATTTCTTCCTCCCAGAAACCCTTGGAGCCAGTCTCGAAGAGATCAGCGAGGTCTTTGGCGATCAGTTTGTCTCTGTGCATATGAATGAGGCTCTCAAGACGGCACCAGCTGTTCACCACATTGAGGGCCCCGAAGACAAAACAAAACAAGTCATCGTTGCCGGTAGATCAGAGATCGATATCTGAGTTAAGTTCTGGAATTTCAAATTGAGTTGATATGGTTCTTTATTTGGCTCGTACGTTTCAATTTGATTCTTCATCATCCCAATAATCTAATGTCAAGTTCATGCACTTGATTGAATCACTAGAATCTTGGTCTGTCTGGTGGATGATGCTACAGCAGTCTTTAGCTACAACCTTGTCAGAATGAAACGTATGCAAAATTTACTTTTGATCACCGTCTATATTTTAATGTTATTTCCACATCTTAGCTTCAACGAACCAGTAGATGAGACTAACATGCTGGCGCTTGCGATTAAGCTTAGTTAGCGATCTAGTAGTACCTAACTATATCAACGAAAGTTGGTTCAATATTCCACGCAATAGATTTTTGTTCATGTAGGGTGCCAGAATAGTCCTTAGTATTAGCAGCCAACTAAAGCTCTACCAAGTGGCGTTCTACCCAAACCAGTCAATCAAATTTAATTTAAACATGGCCTAGGCCGAATTCTGGCAAGGTTGTAGCTATAGATTGCTGTAGGATGCTCTATATCTTCATCAACGTTCCGAACCTATCAGGGTGTCTGGTAGCAACCTCCAGTTTCAGCTAGTAGCTGTATATTTTCAATGTAGTTAAGTAGAAGCTCTAAATCTATCAAACTTACCTATGGTATTGATTGATCTTACTACGGTATTATCGGTAGCTGGGTATTGACTCAGTCTGCCCAACCCCAGCGAGTACCTAGGTACGTGCGACAATCGCTGCCAAAGACATACGAAACTTCCTATTTGATCAAGATTTGTAATATATATACAAGTTCAAAACAAGTTGTATTGCATTTTTAGATGAAAGCAATGGACAAAAGAAAGTGTTTATAACGAACCCTTTCGGAACCACCAACCCCTGTTAGAAAGAATGCCTGCCTTAACAGTGTATCCTCGCACTGTTGCGGCGACACATTTAAGCAAAGCTCAGTTTACCAAACACACCGGTGGCATTTGTAAATCCGGCATGTGATGAAACCAACACTCCAGCGTCAGAGATACCCCATCTGGATGGCAGAGTCACCGAGTGGATTTCTGTCCAATTCTGCCCGTCGGACGAGTAGAAGCCGGTGAATTGGTTACCGGTGACGGCGAGTCGAACCCAGATCGGAGCTTTGAGGTTATGAACTGTCGACACAGATTCAAGTTGGCCATCGTTATTCCCGTCCCACTGAAAGCTGACCCCGTAGTCACCAGTCAAGAAAACTCCGGTGTAGCCCAAACTATTATCGCTGTCATATTGTCCGGATTTTGCTGCCAGGTTATTTCGGACCACTACACCGGCTTTTGTCCAAGGATCCTCCACGTCCAGAGCAAGCACTTGTGCAGTGACGCTGCCGTTCGTTCCGAGAGAGCTGTGTTTGTAAATAGCAGCCCAATCGTCATATGGCGCATAGACGTCACGGCCACCCACTCGAATCCCGAGCACGGTGTTATTGCCAGAACTACATACTTGTCCAGCCGTGACAAAAGGCCACGTTGAACTCGCAGTTAACCCGGATGGTAGAGGTTGCATGCCAGGGACTGTTCCACTGTCGGTAATGGTGTTGGATACCCGAGTGCGAGGATTGTGGTATGTTACATTGACATGTATTGTTGGCGGCGTGACACATAGCAAATCATTTTTGGTTGACAAAGTCCAGTTTGCGGAAGCAATACCGTTAGCAGGAACAGTGAGTAAAATGGAACCCGGGGGAGTAAGTTCGTAATTCACATTGTCGTTTAGGCTTGACTGGAACACCACATTGGTGAAGTCGGAATCGTCAAAATTGGACATATCTGCCATGACAATGAACTGGCCCGGCTGTGAACCATTCAGGAAGTTTAGGGCAAGATAGGAATCTGAAGTTATTGGATTGGTGACAGGACGAGAGCCACGACCACTGGGCGTAACGCCAGCACGATAAGCCGCTCTGTGGCCAGCTTCACTTGTCACATCCAGGCTCGGCACATTCAGATTGCCAAGGAATGTGTCATTGAAAGCGCCGGTGCCGTTAGGGGAGTTGACCCTGTCTCCTTGGTTGTGGCCGAAGTTGTTAATAAGCGTATTGTTTGCAGTGTGGACGCCACAAGTAGCACAGCCCTGGTTCGGTGCAAACCACGAGCCATCTGAAAGGTAATTGTTCTGGGTAGCTATAAGCGAGTTGGATCCTTCATCGGTATACAAGCCGTACCAATTCGAATCATATGCATAATTTTCGGAAATATGTGTATCGGGACTCTTGGATAGAGTGTAGACGGCACCTAGATCTGAGTGAGACAGACCATACGAGTGTATCAAGTTGCCCTTGATTACATTGTTCATAGACGTAGTTGGCGTGTCGTACAAAGGTTGGTAATTATAGAGTCCTCGGGTGATATACGTCTGACTGCCACCGGCGTCGTTAGCGCCCCAGCCATAACCATGGCAGATGCCTGAGTACGGCACGCTGGAGACGTCGTTGTGGCTTATTTCGGAATACTGAACGTAGGTCGCGAGTATGGAAACCGTGGAGCTGAATAGTGACGAGATATTGTAAAATATGTTGCCGGTCAGGTGGATGTTCGCATTGATCATGCGAGGATCGCTGGGGTGATGGGCGTCGGCTTTGATTCCACCAGCAGTGATAGAGTTTGCCATAACCTGTGTGAAATAACCATCTGCTACAGTAACATCGTTGGCTCCTAGACCAACCCCCGTCAAGTGCGCATTGTCATCATTACCAATCCCGATGCCACCGGTGCCAAGCTCGGTATAGCTGCCACTAGTAAAGGATATACGCTCTGCAGCACTGACCTGGATGGCACTGGGGATCTGCCACCATCTGGGCCGTGATGCCTCAAATTGAGGGTAGGTCACATTCTCTCCAATATACCCTCCGGTTTGCTGGTCGACATAGCCGTATTGGCCTGGCCTGAGCCATGTGGTATGTTTCTATAACCGTTAGCCATTATTCTTCTCTTCCTTTTCCCCCGCCATTAGACTTGGGAATAATGGGTTCAGCTTACAAAATTGAGTCCCACAAACGATATGTCATGAGCGGGTGAATCGTAAGTTCCGCCAACAACAAAGAGGGCCTCCAGCCGGCCGAGGAAGGTCTCCGCGGTATCCATGGACTCATTGGCCAGGGGAATGTAGTATACGATACCGGCGTCACTGTCTAGATAGTGCTCACCGCCTTGACCCAACAAAGCCAGCGCGTTTTGCACATACATTCCAAAGTCGGCATTTGGCTGAGAGACAGTGTCATAGCCAATAACGTTATTGGCCCATGAGTTTTGCTTCATGATAAGTGAACGATTTTCCACACTCTCAATGGGTGCGTACCGGTCAGTGAATGAGTTAATAGCGCGTATCTCGGCATTTTCGATACCAGGAGTTGTCATAAGCCAGTCGTACTGTGGCGAAGTCCAGGTGATCGAGGTGTTGGTAAATTGGAAATCTCCACGTTTGACCTTTTGGCGGGCATAATTTGCAGCCCAGCCGTTAACGAACAGATTTCGAGAAAGCAAGCCTTTGGTAACGTTGGCAGAGTAGATGTTGCTGCTCCTATTCACTAGTTTCCAGTCGGTAACTTGGACGCCTCCAGACACGGTAGCATTTGTTCCAGTTGCCTGCCAGATTACAGTGTGGCCGTTCTGGCCCGAATCTGCGCTGGTAAAATTTAGTGGAGCATCCAAGATATACAAGCCGTCAGCAATATGAACTGTGATGTTCTCACTCATCTGACCAGTGACCTTTCGAACTGCAGCTTGGGCATCGATCAAATTAGAGAAGGGGCTGTGTGGCGAACTTCCATCGCCTGATGGATTAGACGACGAAGCGACATAGAAGTCCGAGGCATAGCTGCCGACGGTGAACGTCGTCCAGCCCAGAGTCACCAGTGGCAGAAATCGTACCATAACAGCGGCCAAGGATCAACACTCCGAAAAAGAGATCCTGAACCGTTAATATGTCTCGAGAAGGCCCGAGAAAGAAGTGACTTGGTAGCAGGCAGTGGCTGACTTTATAACGTCTGGCTGGTCGCCAGGAAGATGAAGAATTCCCACCCCTCGAAAGTATGATGACAGCACCCTTCCCCCCGCTAACTCAAACGTACCTAGGTAGCTATTAAATCTCCGCCGTGTCATCGGCGGACCTTAGCTTACCCAGGTATCTAGGTTAGGCGTGTAGCCGTCGTTCCTTTCCGCGGCTATATTTCCTACGAACTTTGCATATAGCTGGTGTTGGACGATCGTGCATGGCGTTCGCTGTAGCCCCATTGATGCACCCCGCATTTTCATGGCTTTCGTGAAGAGATCATTCGAGTAGCATGCGGGGTGAGGTGATGAGTTAAGAACTGATTTCCAAAGTTGTTGGGGGTCGTTGAAAGCTCCACTAAAGGCTAAATGCAACGGATGCGATTTCCATACGGAGATTTACGCTTTAGTTGCCTTAGTTACTTAATATCCTATTATCCTATTATCCTAGTGTCCGCATCATTCAACATCCCCATGCTTAGCTGGAGCCTAGAAGACACCTTGGAAAGTGAGAAGAAATCTAATTGCGCAACAATTACCAGTACGAAAAACGAACAATTGGTTACTGTATCGTAATCACCCCGTCTGATACGGAGCACGGGGAAGTAAGAGTACTGGCATGTCACATGGCTAAGCGAAATTGCGAATGGGGATAAAAAAGAAGTGCATCCCTTCTACTCAACTCGTAGATTCAGTTTCTCGCGTTTAGCTCAATAATTTATTTTCTGAATGACCAGTGCCATCGACCATGTTCAGCACGCAAGACCAGCGTCTACTCTACACCTATGACGCGGAGCAAGTATGGATTGAGCCATGGGGCCCGAACGCGCTGCGCGTCCGAGCGACGAAGCAAGCCGAAATGCCGGTAGAGAATTGGGCTCTCCAAATGGAAGTAGAGACGCAGTCCGAAGTAACGATTACCATCGATGAAAAGCAAGCATCGATCGTCAATGGTGGGATCAGAGCAACGATCAGTGCTGCCGGCAAGCTCACAATATACAACCACATCACGAACAAGTTGCTTCTGGAGGAATATTCTCGCAACCGCAATGACCTTCTGGACCCCAAATGCAGCTCTTTGGCAATTGAGGCTCGAGAATTCGCACCCATCCTAGGAGGGGACTACAAACTCACACAGCGATTTGAGTCCTTGGATCGCAACGAGAAAATCTTCGGCATGGGCCAGTATCAGCAGCCAAACCTGGATTTGAAAGGCCTGGATCTTGAGCTTGCACATCGCAACTCGCAAGCCAGTGTGCCTTTTGCAATTTCCTCCCGTGGATACGGGTTCCTCTGGAACAACCCTGCTGTTGGTCGCGCGACTTTTGGCAAGCATGTCATGAGCTTCGAAGCCTATTATACAAAGGCTTTAGACTACTGTGTGGTCGCATCAGACTCCGGGCCTGCTGCTATTGTTGAGGCTTATGCAGCTGTGACCGGGAAGGTGCCGATGATGCCTGAATACGGTTTAGGATTTTGGCAATGCAAACTGCGGTATCAAACGCAGGAAGAACTCTTGGAAGTTGCGAGGGAATACCGCCGTCGGGATCTACCAATTGATCTGATCGTTATAGACTTCTTCCACTGGCCGTTGCAGGGAGAATGGAAGTTTGACCCCACGTATTGGCCTGACCCTGGTAAGTGCCCAGCTGTTGAGAAAGTTCCATGACTCTCATGTACTGACCATTTTGAAGATGCAATGATAAACGAGCTCAAGGAGCTTAAGATCGAACTGATGATATCCATCTGGCCGACTGTTGACAAGCGTAGCGAGAACTACGAGGAAATGGTGGCCAAAGGTCTTTTAGTTCGCACAGATCGGGGCATTCGTACGACCATGAACTTGGAAGGAGAGACTGTCCATTACGATGCAACAAATGCGCGAGCTCGGGACTACGTCTGGAAAAAGTCCAAAATCAATTATTACGATAAAGGAATCCGTGTCTTCTGGTTGGATGAAGCCGAGCCTGAGTATAATGTGTACGATTTTGACAATTATCGCTATCATCTTGGTCCTAACGTTTCAATCGGAAATATATATCCGTTATGTTATGCGCAGACCTTCTATGATGGCATGACTGCAGCTGGACAGAGCAAGGTTGTCAACCTACTTCGTTGTGCATGGGCTGGGTCCCAGCGCTATGGTGCGCTGGTATGGAGCGGTGATATTGCATCTTCCTGGATTTCTTATCGAAATCAACTCGCGGCAGGATTGAACATGGGTCTTGCAGGGATCCCCTGGTGGACGACAGACATCGGCGGATTTCACGGAGGTGATCCTAATGATGAAAGCTTCCGGGAGCTTTTTGTCCGCTGGTTTCAATGGGGAACGTTCTGCCCCGTCATGCGTCTTCACGGTGATCGTGAACCCCGACAGCCTCAAGTGGGCACCACTGGTGGTGCAACGTTATGTTCCGGTGCGGAAAATGAGGTCTGGTCATATGGCGAGACCGTGTATGACGTCTGTGTGAAGTATATGCGTATTCGTGAGAAACTCCGCCAGTACACGCGCTCCCTCATGGAAGCGGCGCATGAGCGAGGAACACCAATCATGCGCCCGTGCTTCTATGATTTTCCCCAGGATGCTACGTCGTGGGAACTTGAAGATCAGTATATGTATGGGCCAAAGTATCTCGTGGCTCCAGTCTTGAATCCAGGCCAAACAACCCGGCCGGTTTATTTGCCTCCCGGAACTTGGACCTTATTCGAGAGCAGTGAGACGTTTGAAGGTGGAAGAAATTTAGAGGTTAGTTGCGACTTGGACACAATTCCGGTATTTGTCCGGGAATAGATAGTTTACACGAGATGGTGGAGGCAGTTCTCCATTGAAGAAGTCGGTGCCAATATTCTATATTAATTTGTGCACTATTCGTAATAGAATTATTTAATTGATGGTGCGATGGTATAAATTTCTCTTGAGATATCAAGAGCGTGGCGAAATGACTGCAATTCATTTTCTATCGTAATGCCCCTTTTTCCTGCTCAAGAAGCACGAGAAGCACAAGAAAAAAGCGACCGACCAGCGAATCTAGTAGTGAGTAAGAAAGCCCAAACGTTGTAAGGTTTGTCGCGATAGATACGTGGCATTCCCATGGCTGGAGCCACCAGCTGGAATCTCCCCGCAAGTGATTGTATGAACTCAGGAGATGATTATCAGCAGAGCAGCATGCTACATCTCCAGCCTAGGTTATTTGGAGATTGATCACAAGAATCGACCTCAAGATAAGAATTCATCAGTACAAAGTATCAATTTTATAAGGTATTCTATACAGATTACAGTCCTAGTAAGCTGTAACTTGCCAGGACCGGACACACTGTTCGCTCGGAAGAAGGGTTACAGCCCTAATCACGTGACACTTAGGGTTAAGGTTATTTGTAGTAATTTATTTAAGGTTGATGCACGTGACGGCGGGCCGGTAAATTACAAAAGCAGGCTGTGATTGGGTGTGTGCCCCGCACAATTTTGCCTGCAGGCTATTTTCCTAAGGAGGCTAACTATTCTCCACACTCCACACCCACAAGACCAACAACCCCAGTCACGTCCCTCCAAGCTTGGAGGACTTCAGCATACTATAACTATAACCCTACCCTCAGCACAATCATCCCTGGGCCTCTGGATTGATCCGCCGTGGTCTCTTTCATGAACCATTCATACCCTAGATCTGCAAAGTTTCAAGTTTCCAAGGCAGGGAACATCATACAGCTTCTTTTATAGTACCCGGACCAAGAAAACTGTAAGGGTTTCCAGCAACCTAGACGACTTTACGACCAACATTGCGTAATTTTACGACCAACATTGCGTAATTCCACCCTGAGCAGTGAATGCTTCTCAACGGCAAAGATGGCCTCACCTTCAGGAGACTCTTATAATCAGCAGAGTACAAGACTCCGGCCGACTCGTATCAAAAGAGCTTGCGATCAATGCAGAGCAGCCCGATCGCGGTGCGATGGCAATCATCCCTGGTATGTTCTCTCTGTCCTTCAATATAATCTCTTGGGTATAGGATTTCGTGAAATAATGTCAGTTGCACTAAGCTGACAATAACATAATACAGTGCGAGATGTCAAGGTACGCAAAATCACATTTATGGTTGAGCTGTCCCACGTAAACAGTGACTAAATTTACAACAATCATTTGAACCCTTTTAACTTAGTAGAATACGATCGCAGCTGTGCTTATGATCGCAAGCAGAAATCCCGTGGTCGACCTCCGGGACAGTCTTCGAAGAAGGCTACCCCGAAGACCCCGGTGCCTGACTCAACAGGATTTGCACAGCATGAGAGGACTCGGTCTCTTCCGCGGATGTCCCCTATCGACCCGGGGCATCTCGATGCCATGCAGTATGACTTTGGAGAAGTGGCAGGGAATCTAGCGGCATCTTCTTTGCCTCAAAATGCTGACTTAACCGCATTCAGTAAGTCAGAAAACTGAATTGTAAGCTGTCTTTTTGTATGGCAGTGCTGAAAACTTACAACTTTGACTCATAGGTGACTCATTTGGTCTACCGAATCTTCTCCCGACCCAGGTCGTAACTGCTGTATCGAATGGAAATACACGAGGTGCTCTCAACTCATCTAAAGGAGACTCTACCAACGAATTCTGTGAAGGGTCGGAAAGCTCGTGGAATGAATCTAGTATTGGTTGTCCTTATACAATCTTGCAGCCGGTATTGCCTCATATCTGCCACATGATACCCCCAAATGTCGCGTGTGATTTATTGGATTATTTCTTCAATGACCTTGGCGTTACAGTCTTTCAAAGTCGTTCTCCATATAACTTGGCGAATATCTTCCGGAAGAGCTCGTTTCTGAGATTGAAAGGGCCCCGTTCAACATCGCCAGCGCTGCTTGCCGCCATCTTGTTTGTAGCCGCCCAGACTTGTGATCAGAAGATTTTCCGCAACCGTACATACCTAAGAGCAAAGATATGTGATGACTTACTCGCAATCACTGTTCGTCTTTTGGACGATGCATCGCCAGAGCTAAGCTTGAGTGTGATTCCGAGTCCCTTGGAGCCAATTACTGCTTCACCGGTATCAAGGGTGCCCACCTCAGCCCCCACTAACACTGGGAGCTGGCATGCCACTTTTCACGCTCGTCCAAACGACAACTATGATCGCATCAAGGCTTCTTTCACCCTCGACCACGTCGTCGCCTGCATTCTTTGTGGTATCGTGCTTTCTGGTAGTGATTTGAAATTCGAATGTCTGATGTGGTTCGACAAGGCGAGGATGATGGCTTTAATTTTGGAGCTGAATCGTGAGCAAGATGATAAGGATCTGCCCACGGCAATTGAAGATATTCTGGTACATGAAGAGCATAAAGAAGAACGGCGACGGACTTGGTGGTTACTTTACGCAATGGATCGACATCTTGCCCTATGCTACAATGCGCCAATACAACTCCTTGATACCAAATGCCAAATATACCAGCCTCTCGGAGATGAGCAATGGCAACAACTAGACCTTAATCTTGCTGTAGCTCAATCTCCACATCGACCCTTTGGACCCCCTTCCGAGATCAATGGACCTGGCTTCTTCCAATTTTTCCTGCCATGTATGGTGATTCTGGGAGACATCGTTGCACTTCATCACTTTCGGCTCAATCCTCGTTACGTTTCTTACGGATATAGTGCATTTGAAGAAGTTGTGGAGAGCGCATTGCAACGGCTGATGGGGTCTGTGACTTCAATTTCGGAAACTAGTGATGTCCTAATGGGCCACAGTGCTTCGGGGACTTTGATTGACAAGGATGGAGACTCTAACTCAATGCAGATTGTAACAGCCTACAGTACATTCTTAATTCACGCTTTGGCAATATTGACTTATGGCGAATGGGATGTTATCACTATGCTGGATCCAAGTTCTAGAACACTTAATGATCATCATCTCGCCCAGTTTACCTGCCATACCTTCCTCGCCTCTCAGGCCATGGAGCAAATTCTTGATTGCGACCCGGAATTGACATTTATGCCTTACTTACTTGGCATCTATATTCTGCAGGTTGGGTTCGCTGTCTTAGTTGTCGCCGAGAAGACCGGGAATTCTGCGAGCAATGAGCTTCAAAGTTGCATCGAAACATTCATTCGAGCTCACGAATCCTGCATTGCTACTCTTGATACCAAATACCAGGTCAGTCTCCGAGACTAGGATACCTTCTCCCCTTTACCTACTGTAGTTCCTCTTCTGTTATTACCTACTTTTGGTCTCTTACTGACTCAGGAAGTAGAGAAATTTCCGCAAGGTCCTACGCGGTACTATAGGCGTTATGAAAGGCATGGCGTTCAGGCGGATAGCGGAACATCAAGCACGTCGACAGGAGATTTTATCGTTGTATCGTTGGAACTTGGACGGTAATGGGCTACTTCTTATATAATCGCATGCCACGACTTTCAGAAACGAGCATATCTCAATATTTCAGGGACTATTTAACCAACCACGACGCGTCATGAAAAGAAGGAGAGATGACCGAAAAGTTTGGGGGCTCGAACTGAAAATCATTTGCGCCCTTGTGATGCTTATCTGTAGTCAATGTATATACGGACTTTCTAATGATTGTATAAAGGAGGGTGGAGAGAAAATGATTTCAATAAAGTCCAGACGCCACGTTCTTTGCAAATTTCTTCCCGATGCTATTGCTAGTGAAAGCCACAGTAGTGCAAGAGGATCATGCTGTACATAGCAGTTTTTCCCTTGGTATTTTTCCTTCTCAGAATGAGACTATTTGACAGCTTTTCCGGAGTATGGCTGTGTGTACGTACCTGCGGCCCTATTTATAGAGAAGTGGATAAGATGGTCTTTCTGATGATAGTCCACCTATCACCTGATTTTTGAGACGATTTGGTGGCTATTTGAGATCTCCCCGCATGGAAACCATTTCAGCCTCTTAGAGCGTCGTTTCTAAAGCATCCCCCCGGATCATTTCCAAAACAACTATCTTGGAGATAGCTGTACGACAACCCCACAGAACGGGTAGATACCACTGTCACATGCGCAGGTGATTGCCATGGCGATGGTAGAATCGGACTATGAACCATGGGATACATCCCGGCCACTTGCGTAGCTACTCTTGGGTCTGGCCTTCTAAAGATATGAACGGTAACTGATACATTTTTCCTAGGACTTGTCGGCCGACTAGGGGCAAGACCATGCCATGGTCGATAGCTGCCTAGAATTTCGAATTGAGGAATGGCTCACAAAGGACTAAGCTTTATATGTTTATTGTGAATCACCCAGTACCTAAATATGCTGAGAAACTCTGTAACTTCATTTCACATTATCCCTCTCTTTCAGTAACTGCACCACATGGTCATTCAACCAATACCCCTCCAGCTGGCTCCTCTGCATATTTCCCGCGCCGTCAATTCTCCCTTTGCATTTGGAACTCCCGCATGTGCAATCGAATGGTTGATCCATATACCACTCGGTTGACGGGTAGAAAAACGTCAGGGCATCACCGCTCTTCAATGGACGGCCATCCACCACGCGCACCTCGTTTTTATGCATATCGAACACAACTGACGGGTCGCATGAGTGGTTGCAATATACAAGGTCGGAATTGAGCTCGATGTGCGTGTTGCGGTCAATTTGCACGGTTGTGTAGCGCTGCTCGGGAACAACGCTGATGACATCTGGTTCAATACGCGCGAATATAGCGCCGGCTGGCAGCGAGACGAGCGAAACGGCGCCTGAGCCGAATGGTTTGTCGCTGCGGACGACCTGTAGCAGCCCTGGGTGCGTCGGTGGGGGGTAGGACTTAACCGAATATATGGCTGGTGGGGTGACGTCTTGGTCTGCGATGGGAGCCATCTTGGTTGGTTTGGTCTGAGGTAACGGTAACCGGATGTATATGTAGTAGAAGCACGAAAGTCAAGTGATAGAAAAAAATCTTGTGGCAGACTTTGAAGCAAAATAGAATATTCCGCCAGCCGGCGAGTTGAATAAAATAACCTTGGAAACAACGGTAGCCCCTCTCAAATCCATTTGAAAAATAAAGTTGATATTCCGGAAAATGCTGTCGGGAAACCTCGGTCTAACTAACGTCGAATATATCTCGGATAACTATGGTAGCGGACATATGGGGGTCAGATTTGTTAGGACATGTGTTGCAAGCTCGGTAATACCTGGGTGTATCCTGAGCTAACCCCATTACGGCGACGCAACCACAAAAGAAACCTTGGAATGCCTGACAATTTTTTGCCAGTTCGAAGACTTATTTTTAGGAGTCCCTTGCCTAAGCAAACATTTTTAGAAAAAAAGTTGTCCTGCATCATGGGCACCAAGTCTAGTATAAATGGTATGTTTCTGAATCTGGCGAAAGGGTTAATAGACCGTATTGAATTTTAATAGGGCTAGGGTTACATCTAGGCTGTACGTAACTTGCTAGTTACTAGTCTCCTAAATAATGTCGGTCGACCGACAAAGGTTTTTTTGGGATACCAACTAGATCAAAAAAGCAACGCGATGATAGATGACTCAGTATAATAAGATATAGCTAGCAACAAGGATCACATGGAATATACCTAGAGTGAGGGAGTGGGACCAATGTCCCAACAGGTTTTGCTTCCAAGGCTGGCCAAGTCAAAAATAGATCTTTGAATTATACAAGGATTTTGTTACCAAATTCAAATGACTAGCATTTATCAAGTTTACATGTATAATCTACCTAATAATCGTCATCTTTAAGTTTGGTTTGATGATCAATAACCCTTTCTAATGAACTATTCAGATCCTACTCACTACTAGCGAGGCCAAGATGATGTAGTAGCAGAAAAAGCATGCAGTCGTAACTATTCAACTCTATCTAATCTCCCTTTCAACCCTCCATCGTCAAGGATGCTCCCAAACATAGCAGCTTCAAAAAGATAATTTACCTGCCATGCGTGGTGACTTGCATGTGCGGCAAACCATGCCAGCTCATCAATTAGGGCATACGAATATGCCCTCGCTACTGCTATTCTGAGCCCCTCAATTAGGTACTCTTCTCTCACTTTGTCAACTATCCCTTTGGAAGCGTATTCGAGCGGTCCGTCGGCCATGTAATACCAAAGATCCTTCAACAATGGATCACCATGGGACTGAGCAAGATGTCCCTCAACGTGATCACAGATCGCCTCGCCGTTGCAGGAGCTAATCAAAGGATGACTAAACCCAGTTGTATGCAGATCCTCACTGAAGGCTTCTTCAAAATCAGCAACTTGTTGAGTTGGTCGAGAATTTCGTACTTTGCAATACCCCAGCACAGCGCGTCGAAGAAAATTATGTCGGTCATTCACAATGTGCCAAATATATAGAAACGAACACATACGTGCCCCTGGCTCGGACCATCGTTCTGTGAACATTCTAGCTCCACAGTGTGCTTGTGCATCATAAATCCGCCTAAGTGCTTCCTCTGTGACGACTCCAGTTTGGGTAATATCAGCTGTATTGAGAAAGCTGTTAAAGAGTTCGGAGTTGTGTATATCAGAGCCGACATCGACAACATCGGTTGCGGGACAACTAAATGCAAAATCATTGGCAATGCCACCACAGTCATAACCTTGCGCTATCATTTCTGCAGCCATGCCCCACAAGCTAGATTCGCAGAAATTCAATGCCAAGGCATCTTCCCGGTTCAGTGTCGCTGTTTTGTTGGAGAGGTGTGCTATATGTTTCTCTTCTAAAACGATCTTAGTCCTGATGTATCGCAGCCCCAGCTCTGCAGCTGCTCGACGCTCCCTACCTCCAACAGTAGAGAGGGCGTACGTGTCTGTTCCTGCCTGTTCAAGTAATGCTTGGTATTCTGGAAACACTTTATCATATCCATGCTCATAGAAGAATCCCATATCGGAACAATAATTTGAGTACAGAACCCGCGAATCATATGCGCCAAGTAGAAAGTTCAAGAACCCACTACCGAAAAGTGCTGCATTCGTCAACAATGGTGGTGGCCAGTCTCCCACGCCGAGCAAGTCAACGACTGCGTCGGAGACTCGCGTGATCCCATATCCCTTTGCCGGCAATATCCTCCCAGCTTTGTGTTGCTCATCACGCCATGCAACCAATTCACTGGAAAGGCAAATGCCAACTACCTGAGTGTTGAACTTGTCATCTGCGGATCTTTGAACTTCGCGGAAGACTGCTTCGAGCTTGTTGAGTCCAAGATCAAGAACCCCTTGCCAGCTATCGGCGCTCTGATCGTGGAGCAAGGCACGGGCTAGTGAATAGCCAGGGCATTGTGTGGCACGTAGTGTAGCTTCCTTGCCAAGTCCATATCCCGTAGCCCGAAAATAATTGCTTTGAAAGAATTTCTGGATTCTGAGGGGTTGCGCTTTGTGAAAGCCCTTAAGTGGATTCGAAGTTTGGTAAGTTAGCTGGATTGGACTGCAGATCGAACCCATCTTTCTAATAGTACTGCGTACTTTTATATCAAGATATTGAAAACAATTTCCTAGTGCAATTGGAAATTCTATCTACCGGTGGAGAAAACATCTCTTCTTAAATAAACGCGAAGAAGGCTCGCCCTTTGGTCCCCCAATACCGTGACTTCACTCCCTGCCTTTTTGAACGAATACTAGGCTTATTGGATCCACATTGATTGAAACGAACCTGCTTCTCATACGCAAATCCAACGTTAGCTGCATAAAATTGATTAATAATGTTGAAATTTACCAAAGTGGCAAAAAATATAGGTCTCAGGTGAACTCGTTCTCAGCTAGCCTGCTACCATGCACAAGGGCGGCTTCTAAAAATTGGACGCTACGGCGTGGGCATATTTAGGACTTTCCGCTGTCATTTTCATGAAAGACACGAGCTGATTATTTACAAAACGACTAGACAGACAGCAGTATGTACTAGATCGGCAGAGGAGCGCCGAGCGCGTCACTCAAAGGGCCAGCCAGCCACGGAAGGACAGCAATCCCGAGCTGCATCAACATACATGCAAGATCTGCCGAATGTAAGAATAAATTGTCCAATAGAATTTAGGGGCTAGGGGTGGACTCGTATAATTAGTTAGTTAGTTATTACTGATTTCGGTGAAAGCTAAGGCCTAGAAGCCACTACGTATCCTACGTGTGCCGACCGTTACAATCTATATGAAATCAACCTGTCAGAAACTTCGGTCGAGCACAGTCAGAGTATAACTAGGATAGTTATATTAACAGAAAAAGTTAATATATTCTAATGTACAAAAGGCTATATAAGCATAAAGTCTTAAAGAAGTAAGGCAAACTAAATATCCTATTCAATATAAGAATGTCTCTGTCTCGTTGATCGAGGAGGCCGTCCAAGAATATGAAGCTGAGATGATCCCTCGCTCTTTCGAATGGGTTAAGAAAAGCGGAGGCGATGACTTTGTGGTACGCATTCGCGGTGTCCAAAATAAGAAAACAACAAGCTAACGGTAAACTCAACAACAGCCAGTAGATTCAAGCACTATCAAGGGCGAATTTTTTTTTATTCTTGCTGCACAAGCTTTGAACCTGGTCTGCTTATGGTATAGGTTTAAAGGGATTTTTACTGGTGAGCTACTGGTTGAGGAAATTCCAGAATTCAGCTCGTCGTAGCAACGGTAGTAAGCATATCTGTTCTGTCGAGCTTGTTCCTTAATTTCAGTCACTCTTTTGTCCTATAATGGTGCAATACCTCACAGCGGAGTAGAAGAGCCGTTATCTGATTTCATTTTGGTGATTAACTATGCCTTTATTATGGTAGCATTAAAGCTCATTCTGTCGTTTTTGTGTGGTTTTCTGAGGCGACAACTCATCTCTCTAAGACGAGGGACCCTACACGTTTCCGTTGTGTGAATATAGTTTTGTAAACTTCTTCCCCACGTAGCGATTTACCAAGAGTACTTTTCATATTTATCCGGGAAGTGGCTGACTGCGTAGTAGCAGACGAAGAACAGAAATCGATATGCAATCGAAGCGGTACGAAAGGTGAGTTATTGGGAGCGAGACCCGGCGAATGTTGGTCGGTTCTTCTAAGGCTCCTTGATTTAGATTCTTGTTTTAATGTTGTAGTGTTCGTACTGGTCCAGTCTTTTCAATTGCCGCCTCGCCCCTTGGAGACATTTTGATAAGTGCGCATTGAAAAAGAAATTCTATCGACATCAGCCAGTCATACTGACCACTACTATCATTTCGTTGAAATACTCAACATATAGCTGAACCATACTATGGATATCGCCGGGGTCAGCATAGAGCGCGTAAGCCGGCATGGATAAGTAGCACACGTCTTATGCGGTTACGGTACTTACTACTCCTACCCGTCCGTAGTAAAGCTTATTCTGTAGGAGGAAGCGGAGAGATAGCACGATTCCCTCCCACATAGGTAACCGTCCGTGCAAGACCGGCAGGGCCGGCTACGTAAAATTCAACCAAACATAACGATATAAAAGCGTTCCGACTGCTCCGTCCTTTTCGACAGGTAACCTGAAATTTTCTAATCCACGGAACTTGAGCAACAGCATGCAATTCACTATACTTTCTGACAAGCTACTCACTCTCTCCGAGGAGCAATTTGCCTATGAGTTCCGTGTCGTGCACGCGCGAGAGACGCGTACTGTGGCCATCAATCTTGGAATTATTCAAAAGTATGTTCAAGGTCTAGCACTGCCGACTGCAGGAAGGCCACAGCTCACCAGTCTGCCCTTGGAAGAGGGGGGCCAACATGGGTCATTTGCACAGTTGACCTGGCCATACTTGAAGTTTTACAAGGCTCTTTCTCCACTGACGACTATCGGCAAGGCGCGGCGAAGGACCGGTTTGCAAGTCCTCTCGGGACATTCTAGACTGGGTGTGATATAACGACAAGCTGTCCGAACATCAATAGTCCTTCGGCCCCCCTAACCGAGGTAGGAAAGGATGCAACGCGCCTTGTTGTAACAGTTATACCTGGGATTCTGTCAGATAGCGACAATACGAAATTCGAAGAGAAACAGAATCGACACGCACAGTGGCCATGTAGTCTTGGAGTATCGTACGCGAGATACCGCATCACCTCCCTTGATCAAGCCCGCATCCGAAAGATATTCGACGGTACACCTTTTGATCCTCACCTTGTTCCTACTGCTGGAGGATTCGATTAGTTTATGTTCCGGAGCCAACAGGATGCTGTGCAATTTCTGGCAGAGTATAGTTCCAATTGCGGTCATCTTACCTTGAATTTGTCAACATAGACCATTCCCGTGCCTATGCTTTGACGATGGTCGTACAATTTGGGGCTGTTGATCGAAGGCCGTGGCAGACTATATTTGGCCTACTAGTTGGGTCGGCTCTGCGTATGAAGGTGTTCTTCGATGCCTACCTAGTAGTATTAAAATACCTATAGGTAGTCGAAAGTACGTTAATTAGAAAACCGGATAGATCTCTGTCCCAATCTTTCAGTTTGATATAACCCATACCAAGAAAAGAATCAGGTACCTGAGTCTATGAGTACAGCTGACCGATCGGCGTAGAAATCCACCATCAGACCAAACAATATGTCGTATATACGAGCCTGTATGTCCTTTCCTACAGGGCTAAATTCTAACAAACGGACATGAAAAAAACACTTCAAATGCGCCTCGTCGGGGTTCAAATGGCGCTTCACGAGACCGTCATTCTCCGAGCTTGGACAATATTTGCAGGACTGCCTTCAACATATAGACCTCAGGAGTCTCCTGACCTAGCCACTCGAGAGTTTAGTTAATGTAGGCTCCAGTGTCAGGGAACTATATCGATTCGTAGGCAGTGCATAAGCTGCTCTGAGAGACTTATTAAAGGCCCCCGCTTCGAATGCTAATATGGATGGACCAATGGAGAAGAAATATCTTACAAAAGATGAAGATCTTTAAAACCAGCAAATCCTTGATACATTAATGAAGTATACAAGTAGTGAGCAGGAGGGAACAATTGGTTTACTGGGGTCCCTAAATGCCTTGAGAACAGAACACGTGAATACTGCTTAAATGGTGCTAAAGCAGTCTGGTCTAGAGAGGTATGTTATGCTGCCCGTGTTTTGATATTGTACCATGTGGATACCGCGTGGCCGCAAGCAAAAGCACCCCCCTCCTCCGCCCTGAGTTCATAAATAATACCAACTCAGAACTGTGAGTTACATATTTACGCTCTTCCAACCCGTAGATATATTGCCGAGCTTGTAACAACAGCCAATAATCTCGCGATAGGTAGGTCTCGGATGCCCTAACAATTTCTTTTGCGTCAAAACGGGAGAAGACTGGAAAATAAATCGCACCAATCATGTTGCTGGACCATTGATACGTATCTGGAAGATCCTCCCGTTTCCATTCCCATTGTCTGTTAGGGTTTTCGGAATCCCCACACAGGATTTAACAGAATTGTACTGTAGCCGAAGAGGGCAGGTGATTCACATTTCGGTTAATAATCTTGGAACCTTACCACAGAAATGTGTTATTAATTTTGCAAACGTATGAATGAGACTTCAAAGAATCAAATGATACATTTACCCGACGTAAAGGACGACCTCTAAAATGCCAATACATATAGACTGGAACAACCAATCAGCTTTCCTATTCCCCCGCATCTTCATTATCCGAGCTGGGGTCCGGGGTCTTGGATGGCTTGTATGGAGCTGCTGCGTGGATTATGTTGTTGAGGACGGCATATTCAGTGCTTGTATAAAGAGAAGTAGAAGGCTCGTTGGTAGATGAACATTATGCTTCATGCAAAGCGATATTGTCGCCGACTGTCAATCATGCAACTCCTCAAGTTTCTTTCACTGGCAGTACTGCCACTCGCTGGAGCAGCGATTTTGCCGAGTTTTACAACAACATATTCGAACGTAACCGTTTTTGATCCACCATCTGACTATAATATTCCGCGGACTCTATATGCTCGCACTGTCCAACTACCCAAAGGTGACTTGCTGGCCACGTGGGAAAATTACTCTCCCGAACCACCAGTTGTCTATTTTCCCATATATCGCTCGTCCGATCTTGGGAAAACCTGGAGCAAGTTGTCCACGGTGCAAGACACTGCCAATGGTGTGGGATTGCGTTATCAGCCTTTCCTTTATTATTTGGACGAAAGGATTGGGTCGTTTGGTCCGGGTACCTTGCTCCTGGCTGGAAATAGCATTCCGACGGATCTCTCTACCACTCAAATTGATCTTTATGCATCTCATGATTCAGGGAAGACATGGAACTTTGTTAGTCACATCGCATCAGGAGGTGAAGCAATCCCAGATAACGGATTGACGCCAATTTGGGAACCATTCTTGCTTGCTCAGTGAGTACCAGCAAATACCGTGCAAAGAATATTGCAAAGGAAGCGCATACTGATTTGGCATCTGTAGCAATGGGAGGTTGATCTGCTACTATTCTGACCAGAGAGACAATGCGACCTACGGACAGAAGCTGGTCCATCAGGTCTCGACGGATCTGAAAACTTGGGGAACTGTGGTGAACGATGTGTATGCCGGCTCTTATTCAAAGATCAATAACCGTGTCCTTGATTTATGCTAACTGCAACGCAATTTTAGCACGTATGATACATATACAGATCGTCCAGGCATGCCGGTCATTACCAAGGTATTCTCATTCCGTTTTTTGAGTTTTAGCTTTTCCTTACTTCCCATTTCGTATTCTTCGTTTATTTACTGAGCTTTTTTTTTTTTTCATCTCTCTAACTTTCCACAGCTTCCTAATGGCCAATTTCTCATGACTTATGAACATGGAAGCTTCTTTGGCACTTCTAGGTATTCGTTTCCGGTTACATATAAGCTTTCAACGGACCCAGAAAACTTCGCAGCTGTTTCTGGAATCCAGATGGTCGTTTCCAATGGAGCCACACCTGATGGCTCGCCCTACGTCGTGTGGTCTTCTTACGGCTCTCATAACGGCACCATCATTGTGAGTTCAGGAAGCTCAAGCTCCGTTTACGTCAATCAAGCCTTGGGTGCCGGCAATTGGACAGAAATTCCCACGCCCGAAAGTACAAGCTACACCCGTTCCTTGCGCATTCTGCAGGAGAATGAGAATTATCTTTTGTTGAACGGTGGTGGTGTGCTTTCAGGGACATCCAACAGGGTTACTGTATCCCTGCTCGATCTTAAGGACGCGTTGAATTAAGTGATATCTGATGTTTCTTCCGGGAGTACTTTAGATCAAGGGATATATGTCTCCAGGTCCCTCTTTGGAGTATCGCCTCTCTAATACCTGCCTTTCAACTCAATAGCTATGAATCAGCTTCAACCAGTCGACATTATGTTATAAGTCTCATATTTACATGACTGTTAGCATGATCATAGACCATTCCGGAAATCCCTGATATGCTCAGCATCAAATTATGTTATGCAAAACAATCCTTGCCGGTAATTATAGTAGTATGAGGAGTAAAGCTGCACAGGGTCCAGACTTGAGTAAACAAGTGGAATTTCAAGACGGCCATTTTAAAGTGAATAGCGAAGCTAGTCAAACGACCCTTAGAGGTACGAGCAGGCTATGACCCATCTAGCGGGTCACAGATATCATGCTTCAATGCCCCCGAAATGGCAATATCACCACCGTAGACCACGCGGTTTTGGTCTGAAGTGGCGCTATCATGATTTTCGAATCCCACGGCAGATGGTCCTTCTCATATAGTTGATACTTTTGAAGCTCCAGCGAGAATACACATGTTAGCTAGTCTCCAATTCCAGGTCCTAGCGTCGATGACCAAAGTCTATACCATCCACAAGACCTGCAGCAGGAAAAAATTCATCATTCGTCATTTGAGGAGAGGGGAATAGCAAGGACTTCGATGCTGTAGACTAGGCGTAAATTTGTCATTTGGTGCCATTCAAACTTCTAGCTACGAGTTTATTATCAGAATCCACGTAGAAAAGATACCCCGTACCGTTTGCTGCACAAGCGGCCAAAGGTGTTTGTTTTCGTGGCGGGTAAGCTTTGGACACATTTAATTCTGAATGCATTTTTTTTTTGTTAGGAAACTGTCTTGACTTTCTAGCTGCTGGAGACGTAAAGCTAACTTACCATCTCCGTCTTTCACGTCCATATACTTGAGCCCGTCTTCAGCTTGATAAATCACAAAACGAGAGCTAACGTAAAAAGCGGCGAGGTAACTTCCATCGACCGGGTAGGAGCTTCGAAGTGATGTATGGGACGAGTTGCCGATATTTAACTCCGAGACTCTTTGGGGGGGTCTCATTTTCTCTGTTTTCAAGAAGTGCCCTTAGAATTCTGCCTTCAATGCTAGTTTATTTATCTGATGTGGCTCACTTGAAAAGATGCAGAAGCCCTAAGCCCTAAGGACAGAGATTCCCTCCGTAATTAGACACTAGTATAGGGTCAATACACTATATAAGAGCTATAGTAAATATATATAAACTTTTTTTTCCGTTTTTTCTTCCTTTTATATTCCGGTGAGCTGGGACAGATTCGCATTTGCAATAGCTCGCACGTTCATGTACTATGCTTCAGCGCTATTATCGCTTGTGAATTTAAATACACGATGATTCTGTACCACTATCACTGACTTCTGCACGATATACGCATATTGGCAGACTCGCTTATAGCTTCGCGTCGTGCTTCCATCCAGGCATATCAGAAAGGTCCTTTGCTCGAGCCCCGCGTCTAGATTTGAGGGCATCACCGCCTGGCCGCCATCTCCACTCCTGAGCCAGTTGTTGGGATAGAGATCCTTCAATCAACTCAACAACGTGCTTGCCGATATTCGGTAAGAGTTTGAATGTATGACTGTAGGAGAGTAGTTAGGAAGAGCACTAGTATCTGATATTAGCTCACTTACCCACTGTCACCCGTAGCGAGGATGAAGTTCTTCCACCGCGGGTGTTCGCAGATCAACAAGTTGGCATCCGCTGTATCCGTGCACCAGCACATGGACCGGTTGAAGAGTTCCTTATTCGTGAATCGAGGCATAAATCTAGCGATTGCTTTGCGGATGGTTGCTTCAGAGGCGTCAGGGTATGTATCAGTAGGATGTTTCGCGTGTGATCGAGGGACGGAGATGAGCTTTGGAGACGAAGCACCGTAGGGCTGGTGCTGCTTGAAGTGAGAGAACCCGGGAAACTCGTCACAGACTTTGATGATTCCATGTCTGGACGTAATATTAGTATATATGCTGTCTGTATTGCGGTGGCTTAATCGCTTACTCGTTTGGCTCAAAGAAAAATCCGTATTCGCCATCATAAACCACGGGCATATTTTTGTACTCTGCTGCTTCTTGGGGTGTGAGTTGAAAATGGGCATATACCCAGGCCTGCGTAACTAATCAGTTGCAGGTTCCTTGAGCTGGCATCGTTTAGTCCGGACTGACTGACCTTTGAAACACACTGATCCTCCAAATCGACCAACGTCGGACTCCAAGCACCAGCCGCCAGAACCACCTTGTCGGCATAGTATTTAGTTCCATCTACCGTCTCAACGCCATTACATGTTATGCCGTCAGCACCGAAGAGGGGTCGTTCAAAAGTCCCGGCACTAGAGAATCGTTAGTACAGATTTAGTAATCTTTGATATGCCCACCACTTACTCGCCAAATCCAAACTTAACGCCTTGAGTCTTTAGAACCTCGCCGATGGCGTTGATTGCCTTAGCTGCGGCAAGCCAACCCCCATCGCTGCAAAATAAGCCTTTCCATCCCTGCTACTGGTCAGACACTCCATCGTTATTTCTCTGATGACGTTGGAAATACCTTGACCTGTTCCTTTGTAAACTGTGGAAGTTTTGCCAAAATCTCATCTTCGTTATCTACCCAGAAATTGCTCTTCTCTAGACCGATTCCCGCGTCAAGGATTGACTGATACTCCCGTCGAAGGCTTGCAATGCCTTCTTTTGAAGAGGAAGTGCCCATCTAAGATATGCTAAGCGTGATATCAAATCAGAAGCCATGTAATGACGTACCATGCCAACATTATGGAAGAACGGCTTGAACAACTCGTCGTTTTTCCACATAGCGAGGGCCTCCAGTGAAAGTTGCAGGTCGGGCTTATTCCGTAACCGGATGCTCATTATCTTGTTTAGATCATGGCCCGCGGATTGTGCTGAGGGGATAGGATATACGTCAAGTACGGTGATGTTTGACGGAGTATACCCAGAGCGGAGGAGGTGTAGCGCCGTTGAGGAACCCATTGTCCCGCCTCCACCAACGACGACGATCTTGGTGTTGGATCGTGAAGGCGCCATTTTCATCTGAATATTTGCTGCGGAATGAAATCAAGTAGATAGAAACGGCAAAAAAGAGGCGTGGATTTTGCTGGTTGATATGGATGAAAGGCAGGGTTGGCAACGGCAATAGTGATAGCTCACCATCTCTTTCTCGGGTCGCGAATAGCCTTAGAAAAATATATCTATTCCAACTGGAAGAGAGCCTATATTACAAAGCTGCCAGAACCACGATCCGTGACACCCTTGAATGGATATAGGTGGTCATGCCATACAACTGGTACGGATCAATGCGGCCCGGCCGACGGCAAATTTCTCGCGTGGACCTTCCATCAGCTCGGAACAAGCCCTGTGAAGCCCTCCCCTGGCGCTCCACCCTAAATAAGCTTCAGCGGCTACAAACAATTATGATGATTGCTCAAACAACAGAATCCACCTGACTTTTCGTTGTGGATTGTGAACAGGTACAAGCGAGCAAAATTTTTCTCTCGCCTGGACCTTCCATCCAGTCATAGCACCCCATAGCATGTTGTTGAAAAACGTGGGGAAGAGTCCAACAACAGAGATACCTGGTCTTGGCGAGTCTGGGGACAAGTCGATAAGCGCTCCCCGGCTGAGTAATGGCTTCTGCGACCTATGCCCATAAAAATATAAATACCTGGAGTGTGTCGGGTTTTCTGATTCATTTTCTAAACTTCGTCAAGACACTGTATGACTTCGTGATCATCCAAAATGGCCGATGTTGATAGTACCGACAAGAAGGCTCCCCTTCAGGAGGACTCTGACCCTGTCTACCAACAAGATACTGTGAGCACTGGGGCTCATTTGGTTGATATGGAAGAATACAGAGCCTCTGTTCCCATGTGGAAGCGGGTATGGCAGCACAGTTTGACGCAAATGATACTTTTAAGTATCCAGGCTTTCTGCGGACCAGCCATGTCTGATGCGATTACTGGTGCGTTGTTTAACACGGCTTTTTCCTGCTAAAATGCTCAACTAACTCTCTGCTCTCAGGTCTCGGTGGTGGCGGTCTTGCGACTCCAAAGGTGTCCAATATATCAACCGCGATCAGATACGCCTTGATTGCTATCGGTACGTGAATACTCCGAAAATATCCCATGGCTAATTTTTCTGTATACTTACAAAGCTGCCGATAACACAGTTTGCCTGATGGGTGGTCCGCTGGTGAATAAAATCGGTGTTAAATGGGCCCTGGTCCTCGGCTCTCTGTCCTTCCCTATTCAGGGATCCGCATATTATTGTAATAGCAAATTTGGAAACCAATGGGTAGGTAGACACGGCTCCCTTTAGCATGTGTAATATATGACTCATTTTCCCGGGCAGTATCTCATCTTGAGTGGCGCTATCAGCGGTGCTGGAACAGCTTGCTGGTATGTTGCTGAGGCTGGAGCCATCATGACCCTTGCCCCGTCCGGTGCTCGTGGGAAGTATCTTGCTCTGTGGATCGTTTCTCGAAACTTAGGACAGCTTGTTGGGGGTGCTATCAAGTAAGTGATTGTAAACGACAAGTGGAACTAAGCTAACGCCTCTGAAGTCTGTCCAAGAACCACCAGCCAGGGGCCGATGGCGGAATCACTCCCGATACCTATGTAGCTTTTGTGATTATTGAGTGCCTTGCGTAAGTATACCTAGTTTGTGGACAGGCGATTAAGCTAACTGCGATCTATAGTCTTCCGTTCGCGCTGTTGATCAGCCCCTTTCAACACGTTGTTCGGTCCGATGGGACCAAGATCCACATGGCCGAAACACTATCCACCAAAAAGGAATTCAAGCATATCTGGAAGACGGTTACCTCGAGCCTCATCGTTCTCTCCTCGCTCTGGGCTTTCTGGTCTTTCTTCTATTCGTAAGTCCGACTCTTTATACCCTACACGACACGACACTAATCTGTTTCACAGCGGTACTTGGAGCACCTACTTGGGAACCTATTTTACCGTTCGCGTTCGCGCCCTCTCATCTCTTATCTCACCTTTCTTCTGCATGTTAGTTTGATTTCTTAGCTCCTCTCTCGCTATTACTCTCACTAACTTCTTTTCAGCATTGGTTGTTTTGGCCTTGGTTTTATTCTCGATATGAAGAACCTTAGCCAACGCCGCCGTGCCCAGGTTGGGCTCTATACGGTCATCATTCTTAACGTCGGTGTCTATATCTGGTCTATTATCATGCAAGTCAAGTTTGATAGTCATAATCCGGGAAAAATTGACTGGAGCGACAACCTATACGCCTCGGCATTTCTGCCATATTTCTTCGTCCAGACGACAGGTCCCATGTCCCAGTCATATATGTATTGGCTTCTTTCATCCTTTGCAACGGATGCCCAGGGTAAGTGTATTAATCCTCCCGATCACAAATTCGATCTGGTCCAATAGATGCTAAAACAAAAATTTAAGAAAATGTCCGCAATGGCGCCGCATTTAGATGTATTGAGGCCATTGGCCAAGCGGTGGCCTACGGCATGAACACCCAGACGAAGAGTAGCCCGCTAACAGGATTGTATGTATTCACTTTCCAAACATTAGCCTCCCACGAGATAACTGACCAATAATCTAGCTGTGTTACTTTCGGTCTGCTCGGTGCTTGTATGATACCGATGGTCATGCTTGTGAATACCACGCCGGACCGCATCCCTGCTGATGTCATTGCCGAAGAGGAGGATGCCGCTCGTCATAAAGTTGAGTGTACCGCTTGATATTTTTTCAATCAGTTGCTTGACCGCCTGATGGCGGGCGGGACTCAGATTGTATTCTCTAGAGATTATATGGGTATAGCCACTATCCCTAGTACCAGCGAAGACAGGTGCATATGTGTCTTCTCAGAGACACAGTTACATCTTAATATTTTAGGCATGGCCTTACACGTAAATAACTTATTGCATGCAGCCAGAACTGCTTTCTGAGATTACAACTGATTGCGCTGGTTTTGTCGTTGACCTCAGGACTAGATACCTACCTTGGTACCCAATGTAAGACCGTAAACGCTTGGGCGGCGCTCCATATTCCCACAAGGCTAAAAGGACCAGCATTGACCTGGTGATGCCAGGTCAGCCCAGATCCACTATATATACCGGAACGGAGCAGCATAATATTTTTTTCAGGTGTGCATTCTATTGTAATAAGTAGTCTCGGAACCATTCTAACTTTATCCCATTCAGCAGTTTTTATGGGGAAATTGTATCAATTGATGTTTTCGGTTACTTCAGCAAATTAAAAGATGCGCGCATTCACATATATCGATACTTACGTACATCCAATACAGGGTAAATCTTAACGATACCAATTAGAACATAGCCTGTTGTATTGACAGGGGCAGGATACCTCTCAACAATTTACGAGATACTACTATTCAGATCCTCGGTACATGCAGCCCAGAAAGGTCAAAGCTGCTGCCAGCCAAATGTGCGTGCATTCGCTTTCCCAATCTTATTCAAGTATCTGAGACACTTCTCTACAATACTCTCCACATCCAGCCCAAAACGCCCCTAGTTGCTCTTACTCGACGCAGAGTAACTGTAACCGGTCATACCAATACTTGCCGTAACATAACGCGCCCATACAGTGGGCACATATTCCTCAATGCTGATGATCGGCCTTCCATTAGTAGGAAACGCTGTCATTTGATACCCAATATCTTGCAGTGTAAATATGTCCAAGTTAGGCGCACTAACGACTCGGGCCGGGAAGCCTCCTTCATCTAGCATTTCGGCTGCAGCAACGGCGTAATACAGGTTCGATCCGCAGCTTGCGAGGGCGATACATGCGTTTTCATTTTTCTGGATAACGTAACATCCCTTTGAGACCTTGTTTCTACCTGTATTTTGGGATAGGCATAGTGGGATCACAAGCAGGGAAATCATGCTTGAACCGTGGGAGTTTGCAACCAAGTACTGCCACGCTCCTATCACCTCCTCTACATCACTCAAACAGATATACCTGAGATTAGGCATAGCCCATAAAAGCGAGTCCAGCTCAACGGGTTGGTGAGTAGATCCGTTTTGACCCTCGGCTAGTATTCAATCAGTAACAGGAAAGTTATCTTTTCAACTGCTAAGGTTCGTACCAAACAAGTCATCAATAGTATGCCAGCCGCATGCTCGTATTTTCCTGTTTACATCTTCAGAGTTAATCCAGCCGAGTAGACCATCACACGTCACGGAGTTATTATCATAGATAAGAATGAGATTGTTTAATTTTAGATGACCAGCGAGTGAGACAGCTAAGAGGTGGTAAGTTTGGGTTAAAAATCAGGAAGATATTAGCAAATGTTAATTGTATCAAATAGGAAATGTTATCTTCCAATCCCACACCTTCTATGAAGCAACCATCACCTGTCATGCAGTAAACTCTAGAAGTAAATAGAGAGAATTGATCCTTGTTATAGCAAGCCCCAAGGTTCTTAGACGCTATAGTAAGACCAACTGTGTTGGTAATTCCCTGACCTAAAGGGCCTGTCGTCATCTCTACACCTAGGACTTCACGCTCTAGGTGTGCATAGCTAATGGTAGTGTAACTATTTTCCTTAGGTGCCCCATATCCTTTTAGCTCGTCCATTGTCTAGTTATTATATCTAGTTAGATAGTTTATGATGTATAAGAACATGCTCGTATACCCTAAAATACAAATGAGAGTAATCGGCAAGGAACTGTGAATACTTCCAAATATTATAGGCTAGTTTGGCACAGGTCAGGTGTACTGTTTGATAAGACAAATCTATTATGATTAATCTAGTTGGGATCTAATAGGTTATAATATATGATATACTTCTATAGTGCAATACCAATCGCCGCCATACCAACAGCAGAGCTGCCATGGCCTCCACTGTTCTGATGTGTGATATCGAAGCCTAATACGTACTGCAATCACGGCTCTTTCATCCTCCGAGAGAGCTTGGTGGTCGCTGGCTATGTTGTCTGCTATGCTGGCGTTATCAATCCCGTTCAAGGACTTTGGCCGCTCCGTAGGGGCACTAGAAAGCGCAAGTTGTATCATGTGATTTAAAGGCTGACGAGCCAGGCACAATATCCAATCTCAACAGAATTTGAATTGATGTTCTATCTGAACCTGCATGAACCTATTTACAAAAATTATATCCTCCAGTATTCTGCCCAGCTGGAGGGGCCGGAATTTACCTTCCGGAGCACAAACCCCAAATCATACGTGAATTCCGCTCCCTCCTGCCCATGGTTGGCTATTCTCCACCTTGTCTACAAGTCTTGAAATTCGGACAGGAAAATGTACCTACGGAAGAATGTACGGCAGCCTATTCGTACAACCTTGCCAAAATGAATTTTATACATAACTTACATTTTGCCACGAACTACGTTCTAAATTCCACAACGCATAAAGGTTATGTGATAGCACAAGTGCGAATAATTCAAAACTTTCTGTAATGATTGTATTAATAGTACAGTGACAGACCCCCTATTAGCAAACAGGTAAACTTAAAGTCTTGGTAGAGGGAAGTAAAAAGGGTTCTAGAACCTATTGTTATGAGCTGACCTCATGAAGGGTGTTCGGGCGTAGCCCTCACAACAGCCACCCCCACGACATGAAGCTATTCCTAGATCCCGACTGCCTGCCTGGATATGAAATCAACCCAGTCCTAGTTACCCTATATTATAGCACCTACTTAGAACTAGACTTCCGCATAACCCAACTTGGGTCGAAGGTGTCGACCCAAAACCCAACCCAGACCTAATACTAGGGCCCTAATAAAACCTATTAAGACCTAATATGACCTAACTTTTGCATAACTTTAATTATAAAACTATGTAGTCATTAAAATAATATACTATATTTTATACTAGTTCTAGATGATACTAACTATTATTATATATTTATAATATAAATCATCTTAAAATATATAATATAACTTGAGATTCTTTTCATCTAGACTTAGTTTACAATCAATTACTTACAAAAATGTCAAGAGAAAGCAGGCGGGGGGAGCTAGAGTTAGAAGCTTAGTATCCTAGCTAGCCAGTGCAGAAATATATATATATCTATAATCTTTATAGAGATGCAATAATGGCAATACTTAATGAATCTTTCTAGGCTAAAGGTATTATTCTAAAGATATCAATCTATCCTAGTCCTAGATTAGCTTAAAGAATTAGGAAGTGTTATAAGCCAATCTTATATAGATAAAACCCTTACAATTACTTTATTAATTGCCTTATTAGGCTCTTACTACCTAGCAGTATTTTAATTACCTCATTAATCACTTCATTTTTTATCACCTAGCAGTATAAGTGATTGCTTTAATAATTACCTCATTAAAGGTTACCCTTATAAGCTCTTTCCTACAATATATATTAAAATTTTTAAGGATTTAAAAGTAATGTTAGGTTAGGAATTAGGGTTTTTCTAGGTTCTTTAGGTTTTGACTGGGTTATTACTAGGTTTTTTAAGCTTTGACTAGGTTATTACTAGGTTCTTTAGGTTTTAAATAGGTTCTTTAGGTTATTACTAGGTTTTCTGGGTTAGACCTAGAGATAGGTGGGTCTTATAATTAAATCAAACCTAATTAGATTTATATAATATCTTTTTATATTATATTTACTTTTCTTACTCTTAACTTTAATAGTTAAACTGTCGATTAACTCTCTAATATTCCTAATATTATTACTTTATAGGTAGTTATCTTTTTACCTTCTTTCTGATCTACTAGGTTAATTAATTATGTCATAAAATTAGTACTCTAACTTTATATCCTCCTTTTATAATAATAAGATAGATAATTTTAGCTATCTAATATTATTAAACTATCTTGCTATTTTATCTACTAGTTAATATATACTTAATATCTTGGACCAAGACTTTCTACGACTAAATACTCCTTAAGTAATTCCCTCTTGCTTTATACGCGTTGGATCTGACTAAAGGAAGGCCTTTCTTCTTTATAATAGAATAGCGCATAATAACTAGGTGGACTAGTGGCTTTAGACTGATTTTAAGAGAAAGAGTAAAATTAACTGGGATTTGACATAACATACAGAGATTTAGGGCTATTATTACTAGGTTGCTTATAGTATAGATAGTGCGCTAAAGGTTATATATTAATGCTGTAGATCTATTCTTAAGCACTTCTATATAGTTAACTTAAAGACAAAGGGCAAGACATAATATTATAGCATATTTTTAGCAGGTTATTGATCAGCGAAGAATAAAAGGAAAAAGATGCAGGTTTTATAAAGAATAAAGAAGAATAA